>JAJOZX010000349.1:152500-552500 GCA_023014485.1 Bathynomus jamesi
GGAGTATGAAATCGTTTCCATAATACAGACGCCGACAATCAGGCAAAATATTCTCCTCTAAGAGATTTACATGGTTTCTGAATAAATTTTTTATTTTCTGAAATGAAATGAATTTTCGTCTTTCCATTCCACGATACACCTGCTAATACCATGATTTTTTTGGAAAACCGACTTGTCTGGTGGTAAATTCTCGATGGAGGAATGTCTTTCTTACGCCAACCATAAACAACATCGTTCCGGGAGTTTCGAGCAATCTAGATGGTGAAATCTTTTTCATCTGTAAAAACTATTTTTTTAACATCATTGGACGAAAATCTATCAAGCAATTTTCTACAACGAATTTTTCTTTTAGTTCTTACATTGCTGTCACGTCTTGAAACACGGATCCTTTTAAATGCTTTAAGTCCTACCGTTCTCTGCATTCTTTGTATGGAACTTCGCCTGATACCTAAATTTCTTGCAATTTTCCTCTGAGAGCAGTGTTTACCCAGGTCGATCCTCTTGAGATAGGATCATCCTTTCGATCATTGCAATATTGTCTTGAATGTAAACTGTTTTAGGCCGACCACTTCCACGCTTCCGTGCCGTCGAACCGGTTGCTTTAAGTTTTTTAATTAGTCTATTCACAGACGTAACATTACAAGTTATTCCTGGAAATTCCCTCAAAATTCTTGCCCCAGTCCATCTTTTTTCTCAAGAAACACTTTTCAATCACCTCTTTTCACCGTTAGTTAGAACCATAATTTGAAGGGTAAGTTTAAAAAACAGTATTTAAGATGGGCGTAGCCATATCATCTGACGTTTTTCAGAGACTAACACATTATCCATAGGCTAAGAAAACTACTACAAGTCTTAGAATAGTTGTCAGGTGCAGCTATACACATTTAGGATTTACGATATTCATTTTTTTCACCATACCTCATTGTTCTCTCAGCTGTGGAAAAAGTATTTTATGTAGAGATCTGAAATTTTTATGATGGTTTATCAATAGATTGAGGTAAAAGTCCTATAAATTTTGGAAGTGTAAACTGCATATTTTGGAAGTTATTGATGTTCAAATCTCAAGGCGTTTTTTTGTGGGCCACCCGATATATATTAGGGTGGTCCATAAAATCGAACTTTCGATTTTTCCATCTCCCACCCGCCTAATCTGTGTCACTATAACATAAAATAAATTGTGAAAAATTCACTCACATCGGTGCATAATTAGTGGTTGCTCATGGGGTTATGTGTTCTTCTCTGAGTCATTCATTACTATGATCTATTACAGGTGCTAATTAATGCCGTGTTCTGCTCTTTCACAGGTTGGAGTGTTAAATATAGCTATATGAAATAGATTTTAATAGATATTGTTATACCATACATTGGTTTATATTGGCTACATTTACTTACGGTGACGGTCATGTCAAAAACACGTGGTTTTTACTTGTTGGACAAACCGGACCAAAAGATTTTAGGCAGTAAACTGCCTTCAAATGGTCAGGTCGTAGGTGTTTTTTTGCACCATTATGTTGTGAATAAGGAAAACACCAAACAAAGCGCCGGAACACGCTGGAAGGACCACTGTTTGGAGAAGCTTTTGGTCTTGTTCAAAGAGTGGCGGGCTTTGAAAAAGAACGAGGGAAGACGAAATCCAAAACAAGTCCAAAACGAGACGTCTTTCAAAAGCAAGCTGAACAATTTGTTCGACATTGCACATGGAAACGCTCTCCAGATGATCCAGTTTCAAGAAGATCGCGACTTCCTTCTCGCTCAAAGAGAGCCCGGTCGGCGTAGCACAATGGGCTCCGTCGACAAAAAATTGGCGGAGAAGGAGCAGAAGGTTGCAAAGCGGAAAGCAGAGGAAGACGTCCGAAAGAGGAAAGCAGTCGAAGAGCAAGCCTCGACATCCCAAACAGCCAAACTTGCTTCTTCAAGCTCTGTCGATGACGAGTTTCTTGAGGGAGCCACTGGAAGTTGTCCTTCTCCCCTTCCAAAAAAGAACACGCCAGACCAAGAATATTTTCAGCTCAGAATTATCTTCATCCTTAGACAGGACGGGGGTGAGTAACCGGAGTGCACTTTACATTTTATCGGAAATAGCTCGCAGCCTTGGCCAAAACCTCGAGGAACTGACTCTCAGCCGATCCTCTGTGAAGCGCAGCTGAGAGCATCATCGCAGGCAGCAGGATGAATTGGTCCAAAAAGGATTCCATTCGGACCAGTGGCGGTGCACTGGGACGGAAAGCTTCTGCTAGACCTTACCAACAACGAGCAAGTGGACCGGCTTCCCATCTTGGTGTCCACCTCAGATTGCAACTGCCAGCTCTTGGGAGTGCCAAAAATAGTTTCGGGAAGTGGGCAACAGCAGGCACAAGCGGTGTTCGATCTCTTGCAACTTTGGGGACCAAGTGAAAGAGTGGTGGGGATGTGTTTCGACACTGCCACTGATAACACTGGCCGTCACTCAGGATGTTGTTTGCTCCTAGAGCAGAAGTTGCAGAAAGAGCTGCTCTACTTTGCACGCAGGCATCAATCATGGAGCTAATTGTCGCCGCCGCGTTCACGGCGTGTCATGACGCAATTTCTGGTCCTAAAGTTCTGTTATTCAAGAGATTCCAGCAACAGTGGAGCTACATCGACAAAAGCAAGTTCCAAACAGGTGTCGACGACCCCACTGTTGGTCCGTCCCTATTACCAGTCAGAGAAGAACTTCTGAAGTTCGCCAAAGACCAAATCCAGCGCGAAACGTACCGAGACGATTTCGAGGAATTTTTGGAACTCGCCATTGTCTTCCTAAGTTCCTCGGTGGAAATCTTGAATCGCCGATTCGATTCAAGCGCCCAGGTGCGATGCATCACGCTCGCTTGATGTGCAAGGTCCTATATCACTGGTATGCATCAATTTTGCTGTTAAGGGTTTTGTAAGTGATTATTATAGAGTTTTTCCTGCTGATTTCGAATCTGCAATCCGTTTTTCTCAATCAGCTCAGGTTATCCGGCTATGGCCTCATAAGTAAAATAGAATTTTTCGTGATTTTGTCAAAGCGGAATTGGAACAGTAACATCTATCATCACTTGTTTCACTTGTATAATATCTTTTTTTACTTTTCAGGCATATAGATAAAATATTTCATAACGAATAGAGCGTGTAAAAATGATCCCAATAGATTCTGCTACATATGTGGGACGGTTACCATGCCAAATAACCAGTCCCAAATCACTAAATTTGTGAAGACAATGTATAGAGCATACTTTGGAATTAAGCTAGGGGACCAGGACAAAAATTTCGCCCCTCATATGTGCTAAAAGACGTGCATTGAAAATTTGAGAAGATGGAGCAAAGGCAGAGCGAAATCTTTGCCTTTTGGAATTCCCATGATTTGGAGAGAAGGAAAGGATCACGTGACAGATTGCTATTTCTGCATGACAAACCTCCAAGGTGGGCTTATAAATTTATTTTTCTTAAATATTTTGAAATCCTCGATATGAAACTTGACATAATATTCACCATAATGTAATATTCACCATATATAGCATAATATTCACTATAATGGTAATCATACATTTACATATACATATTGTTATAGAAAATACATTTACACATATATATTGTTATACAAGTTACATTTACATATACAGTGATTGTATATTTTCTTTCTTTTTCATTCATATTGTCCCCGAAGGGACAATATGAATGAAAAAGAAAGAAATATACAGACTCCATCGACCTATTTCATATCTTACAGACCGCAGCCTTCCCTCACGAGCCGCCACTGTCTGAATGCTTCTTCTATTTCATATGCAAGTTTTATATTCATGTTTCTGTGTTTCTATTTTCAGGAGTTAACAAGAAGAATAAACACATTGTTGTATACCCTGACATTCCTTCTGCTATGAGACCTGTACCCCATGGTCCTGGAATTCCAATACCCGACCCACCTCAAACCCTGGACTTCGATGATTCTGATGATGAATCAATGACCAATGCCAATGACCAGTCCCAGTCGTATATACCTCAAAATACCGCTTCAAATGAGCCGAGGCCTCTCAACCAGGCAAAACTTAATGATCTTACCAGGGATTTAGGACTTTCCAAATTAGATGCCGAGATCTTGGGCTCACGACTTCGAGAGGACAACTTGCTGGCTCCGGGAACAACATTCTCCTGGTATAGGAAACGAGAGGAAGAATTCCGCAAGTTTTTTGCAGTGCACGAAAATACCTCTTCCTTAGTGTACTGCTGCAATGTTGAGGGGCTAATCGAATCCTTGGGCCTGCAATATAACGCATCAGAATGGAGGCTATTTATAGACTCGTCTAAACGAAGTTTGAAAGCAGTACTTCTCAACATTGGGAATAGGGTTGCATCAGTCCCTGTAGCACATTCCGTACAACTTACTGAGAGCTACGATAACATGAAAATTTTACTGGATGCTCTCGTATACGACCAACATAACTGGAGGATCTGTGGAGATTTGAAGGTAATACTAATATCATAAGTAAACTATTGCTATTGACTATGTTGTTTTTCCAAAGGTTATTTGAGAGCGTATAAGAACACTTAACTTCCCCACAGAAGTGATACAGTCCAATGCATAGATTTTTTTTATCTGATAGAACAAATTCTCTAAATTCTTTAAATATTTTCATTTTTTTTCAGATTGTGGCATTTGTATTGGGAATGCAAGGGGGATACACGAAATACCCATGTTTCCTCTGCAAATGGGATAGCCGAGCGGATGAGAAGCACTATGCACAGCGTGAATGGGCATCCAGAGAGAATTTTGAACCTGGGTCGCATAATATCGTTTCAGTGCCCCTTGTACCACCAACAAAAATTTTGCTCCCACCACTTCATATTAAGCTGGGCTTGATAAAAAATTTCATCAAATCAATGAATAAGGAGGGTTCAGCATTCCGATATCTCGAGAGTAAATTTCCTCATATATCTGATGCTAAACTAAATGCTGGGGTTTTTGATGGTCCTCAAATTCGAACTTTGATCAAGGATACTCAGTTCGAAAACGCAATGACTCCAACTGAGAAGAATGCCTGGCAGGCATTCAAATCAGTTGTCACTGATTTTCTTGGCAAGCGTAGAAGTCCAGAATACGAGTCCGTTATCGAAAACTTGCTGGAAGCTTTCAAAGCTCATGGGTCGCGCATGTCCATAAAAATGCACTTTTTGTGGTCCCACTTGGACTATTTCCCTGAAAATTGCGGGGATTATAGTGAGGAACAGGGTGAACGATTTCACCAAGATATCAAAATAATGGAAGAGAGGTACCAGGGAAACTGGGATATCAATATGCTGGCGGACTATTGCTGGTGTTTGAAGCGAGACGTGCCCGAAGAAAAACACAGACGGAAAGCCAAAAAAACTTCATTCCTTCCTCAATAAACTTTTTTCCATATTCATTGTATGAATAAAAGTATTTATTCACACAATGTTTTCATTTTTCACGAGTGTTCTTATAATATTACTCGTATCTACAGTGTTTAAGCTAAAAAAATCAATAAATTTGGGGATAAAATTGGACTTATAATCAGAGCTGGGCACTTGCGTTTTTTTTTGCGGTACTGCGGTACTGCGGTACTACCGCACTACCAAACCGGTACCGCATAACGCAGTACCGCAAAGGATCGCTGAAAGTACAGGCTGTACTTTCAGCGATCCTTTGCGGTACTGCGTTATGCGGTACCGGTTTGGTAGTGCGGTAGTACCGCAGTACCGCAGTTCCGCAAAAAAAACCGCAAGTGCCCAGCTCTGCAAGTTATAATAAATGGCCAATAGAGAAAAAACCTGACCTGATTGAGGAAAACCAATGTAATTTTCGAATTCAGCATGGTCGAATTATATAATATGAGTTGAAAAAACCCTCACAGCAGACAAACAAATTTCATATGCATACCAGTGTATTCTATCAAGATGTGAATGTTCCGGGAGCAATTGCAACATCTCACACCGAAAGAGAAAACATGCTTGCATAGCATGAGTATCTTCGCTGTGACAGTCTACCTGAGGGCATGGTTCACTGCTCCGATGGCCGCTTCCACTCCAGCCCAGGACCTTTGCCTCTTGGAATCATTGAGGTCGTATCCACAGCAGAAGATCTCCAAAGCAGCCAGTCAGAAGCTGGCAGGACAGCTTTTGTACCTCTCTGAGGAAATGATTCCATTGGCCTTCTTCGATGCCGATGTTCCATCTGCAACGAAACGTCGGATGGTCGCAGCCCTATACAAGAAAGGGGGTGGAGAGCAGATTCCAAAGCGTGTCAACCCGCCTCTCAGTTCGTCTTTGGAGAGCATTGTGACGAAGAATTCGATGAGGTTCTTCGAACGACTGCAACTGTCTGCAGGTTTCTTGAACAAAGATCCGGATGAATGAGAAAAAATGGAGGAGTTTAAGGCGGCGCTTATGGTTTTGGAAAACCTCAGGCTGGTGAATGACTACGCCGAGCGAGCTGTGGCCCTCGTCCAACCAATTACGAGGAGCAGCTGCAGTATCTGCTGCAAGTAGTGTCGGAGTGTCGCCGGAAGTTTCCGGATACCAGAAAAAGCTCTTTGACTGGGCGACAATGAATGGTTGCCAACCATGACACCCCCGTGGTAGAACAGATAGTACTCATCCATCAGCTCATGGATGGGGGGAGCCAGAGGCGGTGGAGCTGTAGTGCATACCATATAATACCTATTACAGTGATAGAAGGATAAATTTTGAAACTCGTGAGCGACCCCTAAATATGAACTGATCGAAACGAAAATTTACCTGCAACATTTTCTCACAGAACCTCACAACTTCAGTGGGTGGGAGCTAGGACATATTAAAAAACATTTCCCCTATTGTGTTTGTCTTTTAACTGTTTTTGTATTAATGTTTTTACTTTATATCCTTGTTTTAACTTTTATTTTTTCATTCAGCTTTTCACTGATGACTACCCTCACTCAGGTGGAAACGTCTGTAATAAATGTTTGGAGCCATCGTCTTGGTCTCCTTATTGCTTATATATATATATATATATATATATATATATATATATATATATATATATATATATATATAATATATATATATATACATATATACAAGGCTCCTTGCTCTCCCCTATGCTGTTTAATGTGTATATTGACGGATTAATTGCTTCACTTAATGAGGCAACAGTAGGATGTTGTATAGATAACACAAGGATAAATAACTTAGTTTATGCCGATGATATGGTGTTAATAAGTCCCTCTGTTAAAGGTCTGGATCGGCTACTAAAAGTCTGCGAAGTGTATTCGCAGAAACATGATATTCTTTTTAATGTGACAAAAACTAAGGTTATGCAGTTTCATCCTAAAAGCTGTAATCAGCCAGCTGATATAAGGTTTAAAATGAATGGTGAAGTAATTGAGGAAGTACAAGAGTTTAAGTATTTGGGTCAAACTATTACCAGCTCCTTGAGTGATGACTCGGATATAAGAAAACAATCTCGAAGCCTGTGTGCTAAAGCGAATATGACCATAAGGAACTTTCGTTTCTGTACAAGTGAAGCTAAAGACACACTCTTTCGTACTTTCTGCAGTAATATATACGGTCAGCAACTCTGGGTGAATTATAAAAAAGGTTCCGGCAGAACCCTAAATTTGCTGTACAACAGGTCGTTTAGACTCTTACATAAATTACCCCCGAGATGCTCAGCTTCGCAAATGTTTGCAACCCGCAATGTTCCGAGCTTCCCGGAGGTAACAAGACGTGTTCAACACAGTCTAATGCAAAGAATTAAAAAATTAACCAACCCGATCATCCAAGCTATCCATGAGTCCTGCCATTTATCCTCTAAGCTATGGACTTTTTGGTACGAAAACGTCTGTCTGTAGCTCCACTTAACTTCGACAGTGCATTATTATTTCTAATCAATTGTATATATTTTTATCCTTAGTGTATGAACTGTCATTGTATTAATAATATTTGTCATATGGACTATAGTCTGCCAATAAACCTTTTCATTTTCATTTTCATTTTCATTTCATATATATATATATATATATTATGGTGGTCCAGAGAAAGGGGGTGAAATTTTTTTTGTGCTCATAGCCCAAACGTACCCAATAAACGAGAAACTAGCGCACGTGAATTTGTTTTTAAATTAATAAATATTTAGGGTATGCACACGGCTGCCATTTTTAATGCCCTGTAATGCTCGGCTCTGACGTGGCCTATATAGCAGGCATAACTCGGAACGTAAAAAAAAATTGCGCGGCTCGCCCAGTTTCAAATTCCAAATTACGTTCCTAATTAACTAATTAATTAAGTTTACAGTTGGCAACTCTCATTTTTTAACATACTACGATTTGGCATCGTATTTCAAATACTAACGGTTTTCCTCAGTTACTCTCCCGGCAAGAATCGGATAGGGTGTATTAAGTGTTCATGTGTCACTAGGAATCATTTATCTTAGCTTGCTTTTTAATGATTCAGGTGAATATTTAATTAATTAATATTTAATTAATAATTAATCAATAATTAATTAATAATTAATTAATATTAATATTTAATTAAGGTGAATATATATTTTATAGCGTTATAAATTGCTATGACGCTTAAAGTTGCTATATTACTACTGCGTTATTATTCTTGGTTTATGTTGAATAATAATTTTTTTCTGGAAAGAGATGTACATAAGTGCAAATTTAGTCCTAAAAAGTAACGTTAAAACTGTGTATGCTTAAAATTGCTATATTTTCTATTGCGTTATAAATTGCTATGACGCTTAACGTTGCAATATTATTGTTGCGTTATTGTTTTTGGTTTATGTTGAATAATAATTTTTGCTGAAAATTCATGTACATTAGTGCATGTTTAATGTTAAAGTGTGACTTTAAAAGTCTACATGTTTGAAGTTGCTGTATTTCTACATTATTTCCATAATAATAAACAATGTCAATTTTTGGTTTCTCTTTCTAGGTTGTGATGATGGCAACTGCATTGCGTATGAAAACAACTATCTACTTGAGTGACGGCACCATCGAAGCGATTCCTAAGTCCCGTCTGCCTACTCTTAGGCAAGTTCTCCAACGTTATTTTCATCTCCTGAAAATGAGTGAGCCAACTCCTACGAAAAGCGAGTGCATCAATATGGTGGTGAGGGAAACCATGGATATCCGGGGAATGGCCGCATCCCTATTCAAGAGGAGAGAAATATCAAACGAACCCTGAATGGAATCCTGTCCACTTGGGAGAAGTTGAAAAAGTGTTCCAACAGGAGAAGTAAGCCACAAATACAGAAGGAACAAGAGTTCCCAAACAATCTTGAAAAGCTCTTCAACATTAATCATCATGATGTGGAAAGACTGATCCGGAAAGAGGAAGACCGAGTCTTCTTGAAAGACAAAGAGAGGGAACGCAAGTTTCACATGGGATGAGTCGACGAAGCCCTGGCTAAGAAAGAAATGAAACAGAAGTATCTTAAGAAGAAGGCCAGGGAGCAAAAGGAAGTAGCAGAGAAGCAGATGCGTGAAGAGCAAGAGAACGTTCATCTGGAGTCAACCAGCACCTCTTCTGATGATGAAGGCCCTCGTTCATTTCCGAAGATGCCTCGAGTTGGAATGGATCCCGATTTTCAGGTCCCTGGCCCGTCAAATGCAGCTCCTCGTCCTGCACCTCAAACGAGGCCTAAGAATTTCATGTTCCCTGGTCTCGCAGCCGCCCTGGATAGAACCAACACCAGCGATCGTGAGGCAGTTCACATCGTGGCAGCTACTGTGAAAAGCCTTGGAGGGAACATTGATGAACTGGCCATCGGTCACTCAACATTCAGGAGGACCCATACGCGACATCGCAGTGACCACATCACTTCCGTGAAACAAGCTGTCTCATCTTCTGGCGCCAATACTGGAATTGGTTTTCACTGGGACGGGAAACTCCTTCCATTCCTCACAGAAAATGACTACGTCGATCGTCTCCCAATACTGATCTCTGGGAAAGATGTTTCGTCATGGTCAGAGGAGAACATCCAACTCCTGGGTGTTCCGAAGCTTGCATTTGGAACAGGAATGGCGCAAGCAGACGCCGTGGTTGAGGCCTTGAAAGATTGGAAGGTCGAAGACCGAGTCGTTGCCATGAGCTTTGGTACGACTCCAAGCAATATGGGTCATATTGCTGGAGCTTGCACTCTGATTGAACAGCGACTGGGAAGAAACTTACTCCACCTTACTTGCAGACACTATATCTTGGAGGTCGTTCTCAGAGACGTCTTCAAGACAGTTCATGGATCGTCCAGCGGTCCGGAGGTTCTCCTATTTCAACGATTCCAAAAGAATTGGCACCGGGTCAATCAAACAAACCTCAAGACTGGAATGATGGACGACCACGTCAGTGCAGTTTTCAAAGAGAACCCTGAATGGGTATAAGAAGCTCTCGACTACTACATAAAAGCTCTTGAGTGTGCGCAACCCCGAGACGACTACCGCCGACTCCTGGAGCTTAGCGTAGAATTCCTAGGTAGGACACCTCCCCGAAGGATTCAATTTGGACAGCCTGGCCCGATACACCATGCTCGCTGGATATCAAAGGCAATATACTGTCTCCAATATTCATGTTTCAACCTCAGTTTAAGGTGTCCCCCAAGGAAGAGAAGTCCATTCAAACCATGGCCCGCTTTGTTGCTCTTGTCTACGGACCATCATGATTCAATAGGGTGTGTCAATTTTAGTAAAGTCAACAATTCAAAAACTACTAGTGACCAAACGATGCATTTGTATATGCTAAATCGAAATATGGCTTTAAAATCCAGATTTGACCAATCCTAGCTATTTATATTTGAAGTTGAAGTTTACGAAAAATCAGCAATTTTTGCAGGTATTTTTTTATTGTATATAACTATATTTTACATACATTACATACAATTAAAGACATTTTGATTGTATTTCAATATTAAAACTTAGAAATATAGGTACGTTTCTTGAACTTTGCCAAGGATGCGATGTCTACCTTGCTCTTGTTCCTGGACATGAGCTCCCTACTGGCCACCTGGCCACTGATGTACGCCTCCCTCCTCTCTTGTGAGTAAACATGTTGTGCTGCTTCAGTTTCATCCTTACACACCTCTCTACTGACTGTGTATGTGAGGGCCATGCAGGAACTTCCATTGGTCTATCCAGAAACTCCTTGATTGCAGCAGTGGTGAGGGAGCAGGTCAGAGGAGGGTCAGTCGCGCCAGAGTTCCAGTCAATAAGCTCCGAGAGTTTGGTGGCATCTGGGTTGATGTCAGGAGTCTTCCTCGGTCTGACACTGCAGTCTCCTACCTGTGTGTCCTCATCTCCTTCACCTCTGATTTCCAGTAATTTAGGGTGTGTCAATTTTAGTAAAGTCAACAATTCAAAAACTAATAATGCTCAAATGATGTCATATTATCTAGCAAACTTAGAAATATATTTCGTGTTTAAAAAAGTCATTTACCTACTTATATTTGACCATAAAGGTTTGAAATATCCATCTAGGACGTTTTGGCGCCGACATTTTGGCGCTGGACGTTTTGGCGCCGCCGTTTGGGCGCGGAGCCGGTTTGGCGCCGCCGTTAATTAGTATTAAGTATTAAGTAGTAATACTTGGTTATTAACCTGAAGTGCTGTCTGTCTTTTCAGATAAGTTGTGTTGTTGCCCTTAATAGCATAAATGTCTGAAAATATATCAAGTAAGAAAGGGAAACAGAAGTTTTCACATAATGGATATTTGTATGTGTTTGATAAATGTAGCAAGCGCGACCCTTCGTTACTTTTTTGGCGGTGCGAGCAAAAGAGTCAGTGTATTATAAGGTGTATATAATTATAACACTGGTATGCATATGAAATGTTTTTGTCTGCTGTGAGGGTTTTTTCAAATCATATTATATAATTCGACCATGCTGAATTCGAAAATGACATTGGTTTTCCTCAATCAGGTCAGGTTTTTTCTCTATTGGCCATTTATTATAAGTCCAATTTTATCCCCAAATTTATTGATTTTTTTAGCTTAAACACTGTAGATACGAGTAATATTATAATACTCGTGAAAAATGAAAACATTGTGTGAATAAATACTTTTATTCATACAATGAATATGGAAAAAAGTTTATTGAGGAAGGAATGAAGTTTTTTTGGCTTTCCGTCTGTGTTTTTCTTCGGGCACGTCTCGCTTCAAACACCAGCAATAGTCCGCCAGCATATTGATATCCCAGTTTCCCTGGTACCTCTCTTCCATTATTTTGATATCTTGGTGAAATCGTTCACCCTGTTCCTCACTATAATCCCCGCAATTTTCAGGAAAATAGTCCAAGTGGGACCACAAAAAGTGCATTTTTATGGACATGCGCGACCCATGAGCTTTGAAAGCTTCCAGCAAGTTTTCGATAACGGACTCGTATTCTGGACTTCTACGCTTGCCAAGAAAATCAGTGACAACTGATTTGAATGCCTGCCAGGCATTCTTCTCAGTTGGAGTCATTGCGTTTTCGAACTGAGTATCCTTGATCAAAGTTCGAATTTGAGGACCATCAAAAACTCCAGCATTTAGTTTAGCATCAGATATATAAGGAAATTTACTCTCGAGATATCGGAATGCTGAACCCTCCTTATTCATTGATTTGATGAAATTTTTCATCAAGCCCAGCTTAATATGAAGTGGTGGGAGCAAAATTTTTGTTGGTGGTACAAGGGGCACTGAAACGATATTATGCGACCCAGGTTCAAAATTCTCTCTGGATGCCCATTCACGCTGTGCATAGTGCTTCTCATCCGCTCGGCTATCCCATTTGCAGAGGAAACATGGGTATTTCGTGTATCCCCCTTGCATTCCCAATACAAATGCCACAATCTGAAAAAAAATGAAAATATTTAAAGAATTTAGAGAATTTGTTCTATCAGATAAAAAAAATCTATGCATTGGACTGTATCACTTCTGTGGGGAAGTTAAGTGTTCTTATACGCTCTCAAATAACCTTTGGAAAAACAACATAGTCAATAGCAATAGTTTACTTATGATATTAGTATTACCTTCAAATCTCCACAGATCCTCCAGTTATGTTGGTCGTATACGAGAGCATCCAGTAAAATTTTCATGTTATCGTAGCTCTCAGTAAGTTGTACGGAATGTGCTACAGGGACTGATGCAACCCTATTCCCAATGTTGAGAAGTACTGCTTTCAAACTTCGTTTAGACGAGTCTATAAATAGCCTCCATTCTGATGCGTTATATGGCAGGCCCAAGGATTCGATTAGCCCCTCAACATTGCAGCAGTACACTAAGGAAGAGGTATTTTCGTGCACTGCAAAAAACTTGCGGAATTCTTCCTCTCGTTTCCTATACCAGGAGAATGTTGTTCCCGGAGCCAGCAAGTTGTCCTCTCGTAGTCGTGAGCCCAAGATCTCGGCATCTAATTTGGAAAGTCCTAAATCCCTGGTAAGATCATTAAGTTTTGCCTGGTTGAGAGGCCTCGGCTCATTTGAAGCGGTATTTTGAGGTATATACGACTGGGACTGGTCATTGGCATTGGTCATTGATTCATCATCAGAATCATCGAAGTCCAGGGTTTGAGGTGGGTCGGGTATTGGAATTCCAGGACCATGGGGTACAGGTCTCATAGCAGAAGGAATGTCAGGGTATACAACAATGTGTTTATTCTTCTTGTTAACTCCTGAAAATAGAAACACAGAAACATGGATATAAAACTTGCATATGAAATAGAAGAAGCATTCAGACAGTGGCGGCTCGTGAGGGAAGGCTGCGGTCTGTAAGATATGAAATAGGTCGATGGAGTCTGTATATTTTCTTTCTTTTTCATTCATATTGTCCTTTCGGGGACAATATGAATGAAAAAGAAAGAAAATATACAATCATTGTATATGTAAATGTAACTTGTATAACAATATGTATGTGTAAATGTATTTTCTATAACAATATGTATATGTAAATGTATGATTACCATTATAGTGAATATTATGCTATATATGGTGAATATTACATTATGGTGAATATTATGTCAAGTTTCATACGAGGATTTCAAAATATTTAAGAAAAATAAATTTATAAGCCCACCTTGGAGGTTTGTCATGCAGAAATAGCAATCTGTCACGTGATCCTTTCCTTCTCTCCAAATCATGGGAATTCCAAAAGGCAAAGATTTCGCTCTACCTTTGCTCCATCTTCTCAAATTTTCAATGCACGTCTTGCAGCACATATGAGGGGCGAAATTTTTGTCCTGGTCCCCTAGCTTAATTCCAAAGTATGCTCTATCATTGTCTTCACAAATTTAGTGATTTGGGACTGGTTATTTGGCATGGTAACCGTCCCACATATGTAGCAGAATCTATTGGGATAATTTTTACACGCTCTATTCATTATGAAATATTTTATCTCTATGCCTGAAAAGTAAAAAAAGATATTATACAAGTGAAACAAGTGATGATAGATGTTACTGTTCCAATTCCGCTTTGACAAAATCACGAAAAATTCTATTTTACTTATGTGGCCATAGCTGGATAACCTGAGCTGATTGAGAAAAACGGATTGCAGATTCGAAATCAGCAGGAAACACTCTATAAGAATCACTTACAAAACCCTTGCCAGCAAAATTGATGCATACCAGTGTAATATGGGTACTTTTCCGTTATCTGCCCCATTGACGATTGGTTAGGTTCAGTCATGATATTTTCGTTAAAACTAACAAAAATCACAACTTAACCTAACCAATCGTCACTGCCCGGTTAGGTCAACTGTACACCCTTGACGATTGTTTAGGTTAAGTCGTGATATTTTCGTTAGTTTTAACAAAAATTAACTAATTAACGGCGGCGCCAAACGGGCTCCGCGCCCAAACGGTGGCGCCAAACCGGCTCCGCGCCAAAACGGTGGCGCCAAAACGTCGGCGCCAGAACGTCGGCGCCAAAACGTCCCATTCCGTTGAAATATAACCTAAATATGACTGTAGCATCGTATATCAATGTGCCATTGATATGTGTGGTCAACTTTGGTTATTTTTGGTGTGCAGTATGGTTTCTAAGTTTCACATAGTCACAAATGCTGGAGTTTTGATTGTGAATGCATGAATGGAGGAGGCAGGGAGGAGAGAGGAGGACGAAGACTTCATACCATACTCAGTCTGGTATGAAGTCTTCGTCCTCCTTCGTCCTGGTTAAATATAAGTAGGTAAATGGCTTTTTCAAACAACACTAAAGATATTTCTAAGTTTGCTAGATAATATGACATCATTTGAGCATTACATGACATCATTTGAGCATTAGTAGTTTTTGAATTGTTGACTTTACTAAAATTGACACACCCTAAATTACTGGAAATCAAAGGTGAAGGAGATGAGGACATACAGGTAGGAGACTGCAGTGTCAGACTGAGGAAGACTCCTGACATCAACACAGATTGCCACCAAACTCTCGGAGCTTATTGACTGGAACTCTGGCGTGACTGACCCTCCTCTGACCTGCTCCCTCACCACTGCTGCAATCAAGGAGTTTCTGGATAGACCAATGGAAGTTCCTGCATGGCCCTCACACACACACATTCAGTAGAGAGGTGTGTAAGGATGACAACTGAAGCAGTACATGTTTACTCACAAGAGAGGAGGGAGGCGTACATCAGTGGCCAGGTGGCCAGTAGGGAGCTCATGTCCAGGAACAAGAGCAAGGCAGACATGGCATCATTGGCAAAGTTCAAGAAACCTATCTATATTGCTAAGTTTTAATATTAAAATACAATCAAAATGTCTTTAATTGTATGTATGTAAAATGTAGTTATATATGGCATCCTTGGCAAAGTTCAAGAAACCTACCTATATTTCTAAGTTTTAATATTGAAATACAATCAAAATGTCTTTAATTGTATGTAATGTATGTAAAATGTAGTTATATACTGTACAATAAAAAAAATACTTGCAAAATTTGCTGATTTTTCATAAACTTCAACTTCAAATATAAGTAGCTAGGAGTGGTCAAATCTGGATTTTAAAGCCATATTTCGATTTAGCACATAAAAATGCATCATTTGGTCACTAGTAGTTTTTTGAATTGCTGACTTTACTAAAATTGACACACCCTAATGGTTCAAGGCTCCCACAATCTTTGAAGCCCCCGAGCAACGATATCTCCTTCCTTAAGAAAATTTAAGAATACAGGAATAAAATGGATGGAGCAGTTGGAGCGGCAGCTAGAAAAGCATTCCAACGACATCTGTGGTATTTGAGCGAGGAGTTGGTAGCTCTGGCTCTATTCAGTGACGCAGTTTCCAATATGGAGAAGAGAAGAATCCTGGAGTCGATGAGGGTAAGGGAAGGAGAGAAAGATCTACCGAAGAGAATTAAAGTGCCGGAAGAGGACATTCCGTCACTGACACTAAAGAAGCTGCCATCCAAGAATACCAACTGCTTCTTCCAGACCACGCTACTAGGCTCCGGAGTCATCTCTAAAGATCCATCCCAATGAAAGGATGATCCGCAGTTCCTCCAGGCCAAGGAAGTCCTCCAAGATATGCTGGTAGTGAATGATGTGGCTGAAAGAGGGGTGAAGCTAATTCAGGATTATAACTCTTCCATTAGGAAGAACGAAGAACAGAAACAGTATCTGCTGCAGGTGGTCGCTACACATCGACGCCAGTTTCCTAGTGCAAGCAAGGCTAACTTGTAATCGTGAGGACGGGAGAGTTGTTTTTCTGTTTCAATCAACATTGTTTGTGTTTGGTTTGCCTCTAATTAATAAATTAATCACTTAAATAATAATTTACCTATAGATATGTAATACTTCAGTATCATTTTCCGAATACAAGAGGGAAAGAGATCAAACAAATGTGAGATTTCCTTAGTCAGCTTGTGCATACCCTAAACAAAGTCATAATGACCTAAAACTTGGTATGCAGTGTTTTCTTGGGGAAAGGAACCAAATAAATACTGAGCACAAAAACAAATAAACAACTTCGAATTTGTGGACCACCCTAATATATATATATATATATATATATATATATATATATATATATATATATATATATATATATACACTCGTTAAATCTCGTTGCTGTTCCGTGCGTTGGTCTCTCTTCACACGAAGGGCAAGCTGGTGGCCCCACCTCTAGGTCTGGCTTGGTGGAGGAGCGAGTTGCTTTCTTGCGCGCTCCACATATCCAGGTACGCCCTGCTCATCTGGTACCGTCCTGAGCCAGGCATTTAGTCTTCTCTTGAAGACTTCAACTTTGACCCCTGTAACGTTTCTGAGGTCCTTTAGAAGCTGGTTAAAAAGTCTCGGCCCCTTGACAACCAAGCTATTTTCCTTCAGAGTTGAGGAAGTCCCTTGTCGGGCCTTTAATTTCGGAACACTACACATTCTGCCTTTCCTATTTTCCAGTGTTGTCTCAATGGTAATTGGGTTAAGTTTTAGGTTTGGTACCAGTTTCTCGATCATTTTCCACATGTAGATTATGGTGTACCTCTCTCTTCTTCTTTCCAGGCAGTACAGATTTAGTTTAAGTAGTCTTTTCCAGTAGTTGAGTTCTTTGCAGCCATCAATCTTGGCTGTGAAATGTCTCTCTGTTTCTTTTAGTTTATTAGTTTCTTCCTTTTTATATGGGGACGTCAAAACTGAGCAGTATTCAAGTTTTGGTATAATCAGTTTTTAGCAGGGGAATCATTACTGTCCTGTCCCTTCCTTTGAACGTTCTTAGTACCTGTCCCGCGACTCTCTTTGCTTTATTTATCGCTATCTGATTTTGTCTTTCGAATTGCGCATCATCGGTCAATTTTAGGCCTGTTCAAAAATCAACTTTTTCTTATTTTCATAGGTTTCTGTACATTTTCCCATGCTTTTTGACCTGAAAAAGCCGAAAATCACAACTATCTTGACCTAGGATGTTGGGAAGCATTGCCGCATGGAGCTTTAAATTTTCTGCCTTGAAATCGGCCAAAGCGCCAATTCCGGGGTCCCTTGAATTATGTTTTGCACTTTAACTTTTGATCTAAACAAGATAGAGCAACAAATTAGGTATAAATGAAAGAGCATAAAATTAATAAATAATAATAATAATAATAATAATAATAATAATAATAATAAATAAATAATAATTAATAATAATAATAATAATAATAATAATTATCTATCATTTTTCAGGAAACAACAGAAACTCAATCAGAATCTAGAAAACCATCTACAAGTTACAACTTCACAATGGCATTAAGCAAGGAGCTGAGGGAGCTCCGTGGGCGCACAGTTGATATCTCAGAACCTCCACGTACTGTCCACAGGCAGGTGTCAACTGGGCCATCTACCAGATCTCTCACTGAAACTTTCCTGGTTGGATACCCTTCAGCTTTTATCAGTGGTTCCCAGCTTCCCACCAACAGACAGGCGTTCCAGTATTTCCTTAATCTTCAGAATTTACCGGAAAATGCAGGGAGGCCCATGGTTCAAGACCTTGCATATGAAACAGTTGAATCTATCATCCCATTCTGGCAGATGGCTAGGATCAAGACAATGACCAAGTGCAACGCAATGAAGCTCTTCATGAAACTACATGAGAAACATCGTGCTCTGGTGAAAAGCAAAGGAAGAGCAAGTAACCCTGGAGGAAAAAGAGGAGCATTTGTGCTGGAATTAGACAGGCTGTTCGATATAGGAGCTCCAGATGCAATCCAGGAAATACAGAACAACAGACTGTTATCCAGAGAGAAGAAAGATGAGGATATCAGGTTCTACGAAGACCAAAAGACTGAGAGGAAAGGTCATATGTCTGGTCATGACAAGATTTTTGAGACAAGATCCCTGCAGCAAGCAGCGAGGAATGAAAGACTGCAGCATAGACAAGAACAAGGTAAAACTAATTACTTTGAACGTTACAAAAAGTTTTAAGTTTTACTCCATTGCGATATTTAGCATGTACTTAACAATTACTGTCTTAACATGTTGTACTATTTTACAGCTGCAGCAGAACAAGAGGCAGTTGTTCATGTGGATGACACTACCTGGGGTGACTCAACTGACAACGACGCTAACACAGAGGACATGGATTACCATCAGCCTCGTCCTGGATGTTCTCACCATCAAGACACTGTGACTAGTGTGACTTTGACGTTTCCAAGGAAGGTCATGGAATGTGATGTCATCTGCAATACAGCTGATCGTCTTGGTTTATCAGACAATCAAGTTACTGCCATGGTTTCTGCCACCTTGAAAGCTGGAGGGGCTGATCTGGATAACTTCGTCATCTCAACCTCAACAACACGTCGCAACAGAATGCTGTCCAGGTATAATATCAGCCAGAGTCACATGTCCAAGTTTTGTGAAAACCCCCCACAGTACGCTGCCTTACACTGGGATGGAAAGTTGCTCAAAGATGTCTTGGGCAGTGAACCTGGAAGTACCTCAGAGACTTTAGCTGTGCTAGTGTCTGGTCCACCTTCATACACTGACGGAAAGTTATTGGGAGTACCTGTCATCGACAATTCTTCTGGCACAGCTCAGGCTGAGGCTTCAATGGATTTACTGGAGACATGGGAACTACGGATAATGTTACTGCCCTTGTTTTTGACACTACATCCAGTAACAGTGGAGTTCACAGAGGAGCTGCCAAACTGCTAGAGAAAATGCTGAACAAAAAGGTGTTTTATCTGGCCTGTCGACATCACATCCTGGAAATCCTAGTAGGAGCAGTTTGGGAGAAGCTGTTTGGGAAGGTGAAGGGGCCAGATAATCCCTGGTTTGAGCATCTGAAGGATGTTTGGACGGACTTGTCCAAGGAAAACCCAAAGATGCTGGCTATCAACAGCAAATGGCTGAAGGAAAAGAAGAAGAACAGTGAAGAAATACTCCAAGACATTCTAACAGCAGAAAGGCTTCCAAGAGCCGACTACAGGGAAATGGCTGAACTGACAGTCATTGTTCTTGGAGGAACGCCTCCTCGAGGTATTCACTGGAGTTGACCAGGCGCCATTCATCAGGCCAGATGGATGGCCAGAAACTTGTACTCCATGAAAATGCTGATGTTTGCAGATCAACTTGAGTACGACGAAGACACCGTATCAAAGCTGGAAAGACAACACCTTCCTTGCGCTGTTCTACACTCCTGTATGGATGATGTCAATGTCTTCTGCAGATGCTCCCGTGAATGATCTAAATCTAATCCAGGACATGTTGAAGTACAAGAAAACTGACCCAGAGCTTGCTGATGCAGTACTTAATAAGATGGAAAACCACAAATGGTACCTGACGCAGGAAGTCGTGCCATTTGCCCTGTTCAGCAGTAGATTGAGTGACACATTGAAGCACTACATTGCTGCCCAGTTACATGCCACTGAGAAGCCAGACAGCTTCAGAGCAGGAAAGCCTCTATTCCAGAGAGTCACAGCTAAGACCACCCTGGTTGATCTCATTGGCCCAGAATCACATTTCCTGCTGGACACACTGAACATTGGATCCGAGTGGCTTCTGGAACCTGTCACGTCTTGGCCACAGAATGAGGACTACAGAAAAGCGTTGGACTATGTTAAGAATCTGAAAGCGTGAATGACATTGCTGAACGTGGTGTCAAGATGATGAGCGACTTTGCAAATGTCATAACAACAGATGCCAAGCAAAGGGACTATCTCCTTCAAGCTGTGGAGTTCAACAGACGCCGCTTTGACAGCTTCAAGAAACAAACTCTCAACAACTGACTGTGTAAATGTCATTATGAAATTAATCATCATGTAATGCTTTCACTTCTTGATCATTAGACTTGTGACAAAATGTTAATCTCAAATTTGTGTCATGAATAAGGCGCCTTGTCTGCCTTGAGTGTGAGAAAACGAATTTTGTGATATTTCTGAAATCTTTGTATGTACCAATGTGCCATTTCTTGTTCCAAGACTATCATAATTGTATAAGTTAGAAAGAGGATTAAAAACACTTTAATTTGGTGCCTATTTTGTTGCTCTATCTTGTTTAGATAAAACGTTATAGTGCAAAACATGATTCAAGGGACCCCGGAACTGGTGCTTTTGGCCGATTTCAAGGCAGAAAACTTAAAGCTCCATGCGGCAATGCTTCCCAACAACCAAGGTCAAAATGGTTGTGATTTTCGGCCTTTTCAGGTCAAAAAGCATGGGAAAAAGTACAGAAACCTATGAAAATAAGAAAAAGTTGATTTTTGAACAGGGCTAATCGGTCATTATTACCCCCAGATCGATCGCTTTCGTGCTTCTCTGAATTTCCTTTCTATCTGGAGCATAATATGCAGTCTAAGTTCCTCTTTTCTACCATATCTCAAGAGCTGAAATTTCTCGGTGTTAAATGTCATGTTGTCTTCTGACCATCTGTATATTTTGTTCGTGTCCCTCTGCAAGGCCTCCATTTTATTTGTATCGCTGATTTTTCTGCTGATCTTTATATCGTCTGCAAAGGATGTTACTATACTGTTGCTGTTTACTCCACTGTCTATGTCTGTTAGCATGATAATGAACAGGAGTGGGGCCAGTACTGTTCCTTGTGGTACAAAGACATAAAACAAAGACATAAAACAAAGACATAAAAAAATAGTATAGCATTTGAAAGCTTTATTCACGCTAAATACAAAAATGTATCAATATCTCGTATGCTTTCCATTACCCTCATGCATACCTTTCAGACGTTTAGGGTATGATTTCAGCAAACGTTCAAACAAATCTCTGCCATGTTTAGGTTCTTGGAGGATAGTTTAAATGTGTTGAAGGAGGACCTCTTGAGAATATCGGTCGGGACCAAGTTCCTGTAGCATCAAATCTTCCACATTGTTCTTGAAAATTGCTCAAAATTGCTCTGCTACGTTGGTTAGGTTAGGTTAAGTTAAATTGTTAGGGTAGGAAATATTAGCTATTTCCATTTGGCGCCTTTTCCATGGGTGGGAATGAAAATGACATTGAGTGGGAAATAATCGTTTAGATTAGTGGAATTTCCTGGCCAGTGAGTCCGATCAAAGAGATCAGAATTTATTGGGTGGCATTTGCATCGTGGCATGCCAGGCATGGAGCACTGTCATAAAGATAAACTACTTTCGAGGTGTTTATTACATTTTGTGAATCCGAAAGAAATGGGATGACATTCATTCTCTATAAGAATAGTTCGCCGATAATATGCACCATCCCATGAAGTGCCTTCTTCGATCACCCACATCATTTTGACAACAGTGAAGCAAATGAATATCCCAATGCGACGAGGTTTTTTGCAAAGCTGTTAATAATGCTCATGGTCTTCACTATCTTCTAGGAAAGTGATCACACTCTGTCGGTTTGATAATTAATTTGGCTGATTCAAAATGCTTCTTGCGGATATCATTGGCTTTGGGATCGCATGGAAGGCCTGTCGTTGAATCGGTGAATCGTTGACCGGTCAATGGTCCTTTTTTGCCTCTCCAAGGTGATTTTCGCAACTTGAGTACAGCTTCGTTGCATTTTGCCACTGCTTTCATTCACAATGTGTTTGCTCTCCCGCGACAGTTTTTCGGGCCTGCCTTCGCCAAATTTTGTAAGTAACGAGGCGCAGGGGCGGATCTAGAGGCATATTTTAGGGGGCGCCATGGCACGAGAGGGGGCATCTTGAATCTGATGGGGTCATCAAGACCATGACAATATGAATACTGGCAATATGAAATGTATAAATAGTTTTAGCCAACCGGTATAATTTTCACAAATTGGCCTATATTATCCATACATTTCTATACTTATTTTCGAGTCCAACCTAGCTACTGAAATTTGAGATCAGTCAAATGTATGAAAAAGCAATATCAAATGAAGTTGCACAGTTATCCATGGAAAATGTTCTGTGGATATGCATAAAAATGGATAACATATTTTATTTATATGAATAATACCATGTGAATATAACAAATGCCATATGAATTAGCCTGGTTTTACTGTCCCCTATCATATAAATATGTGAAATGAAAATATGTAATGTCATGTGTAGTATTTTACCACAGTAGCTCTATACCACAGTATCACACGACAAATGACATGTTTTACCTCTAGCATTTATATAAATAGTATACAGTTATATACATTATCATATACAGTGAATTATTGTCATTTATCAGTGTGAATGGTAATTTTGTCTTGTTCTTCAATACATAACTGTCAGTGACTGACTCTGAAGAGGAAAGACGATTTCGACGAGTTTGAAGTAACACAAGGGCCTCTAGCCTCTCCTTAGACATAGTACTCCTGATGACTGTGTAAGTTCTTTCTACTTTGCTGAACATTCTCTTTGCCTCACATGTTGCTACTGGTAATGTTGCCAAGAGGATAAGCAGTGATGTCATATTTGGAAATATGGATTTATTGTCCTTGCTTGTGTTGAGTGCAGATATTGCTGTTTGCGGAGGGTCAGTGGAAGATGCTCAATGTCTGCCACAATTCGAATTCTGTTTTGACATCACATTCACTAGGGTGAGTTTCAAGAAATGATGCATATTTAGTGTATGCAGGCTGAACATCACTCCATACCTTTGTTGAAACAATACTTGGAATAATACAACTGAGGCTAGCTGACAGTTCTGTGTGCCTTCCAAATCGTTCTGTCAGGTCTCTTAGTACAACATCAAGGGCAGGTACATACACATTTACTCGATAATATGTTTCCACATCATCTTCTCGATTACCAGAATCTCGATAGAAAGACCTTTTTAGAATGCGGGGTTTCTTCAACTCAATCTCTATCTCATTTGCCATCTGCCCAACTTCTTTGTATACTTCGCTGAATGACAACTCACACTCCCTTCTTCTTGATTCCAGTTCTTGTTGAGTGACAAGCAAAATTTTGAAGGCATGAGCCAGGTCTCCACCTCTTTGTTGAAGAACTGTAGATAATGGCTTCATCAGTGATAAGATTGATCATAGGCATGCCGGAGATATCAATGTATCATTTTTCTCCAAAGTAGCTAGAAGACTGTGAGCTTTCACACTTGCTTCTGTTATTCCATTGTTCCATTTCGTGAAGAGCCGAAATGGCTGATGGCAAACATTCCCAGAATCTGGAGACTGCAGTATGTCTTTCAACAAATCTTGTGGTGCAAATTGTCAGTAGAGATGCATGATCACAGTCATTGGCTTTTGAATGTTTTTTAAACAATGTCACTCGCTTGGCACTACTACTGAAATGATTGATGGCTACTGCCATTGCGTCATGGGTATTTCGTATAGAGGGTACTGTCAGACATTATGAACAAGATAAGTTTGTAGCATGGGAAACACAATGGCAATAATCAGCAAATGTGGATGACCTCTTAATAACTGCAGCTTCATAGCAGCTGCTCCATCATAACCCTGACCAACACACACGCTTCTATCTACTGTGGAATTATCAATTTCTGATGAAATTATTTCACCAAGGGTTTCTCCACTGCGTTTTACTTCCTCCTCTTTCCCTGAAATAGATGTTGCCCTTTCAAATACATCAATTACAGCAAAAGGGTCTTCTCTTATTGTAAAGCTTCCATCAGACTCACATTTGACATATCTAAACACAAGGACCATTTGCTCTCTTGTTTGTCTGTCAGTAGATTCATCAGCTAAAATGCTCCAATATTTTGCTGGTTTCACATCACTAATGATGTCCTCCTTCAGCAGATCACACATTACACCAAGTAACTTGTTTTGTGTTGTTTTGCTAATATATGATGGAGTTCTATGCTTGTGACTCTCAAGTAAGCAATTCTTGAATGTAGTGTCACCTGTCTTGATCCCATATCGTAACAAATGTCTGAAGTTTCCATCATTTTCATGATTTATTACTTGATCGTCAGGCAGGAGCCCAAACCCGTCATTGCGATGTCCACGTAAGGGTATATTTTGTACTGCATATAACTCTGGAAGAGAGAGAACTCTGTGAAGAATTTCTCCGTTGCGTTGTACTTCATTGCATCTAGCAGAGCTGATAATATTTCCTATATCCTCACTTGGGTTTGTAATAGTTCTGGAAAAGTTTGCCGCAATTTCACTGCAACGCAAGTGAAACTGGTTATGGTTATGTTCAGAAAGATCACCACTTTTCCCTGTCAGATCTGAGAAATCTTTCAGAGGTGTTCTAATCAAACGACCCAGTTTGTGAACACCAGCATAACCACCCTCGTCGCTGGTTTTGAAAAACACACATATAGCACACCACGCTCTTTCATATTCAGGGTGGTGACTGACAGTCAACCATTTGTATGTCTCTATATGAATTCTATTGAGGGACCTTGGTCTCTCTTTTCCCTCCTTTCTGTGGATTGATATTAGGAAATCATCTTTGGTGTGTGTCATCCATCTATTAAGAAGGAAATGTCTACCGTTCAGATCTGTCACTGCGTAATTATGATACTAGTGTTATATGTCTCTTTTTACATTGGTTTGCAAGCAGGGGCATTGTCAGATGTCCTAGGGGCGTGGTCCTCTTATAGATCTACCGATACAATATATTAATATACTAAATGTGATGTTTTTCAGTATTTTTGGGAAAGGGGGCATTTTTTTGTATTTATGGGGCATCATCAGTGGCGGTCCTAGCTTACATGACGCCCTGGGCGAACCTCACCTTCAGCGCCCCCCCCCCCCTGTTCGCCAACACACACACATTCGAATCCCCCCAAAATAAAGGACAGACATAACTCTTTCACAAAATAACTTTTTATTGGACTAATTGTTGGAACTTCAGAACCAAAACAAAGACTCAAATTTCTGAATTTTACAAATCCTTCATCACGTAAATAGAATAACTCACTTAAGAGAATGTAATTATGATACTATGAACAGGAAAAATACAAATTAAATTGCACAACTGCCATAAATAAACTAGAGAATCAAATTTCTAAATTGTACAAATGCTCTATCACATAAATAGAATAAGACACTTAAGAGAGGGTAATTATTATGCTACACTTTGAACAAGAAACAAAATAAATTGAACCACAGCACAACTGCCATCTAAAGCCTGACTCTTCTTACCTTCCTTGATGCAAAGTCATTGATCTTTTATTATTTATTTTATTTTATTTTTTATTTTTATTTATTTATTTATTTATTCTTATTTTTATTTTTATTTTTTTTGCAGGCGCTCATGCCGCCCCTCCACAAATGCCGCCCTGTGCGGCTGCCCATATTGCCCATATGAGGAACCGCCACTGGGCATCATTATAGGTTTTAGGGGGGACATGGCGCCCATTGTCCCCTTATACAGTAGATCCGCCCCTGACGAGGGTATCACTTTCAATGGTCAGTTACCAATCTTTCACTACGATGAAGTTTTTGGGCAATCCACTTCCGAGTGATGAAAGTTACACCTGTTTTTATTGCTTCTCGGTAGGCATTTGCTCGAATTCAGTTTATCACACGTTGTTCTTCACTATCTCAAACGACATCAGCCACCATCACTTTCAGTTATTGATCTGAACTCATAATTAAATTATCGATTAAAACATGTATAACACATCTACAATAATTTGGCAGTCCAGTAAAGTTCGTATCTCCCCTAGCAAAAGATTATGCACAATATATATATATATAAATTTTTTTTTTGGGGGGGGGGGTCACTGAAACATACAGAGATCAGAATTTGAATAGGTTAGTTGGTTGATGAATTCCTCTTTTAAGGACTGTGAGGCCATTTGGAACCCCCGTGACAACTAAGTGAGAGCTACGTGTAACCAATTGGGGATCGAAGTAATAGAGCTTGTTTCCCCATACCTTGTGGGATCCACGGGAAGTGATTAAGGCGAATGGGGGGACGCCCCCACTCACCTACGAGATGTTTCTGGTCAGTCAATTTTCTAAAGAGCTTCATATCCTTTCAAAGAATTGCTGTATATAATTCCTCATGATCGTACTCTTCTATGATATATTACCTTTTGCGCATGTGTTACTTTTTCAAAAACATTAATAATAATAAAAATAATAATAATAATAGTAATAATAATAATAATAATAATAGAAAAAATGTTAACTACTGAAATAAAAGCCATATTTTTTCCAGAATTTGTATGAGGCATGTAATTTCTGAAACTATTTTTAAATAGAAGGAAAAATTACTGTTTATTTTCCACAAAACTTAATTTTTGACTTCCTTTTACAGAAATAACTCAATATATAATAAGATTTCTATTATCTATTCGGGTTTTGCATTCATAATATAAAAAAAATCTTTTATGTATAAATTTATTTACTTATGCGATTTGTCAAATACTCTGAATGTGATTTGCGATTCGTCTCTAAATATCTGAATAGCTGCCATGGAGATGGAATATTCAAAGTTTCCCTTTAGGCGGTCTCAGTTACCTTTTGAAGTTGAGGGGACACTCTTAATGATCTCCTCATTCGTAATTCAGTCGTCATCTCTGTAATTTTATTTTCGTCCGTCTTTTAGTGTCACTTTCATCCGTTCTTTTCTGTCTACTAATTTTTCTTAAATGAGTATCACAAGTCTACATTTCAAACCAAAGTACGAGATGTTTTATTTCTATTATGTGATCTTATAAAACTTTGCCCTGCTGATTTCAAATTTCGCAATCATTTTTATGTATCACGTCAGGGTTTTTCACAAAATATAAGTCGGATATATTCGTAGTATGTATTAAACAACTAAATTTCCAAGAGTACAAAATTATAAGAAATACAAAGACAATACATTTCAAAGTAAATTCATCTTTGATACTTAATTCATACATAATAGATTAATCATGACTGATCAGTAGGAAAAAATCGTTGTTTTTTTGCTCGCTTCTTGCGCTCCATTTCTTCTGAGCCTTCCCGTTTCAGATACCAGCAGTAGTCTGCCATCATGTTGACATCCCACCTTCCTTAGTAGCTTTATTCCATAGTCTTGAAATCCTGGTGGAACCTTTCTCATTGTTCCTCACTCATACTTCCCAAGTTTTCAGGAAAATAGTCCAAAAGCGAGTGAAGGAAGTGAACCTTTAGACTCATGTTGCAGCCTAGCTTTTCAAATATATATATATATATATATATATATATATATATATATATATATATATATATATATACAGTATATATATATATATATATATATATATATATATGTGTGTGTGTGTGTGTGTGTGTGTGTGTGTGTGGCATCCAGGGGGCGGGGGTTATTGGGTGTCTGTAACGCCCCTGGTTGTCCCAGAAATTTATATATATATATATATATATATATATATATATATATATATATTCGCCTGTTTGTTTGTTTGTTTGTTTGTCCTTTATGCAAGCGCAAACCGTTTGACCTAGAGCTACCAAATTTGGCATGGGAACCTCTTATGGGATGAAGAATGTCAACACAGAGTCGGTCAGCCTGTCTGTTTGTCTGTTTGTATTACGGGCGGTAATGTGAAGCTCAAGATTTTCATGACTGTGTTCTTTTAATTGAACCGACAGTAATTGGGAGTTCAATTATTTGGTCAGGGGGGTTTTGGGGGATATCTGATCAGATTCAGAAATCTTGACACAATGTGAAGCTCAAAATTTTCACGGCTGCGTTCTTTTCTGTAGTTTAGCCTGTCTGTTTGTCTGTTTGTGAAATTTATCCCGGGCAGTAATGGGGGAAGGGTGGGGGTGGGGGTAAGTGGGGGAGATGGGTAGTGGTAATGGGGGAGGGTTGGGGGTAATGCGGGAGGGGTGGGGGTAATGGGGAGGGGGGTAGCCCGAAAGTTGCATAAAGGGGGGTGAGGTGGTTTTGGGGGGCATTCAGTTGACTTAACCGCATTCAGTTGACCTAACCGGGCATTCAATTAACTCGGGCAACGCCGCGCCGGGTACCTCACCTAATAGATTATTACTGGGGAACACAACTTTTGGTGACTTAGATGTTAGACCTGTTTCTGGGTATATTGAGGTCGCTGATTCTAAAAATGACATTAGTTTTTCTCCATCAGCTCTGCTTATCAAGATATGATATATATCTATATATATTTCTATATAATGTATATAATATTATATAATTGCTGACTGGCAATCACTGTTGTTGTCAATTGAATACAAAAGTATGATGAATGTCAGCAAAAATAGTGTATTAACATCAAACAAGCATAAGGTACGAAAAATATTTATTAAATTCAAACAAGCTTGAGACACGAACGGCAAAAAAAGTTCTTTCATTGAGACATCTCACATAAACCGCGTTTCTGAGATTTCTTGCGATGAGATGTGCCAGGACATTCGCGTTGGATGCTCCAGCAGTAATCTGCCATCATGTGAGTATCCCATCGTCCGCGGTACCGTTCTTCCATGGTCCTTAGTTCTTGGTGAAATCGTTCACCCTGTTCCTCGCTTAGATCACCGAGGTTATCTGGGAAACGATCCAAATGACTGTGGAGGTAATGCAGTTTGATGCTCATTTTACAGCCAAGTTTACAAAAAGAAGAGAGCATATTCTCCACTAGTTCACCGTAGTTATCGGCCTTATAGTTCCCAAGGAAATTCTTCACAACCATACTAAACGATGACCACGCACGTGCCTCAATGTTGTCCATTGAATCTTGGAAACGCGGGTCTTTCATGAGTTCCCGGATTTGCGGTCCATCGAAAATACCTGCCTTCAGCTTTTCCATGCTCAGCGCAGGAAATTGTCTACATATGTAGCCAAAACACGTCCCATCTCTGTTCAAAGCCTTTATAAATTGTTTCATCAAACCTAGTTTGATGTGCAGTGGTGGCAATATGATCCTTTCTCTGTCAACCAAAGCTTCTTTGATGATATTTTTTTCTCCAACCACCATGTTTTCTCTCAGAGGCCACTGTCTTCTCACCCAGTGTTCATCTTTAGCTCTACTGTCCCAGAGACATATAAAGCACGGGTACTTGGTGTACCCGCTCTGCTGGCCCAGGAGAAAATTCACCATCTTCAGATCCACACAGATCACCCATTGGTGGTCTCGGTATGATATCTTTTCTAGGACTAGGGCGACTGTCCCGTGCTCTTCTCTCATACCGACTGAGTGACCAATTGGGATTGATCTGTATCTGTTGCCGTTGTGTAGAAGAACACATTTTAGGCTCCGTTTGGAGCTATCTATGAATAACCGCCATTCACTTGGTGTGTATTCCGATATGCCCATTTTCATCAGCAATCCGCGCACATTGTTGCAGAAAACTAAATCGTTCTCTTTTGAGAAGAAGGGCAGTAAATCCTTTTCTCTGTCGCGATATAACGTGATTTTGGTTCCCGGCAGCAATAAATTTTTTTCTCCCAGACTAAAAATTCAGACGATTTCTTCGAAAGACTTAAGTCCCTTATGAGGTCGTTTAATTCGTGTTGACTAAAACCTTCTGCAATTGATGACGGTCCTTCGAAATCACTGTCATTTTGCCCACATATGCTTTCTTTGTCAGTAGCAGATTCATCATCTTCTTGAGGGAGCTCTGGAAGATGGCTGAATGATGGGACAGGTATCTCATCTGAATGTGAAACAGGCCGTCTAGCTGAGTCTATGTCAGGATACGTCCATTTACTCCGGTTACGTCCATTGATGCCCTTTATATTCACCAAACAAAAGTAACAGTCATCACTGTGGTTTCTCTGTTCTCTCCATACCATTGGTATACCAAATTTCAGGCACCTCCTCTTTCCGTTGGTCCATTGCCGCAGATGCTCCGTACACGTTTTACACACAACATGAGGAGCCCATGGCTTATCTTGGTCCCCTAGTTGTACTCTGAAATAGGCAAAATAAGCTTTTTTCACAAAATCAGTAATAGTTTTTCTCTGTTCAATGAACGTGTACAGTCAGTGGCGGTTCCTCATATGGGCAATATGGGCAGCCGCACAGGGCGGCATTTGTGGAGGGGCGGCATGAGCGCCTGCAAAAAAAATAAAAATAAAAATAAGAATAAATAAATAAAGAAATAAATAAAAATAAAAAATAAAATAAAATATTTATGTGATAGAGCATTTGTACAATTTAGAAATTTGATTCTCTAGTTTATTTATGGCAGTTGTGCAATTTAATTTGTATTTTTCCTGTTCATAGTATCATAATTACATTCTCTTAAGTGAGTTATTCTATTTACGTGATGAAGGATTTGTAAAATTCAGAAATTTGAGTCTTTGTTTTGGTTCTGAAGTTCCAACAATTAGTCCAATAAAAAGTTATTTTGTGAAAGAGTTATGGCTGTCCTTTATTTTGGGGGGATTCGAATGTGTGTGTGTTGGCGAACAGGGGGGGGGGGGCTGAAGGTGAGGTTCGCCCAGGGCGTCATGTAAGCTAGGACCGCCACTGCGTGTACTCTCCGCAGATAAAACAAAACACATCTGGATGATTTAAACACTTTCTTCGTGATGAAGCCATGTCAACACCTGTAACAGGAAAGAATTCACGTTAGTACATGTACAATACACATGCAAAACAGCAACATCAGCAAAATCATAGCTACAATTTAATTATACAGATGCATTTAGATTTACGAGCAACTCATAATACCGTTCCAGAAGGGTAATAAAGTAGGTAATGACGTATGCAATATCTCAAAAACTAGAGCTGCTAGAACAAAATGGATGATATTTTCTGAATCAGTGGCATGAAAATATCCAGAATAAGGTCTAAAATCTCAGGCACCAAGAAAACATTTTTTTTTTGTTCCCCAGTGTTATATATCTATATATTTGATTTCTAAACTGTAAGCCCTGTGACCAGGTTGGGGCCTTTAATTATGTCATTAAAACAGTACAATAGCCTCAGCATCATGAATTGGCATCTGTTTATTGCATCTGACTTTACACTTCATGGTCATGTAATGTCATGTCAGTCTTATGGTGACAGAAAAGGCTCTTTCTGTCCTGAGCTTAATACAGAATGAGTAGTAGTCAGGAGTCAGTCATCCAACACGTTGCCATGGTCATTCGTCTTAGGTGGCGTCTTGCAAACATAGTAATAATGGTAAATATTTAGGCCAATAATTAAAAACAACTCTTTTGGACAATAAGATTAAAAAATTTCGGAGAGCATGCCCCCGGGACCCCCTAGCAGGAGGCGCAGCTTTGCCGTGCGCATTTTGTCCAACACTGTAACCCTACTTTCTTGTGCTCTGGAGACGGTATAATGATACTGATGCCATTATTACAACATTGATTGATATTATTATAAAGAGAAATATATGAACTAAATATTAAGGTAATTTATGTAGTAATTGATGCCCGCTATTATACAAGATTCAAGGTTGTTATTTCGCTATCACCAATAAAGATTACACTGTGCAACAGTTTTTTGTTTATGTTGATTTTTCGATCTTTTCTATATGTTTCGGCCACGCTGATTACAGATTTGGCATCGGTTTTGCTCGGAAAACTATAGATTTTATGATATGGTCAAATTAATTTAGAAATCTTACTTTTTCGCCATTTTTAAGGTATTTTTCTGAGATACCAAAAGTAATTTCCAGTGCAAAATTCAAAATGTCCCCAAAACTGGGGTTTATTAGTAATGCTTTTATTGGTTAAGGCCCATTAATTTATTAAATATTTGTACACATCTGGTTTCTTATTTCTGTTTATAAATTTTTTTTTTTTTGTATTTTTCAGATATTTGAATTAGAATTATATGGTGATGGCTACCAATAGGCCCTGCAGACACTCTGCAGATTCATTTTGTTATGTTTGCGGCCATTACATCAATCCAAAGCAAGTAAAGCACAAAACTGACACAGGAACGAAGTTTTGTACAGCGTATCACGCTTACTTTGGCATGCCCATGGGCGATCAAAATAAATCATGGGCACCTCATTTTTGCTGTGGAAGCTGCCGTTCCACATTGGAACGATGGCTGCGAGGGACCAGAAAAGGCATGCCATTTGCTATTCCTCGCATTTGGAGGGAGCAAACCAATCACCACGATGATTGCTACTGCTGTGATGTGAATGACCTTTTTGCTGAGATAGGAATTGAATACAGCCCTGCTGATTGGCGTTTGTTTATTGACAGTTCAACTAGAAGTTTAAAAGGCGTCCTACTACATAATGGAAACATGTTTCTATCTATTCCTGTGGTTCATTCAGTTGAATTGAAGGAAGACAAAATATACTACAGTGAACATAGATGGGATGTATGTGGAGACTTCAAAATGCTAGGATTCCTGCTTGGACTACATGGCGGTTACACTAAATATTCGTGTTTCCTATGCCTTTGGGACAGCAGAGCAGACGGTGAGCACCTTGTCAAAAGGTGCCCGTGAGAAATGAGCTTAATTCAGGAAAACACAATGTTCTTAACGAAACCCTTGTTCCAACAGACAGAATTTTGCTACCCCCGCTGCATATGAAACTTGGTCTTATTAAGTAATTCATCAAAGCTTTGGATGCTGAAAGTGATGTCCTTTATCATATACAGTACGTTCAATGTTTCCCAAACTTTCTGAAGCTAAAATCAAGGGAGGCATATTTGTTGGACCTCGAGTCAGACGCATGTTAGCATCTAAAGAGTTAGAAGAAAAATGACAGCGCTTGAAAATATGCTTGGCAGTCATTTCGGCTTGTAGTACATGGATTTTTAGGTAAGAAGAAGAACGACAACTACAGAGAGCTAGTAAAAAATCTACTCAAACACTTTCAAAGGTTAGGTTGTAGAATGTCTCTGAAGTTACACTATCTAGACTCGCATTTAGAATTCTTCAGACCAAATTTGGGCGACGTAAGTGAAGAACATGGTGAACGTTTTCACCAAGATATCCAAACCATGGAGAGGAGATATCAGGGAAAATGGGACGAAGCTATGATGGGCGACTATATCTGGTGTTTAATACGATATAATCCACGGGACTACAAGAGAAAAAGTCGCTCAAATGTACATTTTTAAGCATTATTCGTTTAGATTTGTGAGCATATTTCTGTGCATATTATATTTGGGTGCATTATATATACATTGTATACGCATTATATACACATTATATACATTATATATACATTATATAATTACATTATATATACATTACACTGGTATGCATCAATTTTGCTGTCAAGGGTTTTGTAAGTGATTCTTATAGAGTTTTTCCTGCTGATTTCGAATCTGCAATCCGTTTTTCTCAATCAGCTCAGGTTATCCGGCTATGGCCTCATAAGTAAAATAGAATTTTTCGTGATTTTGTCAAAGCGGAATTGGAACAGTAACATCTATCATCACTTGTTTCACTTGTATAATATCTTTTTTTACTTTTCAGGCATATAGATAAAATATTTCATAATTAATAGAGCGTGTAAAAATGATCCCAATAGATTCTGCTACATATGTGGGACGGTTACCATGCCAAATAACCAGTCCCAAATCACTAAATTTGTGAAGACAATGTATAGAGCATACTTTGGAATTAAGCTAGGGGACCAGGACAAAAATTTCGCCCCTCATATGTGCTGCAAGACGTGCATTGAAAATTTGAGAAGATGGAGCAAAGGCAGAGCGAAATCTTTGCCTTTTGGAATTCCCATGATTTGGAGAGAAGGAAAGGATCACGTGACAGATTGCTATTTCTGCATGACAAACCTCCAAGGTGGGCTTATAAATTTATTTTTCTTAAATATTTTGAAATCCTCGTATGAAACTTGACATAATATTCACCATAATGTAATATTCACCATATATAGCATAATATTCACCATAATGGTAATCATACATTTACATATACGTATTGTTATAGAAAATACATTTACACATACATATTGTTATACAAGTTACATTTACATATACAATGATTGTATATTTTCTTTCTTTTTCATTCATATTGTCCCCGAAGGGACAATATGAATGAAAAAGAAAGAAAATATACAGACTCCATCGACCTATTTCATATCTTACAGACCGCAGCCTTCCCTCACGAGCCGCCACTGTCTGAATGCTTCTTCTATTTCATATGCAAGTTTTATATCCATGTTTCTGTGTTTTTATTTTCAGGAGTTGACAAGAAGAATAAACACATTGTTGTATACCCTGACATTCCTTCTGCTATGAGACCTGTACCCCATGGTCCTGGAATTCCAATACCCGACCCACCTCAAACCCTGGACTTCGATGATTCTGATGATGAATCAATGACCAATGCCAATGACCAGTCCCAGTCGTATATACCTCAAATACCGCTTCAAATGAGCCGAGGCCTCTCAACCAGGCAAAACTTAATGATCTTACCAGGGATTTAGGACTTTCCAAATTAGCTGTCGAGATCTTGGGCTCACGACTTCGAGAGGACAACTTGCTGGCTCCGGGAACAACATTCTCCTGGTATAGGAAACGAGAGGAAGAATTCCGCAAGTTTTTTGCAGTGCACGAAAATACCTCTTCCTTAGTGTACTGCTGCAATGTTGAGGGGCTAATCGAATCCTTGGGCCTGCCATATAACGCATCAGAATGGAGGCTATTTATAGACTCGTCTAAACGAAGTTTGAAAGCAGTACTTCTCAACATTGGGAATAGGGTTGCATCAGTCCCTGTAGCACATTCCGTACAACTTACTGAGAGCTACGATAACATGAAAATTTTACTGGATGCTCTCGTATACGACCAACATAACTGGAGGATCTGTGGAGATTTGAAGGTAATACTAATATCATAAGTAAACTATTGCTATTGACTATGTTGTTTTTCCAAAGGTTATTTGAGAGCGTATAAGAACACTTAACTTCCCCACAGAAGTGATACAGTCCCAATGCATAGATTTTTTTATCTGATAGAACAAATTCTCTAAATTCTTTAAATATTTTCATTTTTTTTCAGATTGTGGCATTTGTATTGGGAATGCAAGGGGGATACACGAAATACCCATGTTTCCTCTGCAAATGGGATAGCCGAGCGGATGAGAAGCACTATGCACAGCGTGAATGGGCATCCAGAGAGAATTTTGAACCTGGGTCGCATAATGTCGTTTCAGTGCCCCTTGTACCACCAACAAAAATTTTGCTCCCACCACTTCATATTAAGCTGGGCTTGATGAAAAATTTTATCAAATCAATGAATAAGGAGGGTTCAGCATTCCGATATCTCGAGAGTAAATTTCCTCATATATCTGATGCTAAACTAAATGCTGGGGTTTTTGATGGTCCTCAAATTCGAACTTTGATCAAGGATACTCAGTTCGAAAACGCAATGACTCCAACTGAGAAGAATGCCTGGCAGGCATTCAAATCAGTTGTCACTGATTTTCTTGGCAGGCGTAGAAGTCCAGAATACGAGTCCGTTGTCGAAAACTTGATGGAAGCTTTCAAAGCTCATGGGTCGCGCATGTCCATAAAAATGCACTTTTTGTGGTCCCACTTGGACTATTTTCCTGAAAATTGCGGGGATTATAGTGAGGAACAGGGTGAACGATTTCACCAAGATATCAAAATAATGGAAGAGAGGTACCAGGGAAACTGGGATATCAATATGCTGGCGGACTATTGCTGGTGTTTGAAGCGAGACGTGCCCGAAGAAAAACACAGACGGAAAGCCAAAAAAACTTCATTCCTTCCTCAATAAACTTTTTTCCATATTCATTGTATGAATAAAAGTATTTATTCACACAATGTTTTCATTTTTCACGAGTGTTCTTATAATATTACTCGTATCTACAGTATTTAAGCTAAAAAAATCAATAAATTTGGGGATAAAATTGGACTTATAATAAATGGCCAATAGAGAAAAAACCTGACCTGATTGAGGAAAACCAATGTCATTTTCGAATTCAGCATGGTCGAATTATATAATATGAGTTGAAAAAACCCTCACAGCAGACAAAAACATTTCATATGCATACCAGTGTTATATATCTTTAAATATGAAATATATTTATTTTCCTTTCCTTTTCTTCATTGTGATTTTGCTCTCTGATAAACCACTAGGTACAAAAAATAGATTATGGTTTTCAGAAGAAACTAGAGTTTTTACAAGAAAACTAATGCGAGTTTTGAATTCAGCGCACTCAAAAACATAAAGAAACAGAAAAAAAATAAGATAAACCCAAATTTTCCAAAATTTTGTTACATTGTGTTATTTGAATCCCGATGCAATATAAATATTATTATGAAAATAGGGTCGGTGCTCTTCCAATATGTGCTCTACCGCGAAACTGTGATCTACCATATTCCAACTAATATTCCATATTCCAGGCTAACTAACGAAAATATCACGACTTAACCTAACCAATCGTCAAGGGCGTATAGTTGACCTAACGATTGGTTAGGTTAAGTCATGATATTTTCGTTAGTTAGCCTTATAAGGCTAGTTTCACGGTAGAGCACGTATTGGAATATGGTAGATCACAGTTTCGCGGTAGAGCACATATTGGAAGAGCACCATAGGGTCTCATTTCCATTTCATAATAATAATAATAATAATAATAATAACCTTTATTATATATGTTCTTTTTTCCCTCTTCTTCACTTATTTTGTTGTGTAATATATCTTAATTGGTATTTTTTTTTTCCAGCAAACAACTTCATCTTTAGCCCTACCTCCCCAACCTTTGGGGTTTCCAGACTTTGATAACATCAAATTTGGAGAAGTTTCTGAAGACTTTGCTTCAAAACTTCGGGTAAGAACCAATTCGTTAATGAAAGCACTCCATAATTCTACAGCTAATTATTAATTAGGAAACGGTTAATTAATATTTAATATATTTTAATATAAATTAGTTGTTAGGGTAGTTATTTATTTATGTATTTCAAAGTTTTCAGTATTTTTTTTAACTATAGCTAATTTTGTTTTTATTTACATTACTGACACACATTGCTAAAACTTTCAAATGCGCAGACTGAATACAATAATCTACTTTTAAAGCAACAGACTCGACTCTGCTTCCGTTCAACAGATAGTAATTAGTCTTGCTTTAATTTACTTATTTACATAACATTCTACCACCTTACTCGAGTATAAATTACCTCACATTCTGAAAATGAATATTTCTATGGGGTAACATTCATATTCTTAAAGAAAACCTTTCGTTAAACAAATAAAAATTGTAGAATTTGAAAAAATACCTTGACCCTGGAAAAGTAGCACAGGAAATTTTACAGGAAAGGTGAAAATATATAAGCTAGTTCTACAATTACTCTATGTACACATAGAGATCGTATACTAGATGGTGCCGCTGTATAACCTAACCAATAATATGCTTGTGCCGATCACGCATCAACCACTTCGTATCGTCACAAAAACCTTGCACATATACTCGTAGTTTTGATTTTATGCAAAATATTTACAGCTCTATTTATCGAGGTGTTGGTCCACAAAGATCCCATGACCCACTTCAAGCTAGCCCCAAAAGGATTAAGAGGGAAGTAAAGGTTAAATTCTACATGTCTACACCCATGTACGCGCAAATCATCACGCCGGCAAAGTGATGAAATGCTTCTACAGGAAAGGGGTGGAAACAGGAATTAAGAACAGAAATCAGATTTTCCACACTATGTCCTCACCCGTCACGTGCATCCAGCCATCCAAGAGAAAGAAGAGAAAAAAAGAAATCGTGACGGCAGAAATGCAACTCTACCTCACCTAATCCATGCCATGCATTTTTTAAAGTTTTTTTTCGTTATGAAATTGTGTTTCTACAAAATATTTTTCGACTTTTTTCTTAGACATATTAACAAGACAGGCAAGTGTGTGAGCGTGTTTTCTGTAATTTTATGTCTGTCACGTGTATGTGGTACACTGGAAGTCTAGGACAGATCCTCATATTTGAAATTAGTTTGAGTGCAAGTACGATTACAGCGATTTCAGATTATATCGAGTACGAGTACAACAAAAACCCGTACTCGAGTACAAGAATACTCGAGTTCTGATGCACTCTTTCCACCTCTACTGAGCACCCGTTGTTTCTACGGCTAATTCAAGAGTCTCCCACTTAGAGGTGTTTACGAGCCAAGTGTTAAAAAAAACGAGTTGCTCAATGTTTATGTAATGCGAGTCACACTCAACCAGGGACGTTTCTCTAAAGTGGAGGAAAATTAAATGTAGGAGGAAGTGTTCAAAGAACCTCCCGCAGGGATGCGTTATAAAACTATTTTCTTAAATTATATTATATGTGAGGACAGTCTTCAACCCTGAGTGTATTCAGAACTTTGTCGAGCCTATTTTTTAACATGTTTACGCTTTGGCTTGAAACAACCTCCGAGGGAAGTTGGTTCAGATATAAACTATTTTATAGAAGAAGGAATTACCACGGGTGGAGGTACTAAATGTTTAAGTTCCAATTTAAAAGCATTGCTTCTTCTCGAATTGGTATTAAGTACGAAAATTTCCGGATCACCTGAAGATCCGTCACCCCAGCCTTCTTTAGTTAGCCTTATAAGGCTAACTAACGAAAATATCACGACCTAACCTAACCAGTCGTTAGGTCAACTGTACGCCCTTGACGATTGGTTAGGTTAGGTCGTGCTATTTTCGTTAGTTAGCCTTATAAAGCTAACTAAAGAAGGTTGGGGTGACGGATCTTCAGGTGATCCAAATTTCCTGTAGTTTACCCTGTCTATTCCATTGAGTACCTTGAAAACTTGAATAAGCCGACCGCGCAACCTCCTGGTCTCTATAACAGAAACAGATTTGAGCGTTCTAATCTTCATTGGTAGTTTTGCAGTCTCATTGAAGGGATCAATTTTGTGTCCCTTCCTAAGGGACGAAGACCAACGCTGCACATAATACTCGAGTTGAGGTCTAACTAGTGAATTATAGGAGACATTACAATCTTCTTGTTTCTAAATTGGAACTGTCTTTTAATATAACCTATTATATAATATAGTCTTTTAATATAACCTAGTATCTCTTTTCGACTTCTGCACAGTGCTTTGACGGTTTGAGATCATTACTAATATAAACTGATAACTCTTTCTCTAGATCAGTCTCAGTGAAGTTCCTCCCCAAGAGAGAGTAATCGTTTTCGGGTTTTTGTAACCTGTGTTCATTAACTTACATTTGTACAAGTTTAATGGCATCTGGCAAGTAGCAGACCATTCGCCCAAACTATCAAAATCATTTTGAAGCGTTCTTACGCCCTTATTACTTACACTATTTCCTAATTTTATATCGCCTGCAAATTTAGAAATTGTACTAGGAGCTCAACGTCTTTATCGTTAATATACGAGTAGATAATAAAAAGTAAAGGACTCAGAACGGAACCCTGCGGAACCCCACTGGTTACGGGCGCCCATTCCGAAGCCACATTTATTATCACTCTCCTCTGCTTTCTATATCTTAACCAGTCTTCAGTCCAGTTGGAAATTCAATCCAGCCCGGTAATTCCTAGTCCTCTAATTTTAGTCATTAACCTCGCGTGAGGGACTTTGCCAAAGGCTTTTTGAATGTTGAGATACACTATATCTATTGCTCTAGTTGAGTCGTATAAAGCATAATATTATGGAAAAATTCTAACAGGTTTGTCAGACAAGATCTGAATCCATGTTGAGAATAAAAAATTGAATTGTTTGATTGAAGATTATACACAATACGTTCTGTAATAATGGATTACAACAGCTTGCCCACAGTTGGCGTTAAACTAATTGGCCCGTAATTACAAGGATTTTGCCTATCCCCCTTTTAAAGAGTGGTGTTACATTTGCTAATTTTCAGTCGGTTAGAACTTTCCCTAATTCGAATGATTAATTGAATATCGTTACTAAATCATCAACAATATTGTGGCTAGCCTCTTTTAAGAACCTTGGAAAAAATACTGTAAGTCAGAACGGGTGATTTGTACTTATTCATCATGCCAATTAGTTGCTGTACCTCATTTCTCGCAAAACTTATGGTAGCTAAGGGTTGGTCACCGTCATAAGTAATCTGGGAATTTGGTACTTCAGTTAAGTCTTCTTCCATGAAGACTGTAACGAAGAATTCGTTCAACGTATTAGCTACTATATATCTATAACACTGAATTTCAGTGTGCCATTTCTATCTTTGGGACCTTCGGAATTTTTAATTGTCTTCCTGCTATTAACATTCGTCAGCCAGACTCTGTACTGAACGGACGCATTTCCTGAGCGTCTACTTTTGGATATTGCCAATAACTTTACTTTTGGAAAGTTCTGACTTTATATACTTGTGTTTATGAAAATGAAAATGAAAAGGTTTATTGGCAGACTATAGTCCATATGACAAATATTATTAATACAATGACAGTTCATACACTAAGGATAGAAATATATACAATTGATTAGAAATAATAATGCACTGTCGAAGTTAAGTGGAGCTACAGACAGACGTTTTCGTACCAAGAAGTCCATAGCTTAGAGGATAAATGGCAGGACTCATGGATAGCTTGGATGATCGGGTTGGTTGATTTTTTAATTCTTTGCATTAGACTGTGTTGAGCACGTCTTGTTACCTCCGGGAAGCTCGGGACATTGCGGGTAGCAAACATTTGCGAAGCTGAGCATCTCGGGGGTAATTTATGTAAGAGTCTAAAAGACCTGTTGTACAGCAAATTTAGGGTTCTGCCAGAACCTTTTTTATAATTCACCCAGAGTTGCTGACCGTATATATTACTGCAGAAAGTACGAAAGAGTGTGTCTTTAGCTTCACTTGTACAGAAACGAAAGTTCCTTATGGTCATATTCGCTTTAGCACACAGGCTTCGAGATTGTTTTCTTATATCCGAGTCATCACTCAAGGAGCTGGTAATAGTTTGACCCAAATACTTAAACTCTTGTACTTCCTCAATTACTTCACCATTCATTTTAAACCTTATATCAGCTGGCTGATTACAGCTTTTAGGATGAAATTGCATAACCTTAGTTTTTGTAACATTAAAAAGAATATCATGTTTCTGCGAATACACTTCGCAGACATTTAGTAGCCGATCCAGACCTTTAACAGAGGGACTTATTAACACCATATCATCGGCATAAACTAAGTTATTTATCCTTGTGTTATCTATACAACATCCCACTGTTGCCTCATTAAGTGAAGCAATTAATCCGTCAATATACACATTAAACAGCATAGGGGAGAGCAAGGAGCCTTGTCTCACCCCGCAAGAGGAGCCAAAACACTCGGATAGTACATTGCCCCACCTAACAGTGAAAGATTGGTGGGAATACCAAAATTTCAATAAATTTAATATGTACATGGGAACCTTCCTGTCTTCTAGTTTTGCAAATAAAATATTGTGGTTCACCCTATCATATGCCTTACTTATATCAAGGAAACAGCTATAAATGGTTGAATTACTGTCAATGTATTTAGATATTGTTTCTTTAAGTACATAGATACACAGGTCAGTTGAGTGGGACCTTTTAAAGCCAAACTGATTAGGAGATGTCCATAGGAAATCATTTAATCGGAGTAACAAGAGTTTTTCTAGTAGTTTCGAGAAGCAGGAAGCGACAGCAATAGGCCTGTAATTATTGCTGGACAGAATGTCTCCGTACTTATTTTTGACCAGGGGCAAGATATATACCCTCATGAACTCTGCAGGGATATAGCTATGAGCAAGCATGGCTGATAGGAGCAATGATATATGCAGACATACTACGTCATTTGCATATTTTAAGTGCTCATTCGATAAGTCATCTACCCCTGACGCAGAACCAGTCTTTAACTCTTTAATTAACCTCTTTACTTCAGAAAATGATATCAAAATATTTTCCCTTGTCCCTCCCACAATCGTTTCGCTGCAATCTATCTTAAGATTATCCCTACTCACACTATTAAGAATGTTAGAGTAGTGGTTTTTCCACAGCTTTGCAATTTCATCCTCCCCCGACACCCATCGATTGTCGGAGGGAGGACATTTTTGACACCCGTTTGATTCTTAACAAATTTCCAAAATTTGTTATTATCGTTATTTATGCGAGCTTCACAGGCTTTTGATGCTCGAATAGACTCTTCTTCCTGTTTACATCGCCTTATGGCCGCCTTATACTGACCCCGACTTCTACACATATTTATGTATACTGGTCCTAATCTGGGTCTACCATGAAAGCACCACAAATCATAGGCGTCTTTCGATTCCCTCTTCAGGGGGGCAATAAAATCATTCCATCCAGGAATAACCTTAGTATGATAGTTGTAAGATTTAATCAAGGGGCTTCCTGCTTCTCTTAACAGGGATATTATCTTACTATAATACCTATCTATGAGTTTACAGTGAGAATCATTTGAGCAAGGATTATTACAGGCAAGGTGCAAAATTTCTAAATTATTAAAGAGGTGACATGTTCTGTCTTTGTATTCTATTCTCTGCTGCATATTAACATTGGACCAATCGACGCGATTATTCTTACCTATTGAGTTCTTGTTAAGTCGTGTTGCGCATAAATTGGTAACGTTAATTAATATTTCTAATGGTCTATGATCAGAAAGAAGGAAATCATGCAAAATATGAACTCTAACAATTCGATCCTTTAGATTATTACTAGTGAGACAATGATCAATCCACCTGGTGGTACCACTCATATCGCTAACGTATGTAAAATTACCACTGGCTACCCCTAATACATCTACATCACTTATACTTAAATTGGCCGACTCGCACATGTTACCCAATTCTCCAAAGAATTCCGAGTTCACATGTGCGTTAAAGTCCCCCATTATTATACAGTGAGAATATTTGGGGTTATCTGATAATGACTTAATTTTGTACAGCAAATCAATGTATTCATCTAGATTACTGCCGTTGTTGTATGGTAAATAGCAGTTTACAATTAATATGCAATCATTGTTCACTTGTAATTCAATGCCTAACAACCTTACGTTATCGCTTGTTAAAAATCTTATATGTTTTGACAAATTTTTCCTTAATAAGAAAGCAACACCACCAAAAGGCCTACCGTACATTAATTCATCTGACAAGTCTACTGCTGATGACGCATGGTACATAAAGTCATCATGGATGGTAGAGAGGAATTTTAGCTCTTGCTTAGGTAGCCAGTGCTCCTGCAGGAGTATCAAATCTGCACTGTCGCAGATTTTATGAACATCTACAGTTGAATTCCTCACTGACCTTACATTATATGAGACTATTTTCAACAAGTTATCCGCCATGACTGATAGAAAATTTATTATTAGTAAGATTATTATTATTATACACAGTACAACTTTCAGGCATTACCGTTAGGGCGCCTATTATTATTATTATTATTATTGCCTGTTATCAAATCTCCTGGAAAAGTGAATAAACTCCTTAACAATAATACCGTCTGGCCATTGACTCATATTATACGGGTTGAAATGCGCATTTACACCTTTAATTATTACTTTAAAAGAGTTATAATACGGAGATTTCGTGTTTAGTTTATTAACTATCACTATACTGTGTTCACCAATGATTTCTTCTATCATGTGTCGAATATCGCTTGCCTCGTTCGAGAGCTGAATTCGCGACACAAGTAGGGTGAGATTCTCCATCGGTGGCCTCGCCGCGGAGACCGGTTGAAGAGACCTTTGGGACTGGCGCCTATTAACAGTTACCCACCCGTCCTGCTCCCTCGATCTCCCTGAGGCAGGTTTCGCCTGCCTGGGGGATGGGTGGCACAACCTTTGGGGGATAGGAGGCCCCTCCCTTACTCTGTGGCTTGGTGAGGGTCTGTTAGCAGTGTTTATACCCTGACGGCCGCGCGTGCCTCTCCTTCTTCGGTGGGAGGGGGGGAACTGCGTACCGAACGAGGCGTAATCGAACACCTCTCCTCTGCAGTGGGAGGCAGGGAAGAGGGCAATGATGCCTCGACTCTCGGCATTGGACTGTCCCTGTTCCTCATTGTGAGATCGGGAGCAGGAGTCCTTTCCTGAACGGGAGGGGGGTTGACCGCTACTCCTGCATGCTGGAGGCGGGGATTTCGTTTCCCTCGCTGCCCGACGCGCTTCTTGGAGATCTGGCTTGCTGAACTACTTCCGAATAGCTAAGCTTTGGGAGGAGCGTCTCTTTCACCGCATCTAACTCTGACCGGAACTGTTCTATCGAAATCGCGTTTTTCTGATTTGACACCACGTGTTGGTGTTTCAGTTCGACTATCGACTTTTGTACCTCATTATACTGTTTGAGGAGCACCGAGACGTTTACGTCACCCATAGAGATTATCGGTATTCTATGGAAGTTAGTAACGTAAAAGGTAATATTATTCTCATTATCCCGGAGGGTCGACACTTTATTTATAATGTCTTTCAGGGTATTCTCGTTTTTAGAATTACCTCTATGAGTTGGGAGGGAAGCACCGAACAGGGTGTTTAATTGTACCCTCGCATGTTCTATTTCTTCTGAATCATAAAAATCATGACAGACAGATACAAGAAGGTCTGACCTAATATGATCTACTTAGTCGAATATGAAACATAACAGAGGATTTTCTACAAGATTCACAGCAGACGACCCCATTGTATCTGTAACGGTTTGTGGGGGAGCGTAGCTGGTGGGGGCTGGTTGGGGGTGGCGATAGGGGGGAACGCCGAAAGGGGTCCCACTTTTTCGTCCCTTTAAATCATGCTCGGGATACCAACGGTTCGATGTTCAGGCATCTTTTCACATTAATTATGTAACTGTTTCTACGACACAAAAAGTATACACGCGGAGTCAATGTACGATTATACCATAATTGTTTATATTCACATTGTGATAGTTAAGTAATTGAATATAAGTGGTTTTTAGCGATTTAGAAGTTTTCATAGCGTGCCGGCTTAATTTAACCTAAACTTGTGACAGTTATAAACTAATTTAACTTGCGCGATGCCGTCGCAGAAAGCGTCGTGTGTTAAGTTTGGGGTAAATCGGTGGTATACGGATTTTAAGGATTATAACGGCGGTCCTGTGGCGATTACCGAGAGATCGTTTTTTTTTGCGATTTAAGGGAGGAAATAGTTGACATAAAACGTAGTGTACGTGAGGTAACGGAAAGACTTGCAACGCTTGATGAAGGCAGGGGTAGGGCTACAGTTGACGAAAGCCGAACCAATACTAACGTTTTGAAGACGGTAGTAATTTGAAGGGTGAGGTGAACCTAGTTTCTAGTTTAGGTAGCTTATCGGGAAGGTTGGATAGAGTTGAGGAAGGGGTTAAGGTTGGTCCGAGATTAGTAGATGGGGAGGGATTTAGAGAAGTTAAGGGTGGAGCTAGGCCACGTACGTTAGGCGATAGGAATCCCCCCCCCCTATCGAGGTTTCGAACCCTTTCGCTCATTTGGATAGGGACGTGAACGAGGGGGAAACTATTTTAATTGGGGACGCTTTAGTGCGTCATATAGACACAGAGTTCGTTGAACGGAATCCAACCAAGAGGAGGAGAGTCTGTCTCCCAGGGGCCAGGGTTGACAGAATTAGAGACGAAGTGGATAGGATTGATGTTGCCTCCCGTCACTCGATGTTGGCGACGATGGTTGGGGGCAACGACTCGTATAGGCCGAATACGAGAGTGCCTGACCTTTTGGAGAGATATAGGGGGTTAATTAAGTCCATGAAGGCGAGGTCAGATAGGTCTTTAGTTCTAGGTATTACCCCTAGACACGGTTTGGGTGCCTAGGGGCCCGGAGGGCCAAGTTGTACAACGGTCGCGAGCGATAGCGAGCTACCGCTTGTAGTTGCTATAACTGAAACGTGGTTAAATGCCGTGACTCGGGACTTGTTGGGGGAACTTGAGATACCGGGTTTTAAACTCTTTACTAATGATAGGTCACATATGATTGGTGGCAGCGCTTTGCTGTACGTTCGTAATTCGCTTAGGGCTATCGAGGTTAAGATAGATTTTCCGGCAGGAATTAATGCAATATACGTTGAAGTTAGGGCACGAAGTATTAGCTTTAATTTTGTCGTTGTTTATAGACCTCCCGTTCAACCCCTCGATACCGATACTAGCTTTTACTCACTTCTTGGTAACTTTGTTGATAATCGGAATAGTATAATTGTCGGGGACTTTAACTGTCCTAATGTTAATTACGAGACTTTTACTGGTAATGAGGAGGGTTTGAGACTGGTTGAGTTCATGGAAGATAATTTTTTACGACAGATGGTTACAGAACCAACGCGCGGTGACAATATTTTAGACGTGGTTATGACGAACGGCGAAAATATAGTCGAAGGTTTAGAAGTAGGCGAGAGTTTAGACTTTAGGATGTAGTGATCATCAAATTCTTAGGTTTAAGCTATTGATAGAAAACACTAAGGATAGTAACGTAATAGAAGTACCTGATTTTCGTAGGGCCAATTTTTGCGGATAGGATGACAGTAGTGGACTGGGATAGCTATTTATGGGTAATGACACAAATTTGCATTGGGAGGCGTTTAAAGAAAGTTTTATGAATATCGAAAGGGAGTTTATTCCTCGTAGGCCCAAGCGCACTAGAAATCATGGTAGACCCAAGTGGTGGACTAGGAAAATAGGCGAATTCATAAACGAACGTAACAGAGCGTATAAACTTAATAAGCGCAATGGCACGGCAGCTAACTTTAATAGATATATCGAGCTTAGACGTCAGGTTAAAAGATCAGTTAGGAATGCTAAGCGTAATTTAGAGATACTTATAGCTGCGGATAGTAAACATAATCCAAAAACGTTTTTTGGATACGTCAATAATCGTAAGCCTATAAAAGATAACATAGGTCCTCTAGTGGACGTTAACGGCGCTTTGGCTTCCGATGCTCAGGCGATGGCGGGTATTTTCAAAAACTTGTTTGCGACAGTTTTTACCGTTGAAGACGTAAATAATGTCCCCGACGTGGACGATATCACGATATCGTTCCATTTAGTAGCGAGACTATTTTGGATGAAATAACTGTTTACGAGGGGGAGATTGCGCATTATATCGATAGGCTAAAAATTAGCAAGGCTCCAGGCCCTGACGCGCTTTATCCCAGACATTTGAAAGATTTGAAAGACGTTATCGTAGGCCCTTTAACGAAGATTTTTAATCAGTCACTGGAAACGGGGATTATTCCTGAAGACTTCAAATTAGCTAACGTCACGCCCATTTTTAAAAAAAGACGACCGCACAGTAACTAGCAATTATAGGTCCATTAGCTTAACGTCAATTGTTGGTAAACTTTTGGAATCCGTAGTTAGGGATCGTATCATCGATCACTTAGAAAGTCGCGATTTGATTAATAGTAGTCAGCATGGGTTTCGACGCCATAGATCTTGTTTAACTAATTTGTTAGAGTTTTATAACGAAATAGTGCGCGAATACGATAGGCATAGAGCGGCTGACGTTATTTATTTAGATTTTAAAAAGGCGTTCGATACAGTTCCGCATAGAAGATTAATTGCGAAGGTTAAAACGCACAGTATACGCGGTCAGGTAGCGAACTGGTTAGAGGAATGGCTTCGTGCTAGAAAACAGAGGATCGTTGTTGATGGTAGTGAATCGGGGTGGTTGGATGTAGGTAGCGGTGTCCCGCAGGGTCAGTTTTAGGCCCATTGCTATTCGTAATTTACATTAACGACATAGATGTAGGATTGATTGGTAACGTGTCAAAATTCGCGGACGATACTAAAATAGGCGGTAAGGTTGTTAACGTGGACGATAGAAATAGGCTCCAAGACGATGTAAATAGGATTATGGAGTGGACGGATAAGTGGAAGATGCAATTTAACGTAGATAAATGTAAAGTTTTGCATATAGGTTCTCGTAACAATACAGTAATTACACGTACACGATGGATGATAGAGAGTTAACGAGCGTTGACGAGGAAGTAGATTTAGGCGTACGCGTATCTAAGGATTTAAAAGTTAGGAACCAGTGCCTGGAGTCTTGCGTAAAAGCTAACAGGATGTTTGGCTTCATCGCGCGTAATTTCGAATTTAAATCGAAGAATATTATATTGCCCCTTTACAAGTCCCTAGTCAGACCTCATTTAGAATATGCCGTTCAGTTTTGGTGCCCGTATTTGCGTGAGGATATTGATAGGTTAGAAAGGGTTCAGCGTCGTGCCACGAAACTAATTCCGTCATTGCGCAACAAGCCTTATGAAGATAGAATTAAAGAGTTAGACTTGCATTCACTTGAAACTAGAAGATTAAAGGGGGAGCTTATTGAAGTTTTCAAAATCGTTAATAAAATCGATAACGTAAATTTTGACAAACTCTTCAATTTCGATAATAGCAATACTCGTAATAACGGAGTTAAGTTGCGTGGCAGACCTTTCATTACTAATATCGCTAAAAACTTCTTTACGTTTAAAGTAATTGATAAATGGAATAATCTTCTCGCGCCCGTCGTGAACTTTACCAGAGTTAATGTGTTTGAGAACCGTCTAGATAGGCACTTTAAAAATATTAACGTTGTTTAAAATAAATAAAACAATTAGCAACAGGAGCTCTGGGAGTGGTGGTCGAGAATGAGTCTGTTGACGATAATGCCAGCTTGTGACATGGCAGCATGTGATATGCCAGCAAAAAAAAAAAAATTAGACTAACACAAACTTAGATGTAGCTCGTAGCATAAATTAATCCACATTTTGCTATTCTTTTTTTTTTCTCTCTCTCTCTCTCTCTCCTTCTTTGCATGTCTGTAACTCTTCATTGCATGTCTGTAGTCTGCATGGTATGATAGTGTTTGAGTTAAGAATGTGTTGCATGGTTTGTAATGCGTTCTTATTTTACTTCTTTTCATCTTTCACCCCTTTCCGGCAGTGTGGGCTGCGTCCTCTACCTCCCTATGGAGTAGAGGACCAGTCTGCAACAGCTGGAAGTATTCTCTTCGACTATTTTTCCGACTTGTCGGCAGTGGCCGGCGGGTGATGATGGTGTCCTTTCTCTTTTTTTGAATGAATTTTAACCCACGAGTGATAGGTTTTGCTACTTACTTAACCCCATATTCTCTTCTTTTAACCCCTTACTTTCTTCTTTCTCTCGGGCTAACCTTAGAGTGGATCTTAGGGTCTTTGTTAGCCTTAGCTTCTGTAGATCTGTAGAAACTCTTTAGGGTAAACTTTACAAAGTGAGGCAACTGTAGCTTCTTCATGTTTAGTTGATTTAATTAAAGATTTAACCCTCCGACGTAGGTTTCTATAATTTTCTGAATTAGTCTGGTTGGAATGTGACTAAGTAGTTTGTAGGCTCTATTTCTTCTCGTAATAGCATTGCTAATTTCATTGTTAAACCACTTCGGTGTCTTGGTTGACAAGAAGGAAACTATTTTAGTGCAAGGAGGAAACTATTTTAGTGGGTACAAATGTCTGTAATACAGTAGACGACCGCAAGTTCGCGGAGAAATGTTCCTGTCAAAATCGCTAACTTGCGGTCATCTTACTTCATTTATTTATTTCTTATGGGAAAAATAGGTTCGGTTCAAGACACTTCCACATAAACACCCCATCACCCCTAAACCTAATAAACCTTCCTTTTCTTGCATCCGCTCGTAAACCTGGGAAGCCTTTTCCTGTAACATAGTCCCGCTAACTGGTATATGATACTTGATTTAGTCCTCCATCCAGACTGAAAGGGCTGCCCCAACACTCTCGTAGATTGTTGGTGTTCGGAACAACAGAGCTCTTGTAGGCTGCCCTGATGTTCTTTTCGGATTTCTTGTATGAACGAATTGTAGATTCGTTCACACCCAGCTGCCTTGAGGTAGCGCATGCACTCTCGCCAGCACACAGCCTGTCCAGGACAACAGTCTTCTCGATTCTGGTTACTTGTTCTTCTTGGCCCTGGAAGTCGTAGCAGAAGCAGAGCAGATCGTTTCTTTCCTTGTCCGTCCATTGTTACAAAAAGCTAAGACCAAACTGAAGGTGGGATGCGTGGGATACGTGAGAACTCGTGTGACGTAGCTGACTGGTTGCCCGAAGCTCATGCGCTGTGATTTTTTTATGCAGGAAGGAGGGGCCAAGGGCAAATGCCGCAAAAGTGCCCCTCCCATAGAAGAAGAAGATAGTCAGAATCAAGGTCTAAGGTTTTCGAGATGCCGAGATACTGCGTTTGAAAGATTGGAGGTCATAGACAGGAGGAAAGATGGAATGAGAAAGATTGTTCCAGAGTTGACCGGTTGAGTAGATGAAAGACTGAAAATACCGATTAACCCTTGCATTAGATAGTTGGACAGAATAGGAATGAGAAAGTGTAAAACGTCTGGTACTGCGTGCTCTCCTTAAAGGAGAAGGCATGCAGTTAGAGTTCAGAAGAGCAATGTCCGTTATGATAGCGATAGTAAAGAGAGAGTGAGGCAACATTGCGGCGAAGAAAGAGAGAGTGAAGGTACTCAGTAAGAGGCGGGGAATTGATGAGACGAAAAGCCTGTGATTCCACCCGGTCAAGTACGGCTGTGTGGGTTGAACGACCCCACATGAGAAACATACTTCATACAGGGTCGAACAAGCCCCTGTACAGAGACAGCAACTGAGTAGGGTGAAGGAACCGCGGAGGTGGTACAGCACACCTAACCTCTTAGAAGCTGTTTTAAAAAGAGGGAATATGTGACCTTTCCAGGAAGGATCACGAGAAAAGGAAACGCCAAGAATGTTAAGAGAAGAGGAAGGATTCAGTTGTGTGTTGTTGAAGGTAAGGGAATTGTCGTGTGGAAGATTGTGACGAGTAGACAGATGGAGGAACTAAGTTTTTGAGGCATTGAAAGCCACAAGATTTTCTCTGCCCCAATCAGATATAGCAGAAAGATCAGAGGTCAGGTGTCCCATAGCTGTCCTTCGCGAATCATGAAGCGACTGCTGTGAGGGACGCTTTGGGAAGCGGGTGGAGAAGTGAAGAGTGAAATCATCGGCATAGGAGTGAATAGGATAGGAAGAGCGAATTAAAAGATCATTAATAAATAAAAGGAAAAGAGTGGGTGGCAGGACAGAACCCTGAGGAACACCACTGTTAATAGTTATAGGAAAAGAACATTGGCCATCTACAACCGCAGCTGTAGATCGGCCAGAAAGGAAATTAGAGATGAAGGCACAGATAGAAGGATAAAAACCGAAGGAGGGCAGTTTGAAAATTAAAGATATGTGCCAGACTCTATCAAAAGCTTTCAATATGTTTAGCGCAATAGCAAAAGTGTCGCCGAAATCCCGACAAGAGGATGATCAAGAGTCAGAGATATATGCAAGAAGATCGCCAGTAGAGCGTCCCTTGCGGAATACATACTGACAATCTGAAAGAAGATTGTTAGAAGAAAGGTACAGTATTTAAGAATCTTCCTATTAAGGATAGATTCAAAAACTTTGGAAAGGCAAAAGATCAAAGCAATTGGACGATAGTTGGAGAATTGAGAGCGGTCATCCTTTTTTGGGACATGATGAATGAAAGCAAACTTCCAGCAGGAGAGAGACAAAAATGAAAGAGTTTAGTAGCATGGGCGCAAAATGGACGAGTGCAATGCAATTGCAAATGGTGCATAATGTTGCAAGAGTGCCACCCCCCCTTGGTGGAACCCCCACCCACCTTGGTGCCACCCACCCCTTTGTTGCAAGGCACCCCATAGTGCCACCCAACCCCCTTAGTGCCAACCCCCATTGTTGCAAGACACCCCGAAAATGGGGGAGGGGGAATGTTGCAACTTGGAGGCGGAGTTATCCCCCAAGCTGAACCTAACCTAAGGAAGAGAGGTGGTCGCCAGGTAGGAGCCGAGCGCATACTAAGACTTCAGCCGTGCCGCCGCTCTCTTATAGGGGCCCTAATCAGCCAGGTGGCTTAATCAGCCAGTGCCTCCGGGCATTAGCCAGTTGGCACATCAGCCAGTGCCTCCGGGCATCAGTTGACACATGTGCGTCGCGCGTTAAACGGTGGCGGGTTCGAGTCCCGGCCCTGAAAAAATTGGGTTCGCGACCCGGCCTGGCCCTCGCTACCCAGGGTATCCTAATGATCCCCGTAGGTCTAAGGTGGGGCGTAAAACAAGCCGTATGGAAAAGAAAAAGAAATGAACAATTCGTACGGAAAAAAGTTGGGTTCCAGACCCGCCCCGGGCTTCCACGGTTGCGGGTTCGAGCCTCGGCCCGGGCCTCGTTACCCAGGGTGTCCTAAGATCAGAAAAAATTGGGTTCGCGCCCCGTCCCGGCCCTCGCTACCCATGGTACCCTAATGATCCATGTAGGTCTAAGGTGGGTGTAAAACAAAGCGTACGGGAAAAGAACAACACCCTCGCCAGAAAAGAAAATGGTAACCATGGTGATAGCCATGGCCTAATGATAAAAAATAAATTGGGTTTGAGACCCGGAGCGATTGGTAACCATGGTGATAGCCATGGGGTGGTGTACATCTATACGTGCGTCACGCGTTGCCATAGTGTACACACTGTTTATGTGCGTTAAAAGGAGCCGGGTTCGAGACCCGGCCCGGTCTTCGCTAGCCAGGGTGTCCTAATGATACCCGTAGGTCTAAGGTGGGGCGTAAAACAATTCGTACGGAAAAAATCGGGTTCGAGACCGGTACGGGTGCCAGCCAGAGAACAATATGTAAGGCTATCACGTTCGGGAAATAAATTTGCGAAGGGATTTGAGCATGGATGGACACGCGAGATTTTTAAAGTTAGGGCTATGAGACCTAAAGGTGGCATTTAATTTAGGAAAAAACGTGTTTAAAATTGAGAAAATTATAGGAAGCAAAGGCTCAGGAAAGAGAAAAATGTACCTGGTGAAATGGCTAGGCTACCCAGAAAGCTTCAACACCTATATAAAAGCTGATGCAATAATGAAGCTTAATTAGTATGCAACATGCGCCTGACCATTTCTACGTCACATTCCCGTCCTCCTCGCCCCTGTCTGTAGACCCTAACAACACCCTCGCCAACTTTGTGACAGAACTCCACGGGCCCATTGAATTGGAGCGTGATTCGTATGAGGTGGGATTATGTGAACTTCAGTTAGCCACCAAATTTTTAACTCTTGAAAATGAACAAATCATATTTCTGATCCATAGAAGAACCGATGAGTGCGAAAAAATAGGCATAACCTTAGACAATACTATTCGTTCAACCCTGTGTGGTGAGGAACGGTACTATAGCACAAATGTATCGCTAGGAATCGGGCATTATGATACAGCCATGGACATTGTGGCAGGTTTAAACAAGAGTCTTGAAAAGTCGTACTTGACAAACGATTTACTTTTTGAAGTCGTAAACATAGACACGCCTGCATGCACATTGAAGCTAAAGTCAACGCTTAGTAGAAATATTAAAGATAAGCTGTTCACAATTTTGGCTGAGGACCGATATAGCGCAGCCTTCCAAAGAGATACCTTTCACGAGGCACAGCATGACTTGTCCAGCTTAATGTATCAATTGAAGATGGAGAAGTTGGGTGATTACTCTCCGTCTCCAGACATGTGCTATATTTACAGCAATATCGTAGAGTACCAATTTGTTGGGGACACCCAGGCACGTCTGCTGCGCATTGCGCACATCCCCAACCATAGAGGGAAAAGCATGAGCATTACATATGACAAGCTGCATTATGTGAATGTTGCGACTAATCTATTAACCAACATCTCGGTGTATATATAAGGACGATTGAGGGAAAAAATTCTCCATTCGGTGATAGGAGCTTAACAGTGAAACTACACTTTCGTCGTTTATAATGACTCGAAGGCCGTTCGCAGTATACCGAGGAGTGAGGTGAGTGGTCTTGGTTCCATTTTTTTCATCCATACTACGCACCGCTGTCCCCCTGTTGAAGAGGGGGGCCAGATACCTAGGACGGAAGGCGTTACAAACAGGTTTTAACGCGGCAGAAGACATAATGGGGGGGACTAAGCCTAAAGAAGTTCTAAAAAAACAATTAAAACGTACACGGGATGAAATCATCAAAGATTAGGCTGACCATATTTCCTTGAGACAAAAACGGGACATTGGGATGGCAAAAAAGGGACGGGGGTTATGTAATATTCTGTATTCATGAAAAAGTAAGTACATAAACATATTGAGCTTACAATTATTCTTCAGTGAGAGAACCCATACAAAAACCCATACAAAACGGTACTGTCCCGTTCAAAACGGTACGTATGGTCAGCCTATCAAAGATGCAAAGAGAAAAATGTGTGGCGGTGGAAAGAAGAGATCTGCCAGGAAGAAGGGGTTACCAGCGCATGGCGGAAAGAAGAGATCTGCCAGGAAGAAGGGGTTACCATCACGTGGCATTAAACGTAAAAGGAAATAAAAAAAGAAGTGCTCTAAGCGCATGAAACCAATGGCTGATCATTTTTTAACTGATATAAGTTGAGGACACTACTCTCACGAATCATAGGTTGACTAATACTTGTCGAGGGAGGTGACATTTCTGACTCGTCATGGCACGTTTCATCCATCCGTGTAGTTCACAATGCTGTAAATCGGAACTGTCCCTCTTTGATATGCCCCCCACTCAGGTATCTATTGAGCATAGTGACTTTATTACAAATAACCCATTAAACACAATTAGTTCACACGGTGCCCCTATAGAATTCGTGATACCCAGCTCAGGCCCTTACTTTTTTGATCCGAGCTGCATGCACATGTATGCTAAACTGCGTATAGCCCATTCTGATGGGACGGACTGCGATGATAGTTACTCTGCCTACCTTGAAACCAACTTTTTACACTCCATATTCAGCCAGTGCGAAGTGTATTTAAACCAGGTTAACATCTCGGCAGGTACGGAGTACTACCACCTACGAGCCTATCTGGAAAATGTCCTCAACTTTTCAAAGGAAGCGAAGGAAACCTTTTTAACAGCCGAGGGGTATTACCACACTAAAGATGAAAATGGAATAAAGGATAAATTTAAAAATTCTAAAAAAAATATATACGAATGTTTTGGGCGCCTGCATACAGATTTGACATTCCAGGAGAAGTTGCTTATGAACGGGGTGGATATGAAGTTGAAGCTTACCCGCACGATTCCTGAGATCTGCGTAAATCTGGGGTCTGATGAAGAAGGCGCGAAACCCGTTGTGATACACATCATGGAAACGTATTTGCGTATACACCGTGTGAAATTAAGCTCCCCGAAACAAATAGAAATTGAGAAAGACTTAATACACGCCACAGTAAAATACCCAATTAATAGGGTACAGATCAAACTGTACAGTACACGGTCCCCGCAGGACTGGCGTCGAAGCAGCTACAAAACGTCGCCCTAAGCGTCCTACCTAAAAGGATATTAATTGGAATGCAGGACCACGCCTCGACGAATGGAAAATATAAAAAGAGTGCCTTTAAATTCGAGAATTTCGGCCTTAAAAATATTACTCTATATGTAAATGGGGTTGCTCTGGGAAGGACAATGAATACAGACTACTCATCAGATGCTGTGTTCCCGCTCTGCGCGAGAGCATATAGTAGTCTGGCTCATAATACAGGCGCCTGTGACGAGCTTGGTTTTGGTGTAACGCAGAAAGAATTTGTCGAAGAATTTAACATTTACTCATTTGATATTACGCCGGACTTGTCGGCTGGCACAGATACGCATTTAAGCCCACAGCAGAGTGGGAATATCTCAGTTATGTTGGAATTTGCCAAGCCTATAGACGCGCCTATAAGTGTACTAGTTTACCTCGAGGCACAGGCACTAATAGAAGTTGATCGTTTCAGGAACGTGGTCACAGAACTTTACAATGGATGCGCGTACACTCCAGAGAGTGATGAAAAGTGACCGTTTCGCGCGCTCAAAATTTATCGGAATGTACGCGAAGAATGAAATATTAAATCTGCCAAGTACGAGAAATTGGTACGGGATTATCGTTAACACTGACATTGTGGGGGGTGCGGTGATTCATTGGTTTGCAATCTATTTTAAGAATTGGAAAAGAATGTACTATTTTGATTCACTCGGATTTCAGCCCTGGAATGATTCGGCAATTGTGAAGTTTATGGCCCAACTAGGTGTGCCTGAGATTATTTGGTCCACATATCGTTTCCAAGGATATTATACTGAAACATGTGGCTTGTATTACATTTTATTTCTCATGCACATGTCACGTGGGAAGGGATTTATGAATTTTTAAAAAATTATTCGATTTATGCGACACAGTTATGAACGATAAAAGTGTTTGCAAACATAAAAATAAGGTTCCCATATGTTAGCACACCCCGTAATGTGTAAAGCTGTATATACATTTGTAACTGTCACCATTAAGACTTATGTATCGAATACTGACCCTTTTTATACATGTTTTCTGCAATTTAATAAATTAAAATATATTGCGTTTTGTTCTTAACCTCAAAAATACTTACATTATCTCCTCTATGACCTGGCACTCGCTGCCCCGAATGTGTGCCAACACCTCGACTTCTGCATTCATGTCACTGGTTTGGCTGGGCGGAGAAGCACCCCTTTCATTTATCCGCCTTTCAACAAAAGTAGCTATATCACTCCCTAGCTCGGTTTCACCCCTGTAACGAGAAATAAAGAATAATATATATATATATATATATATATATATTATATATATATATGGAGAAACAATAATTAAAAATATTTTTCAAAACGCGTTTATTGCAATTTGGTAATTTAAAAATCCTACTGCGTTGCTGAATTATCGTGAAAAATATTCTTAAAGCTCCATTACGAATTTGAAGGCAGATAAATCATAAAAGCTTTGGCCACCATATATATATATATATATATATATGGGAAACAGACAATAGTTAAAAACAATCGGAATAATTTTTACGTTGTAGGATAACTTTGAATAAAGGAGATTAGCTTGCCAAATATAAGCGAGAAAAATAAATCTTTAGTTATCGGGAAAACGCGTCTTAACCTCCAAAATACTTACATTAGTTCCTCGATGACGTGGCACTCGCTAGGCCGAATGTGTGCCAATACCTCGACATCTGTATTCAGGTCCCTGGGTTGGCTGGGCAGAGAAGCCCCCCATTTCATTTACCGCCCTTTCATCAAAAGTTATAATACGACCTAGCGCGGATTCGGACCTCTAACGATTAATGTCACGAAATTAAACGCAGATAACACCGGTCTGCATGAAAATCGATTTCTTTATTTTGAGTTGTGATTCTGAAGCAGTTCGCTGTGCTGAATTAAAAAATGCTACCAGTTTTTTTTCTATCACCCACAGTTTTAAAGTTATTAGGCAAACAATTTTGGGACGTTTTGTAATTTTTTACCTTCTTTATCTTTAATTAATTTCATTTTTTCATATTTTTCAGATAGATAATTCTAACATTATGTCTTTAAAATTTTAATAATGGCTTCTAGAGGATGTACCCATAGTCCAGACATATTTTTTTATATTTGTGGTCGGTATGTTGTTGTAAAACAATGGACAAATGTAACGACCTTCATTAAGAGAGCTTATCATGATTATTTTGGAATTAAATTAGGAGATCAAGACAAAAGTTGGGCTCCACACAAGGTTTGTCTTACGTGTGTTGCGGCACTAAGGAATTGGAGCAAAGGTAAAAAGAAAAGTTTGCCATTTGGGATCCCTATGGTATGGCGCGAGCCTAGAAACCATACCGACGACTGCTACCTCTGTTCTTGCAATGTTAAAGGTTATAATGCAAAGAATAAAGAGAGCCTTCAATACCCAAGTCTTCCATCTGCAACAAAGCCGGTACCCCATGGTCCAGAAGTTCCTATTCCCCGCCCACCCGAGAGTCTGGATCAATACAATTCAGATTCTGATTCAGCTCCAAATCCAGACAATGATGATGTTTATGAACAGCCAACAGCTGACCGAGATCCTCCTAAACCATTAACCCAAGCCGAACTAAATGACTTAGTCAGGGATTTGAATCTGCCTAAGGACTCTGCAGAACTTTTGGGGTCTAGATTGCAGGAGAACAATTTATTGGCATCCGACACATACTTCGCTTGGTACAGAAATCGTGAGAAAGACTTCGTGCCTTTTTTCGAAGAAGATGGCCCCTTGGTATTTTGCAAGGACATCACAGGATTAGTGTGCAAGCTAGGCATCGAATACCAAACCAGTGACTGGAGGTTGTTTATAGATTCCTCTAAAACCAGTCTAAAAGGAGTGTTACTGCACAACGGTAACAAATATGCATCAATCCCAGTGGCCCATTCTACTCATTTAAAAGAGACCTATGATAACATGAAACTTGTTCTGGAAAAAATTCAGTATCAAAATCACAGATGGATATTGTGTGGGGATCTCAAAGTCCTTTGCATGTTACTTGGGCAGCAATCAGGATACACTAAGATGCCATGTTTCATCTGCGAATGGGATAGTCGAGCACGTGACCAGCACTGGAAGAGGAAAACTTGGCCTCCTAGAGAGAATCTTACCCCAGGATCAAAGAACATTTTACATGAACATCTAGTTGAACCAAATAAAATCTTCCTACCACCCTTGCACATTAAGTTAGGCTTGATGAAGCAGTATGTCAAAGCAGTGAATAGAGAAGGTGAGTGTTTCAAGTACATTTGTTCTAAATATCCAAAGATTAGCTACGAGAAAATAAAGGAAGGTGTTTTTATAGGTCCTCAGATTAGGAAGTTATTGACAGACGATCATTTCCTGAACACAATGACCAATAAAGAAAAAGAAGCATGGCTTGGTTCCAAAGATGTTGTTGAAAACTTCTTGGGAAACTACAAAAGGGCTGCAACATGAGCCTGAAAGTTCACTTCTTATTTTCGCATCTTGACCGTTTTCCCGAAAATCTCGGAGATGTCAGTGAGGAGCAAGGGGAACGATTTCACCAGGACATCAAAACCATGGAAAGAAGATATCAAGGAAGATAGCATACAAATATGATGGCGGATTACTGCTGGTGTCTGCAACGAGATCAGCCTAACGCACAGCATAAGCAAACATCAAAGAAGCACCGGTTTAGTCGTCATTAGTCAGATCTACCTTCGTAGTCTTAAGTCTTTGGAATAAGTCCTGAAATGTTTGCAAGTAAAGAAGGTAAATATATTTTGTTTCTTTCAGTTATTTTTTTATTCTTTCATAAACAAGCAATATGCTTGTCCAAGAGCTAGGAGCTATTTAATTCTGCTTTAATTAGGGTTTACTCTATCACCTAAAGATTTCGTGCTACAAGGGGTGTTGTAATACCTCATCTGTCCCCAAATGTTAACCACCCATTGATGGGAGGGAAGAGAGTATTTTGCTGGGAACGGGACTGGTTGTTATATATATTTACCCTACATTATTATGTAAGCGTTACTGTAGTCTATAACAACAAAATTTATGGTTTAGCATGTGCAATCTAATGTTGGTCTCGATAAGATGGTTCACATTTGGGGATAAATGGGGGATTTATGACACATCCTGTAGTAAGAAAACCATACGTGATAGGGAAAAACTAACTATATTTTTTAGATCAGCGCACTCAAATTATATAGAATCACCAACTAGTTTGTAAAAATCGATCGACAAGTTTTCAAATGTGCACTGGTGTAATTCGTTTTGTGCCTACAGCAGCGTCGGCTTAACGGGAAAAATATTATTAAATCCACCATATATATATATATATATATATATATATATATATATATATGTCGAAATAATCACGATGAAAACAGGCAAAAACATGACGGGGCTAATTTTACGTTAGAGTAACAAGAAATTGTAACCATAAGTAGATATCTTTTTCAAAAGTAAGATTAGCTGGGTGTGCTATGATACCGTGCCCTTTGGCTACCATATTCTTTGATATGTCTATTGTAAACTTATTTATTACACGTACTGTATTTGTAAATATATACACCTTGAATATTTTGCTTATTAAATAAATCGTGTTTCAATTAGCGCTTCACTTTCTCCTTTGCGTGCGTGTGTACAGTAAAAGGCTACGTCCCACCCACTGTAAGACCGGCAAGGTGAGTCATGCCGCAACCTGAGTAGGCCTCTATCTCCGCGTACTCAGTTGACCTCTGTATACCCTTGAGCTCAGACATGTATTCTCTCGCATAGAAGAAAAATAGTAATGGCTACCTTTAATATTGCGTGTTCATCATTTATGAAGTGGTATTCTGCAAAGTGCATAGATGTGGTGGATACTGAAAAACTCCCTATTCCCCCCTCCTTTGCCTCTTTTAAGACTGCATTGAGCCGTGCGAAGGACCAAGATGTTCAAAGACTCTACGGCTATTCTGGCGAGGGGGTTGTACGATTTCGCAGTACAGACGATGTATTGAAGTATGTTATAGACCTAAGCTTTATAAAGGCTTACATATACCGCGTAGTAGAAGAAGCAACACGTTCAGAAGATAAACAACAGTTATGGTTAGTGAGTCTCGTGGATGAGTGGTGTGACAAGCGGTATTATATCATGTTGCACCATACCGACTACTCGTACCCTACGACTGAAAATGTAAATCTTGTCATCATGGACAATCTCAAGTATTTTTACCACTATATTAATATATATCATGATGAGGTTTGAGGTGAGGTTGTGGCTAATGGGCTGTGTGAGTTTTTAACAGACTTTAGAGATGAATATCGCTTGTTAAACAAAAAGGCCAAATATGAACATATGTTTCTCTGTAATAGTGCGCCGGTTTGTGAAGATGTTTAGTTTGTGGAAATGGCGAATGATAAAACATTAAATTCGTTTAAGGAAATTCAGTCTGCCCAAGAGTGTTCGAACAAGCCTGTACACGCTTTAGCAGTGTGCCGCGTTCCTGTGTCGCCCACCCGTGTACCTCACGGAACATACGACTTCGAACAAACCCATTCACGCTTCATCAGCGTGACTCACCCCGCCCCGTCGAGCCGATCCGGCCACTTGTGGCTCATAGTCATCTAAGAGCTTGAACCGAGTGGACGTGCGATTACGATGGAACTTCCTTTGAGAAGCATTCTCAACGCCTCGTACGATGTCTCCGTGACGAAGTCGTTGCGCGTGTTCAGGCGTGAAACCGGCACCATTAGCTATGTACTGGAAACGATTTGCAGGCAAACAAGCAAACGTAATGTTATTTATTTAAGTGTTGAGGAGATGAATAGAGTCTTCGTGATAGTTGAGAAGTAGGCAAAGGACCGTTATAGAATACCTGTTGGCGTAGGTACAATAAGAGAGATGATTAGTGACGCCTCCTCACATACCATTGTTTGCACATTGTGTATAAATAACGAACAACCATGCATTGATATACGACTGATGTGGAAAAACACAGCTGATAACGACGTTCTTGTCCCTACCCGAAACCGTTTCATCCTCGACAGAATGTTTAAAATCGTCGGATTCCGTAAGCTGAAGCCTATGTTAGACGGTCGTGTTATGGATATGATTTATTTTGACACGGTTCTTGAACACGCATACACCAACCTGCTCGACGGATTTATTGAATGTAGGAATGAACAGGGGGAGAATGGTCTAGAGCTAGATGCATATTTAAAAGGTTTAGGTTCTTCGAAATATCCTGAACTTTGGTACAAAGCACTTGAGCGGTACAGAGCTGAGCTCGCCTACACTGTTCACCCTGAAGAGCTGTACCTCTATATAGTGGATAGGTGTCGTTATGAATTGGAAGATTATTTCCAATGCCACTATGCAGGGTGAGGAAGAGTTCACGATTGAAAAGCTCGGGACGGTAACAAAAAACCCCCGATTGGAAAGGCGTATTTATAAACTTGTGTTTAATAATGACGTTGTGGTTAACGATGACCTCTTTGTGCTGTTTTTATTGTGTTCTAGCCGTGTTTAAAGATAACTTGCCCGCAGGATGTAAAGTGGGCACAAAAATAGTAGTGAATTATATGAAAGCCATTTACGTCGAGTACAGACCTCCGTATCAGTTAAATGATGAAGTGATGCTTGGACGGTAATGGCGATATGGATGTAGACGCTATTAAGTGTGAGTTTAGCATTTTGCACCTTAGAACATAAAGGAAATATATATATATATCCTGTACTAATATGCATTTGATTATACGTTTCGTATATTTTCAATATATTTAATATAACTGTATATATTTTTCCTGTACTAATACGCAATTGATTATACGTTTCGTATATTTTCAATATATTTAATATATCTGTATATATTTTTCCTGTACTAATATGCAATTGATTATACGTTTCGTATATTTTTTATTATATATTTCCCATTCATGATGCTATTATTATTTTTGATCATATGTATATACACACACCCCATTGTATGTTTATTTCCATTAATTCGTCTAAATAAACAGAATGATGTATTGGCGTTTTATTTATTCCTTTTTGCTTGTACACGGTATTTAGTTACATCATTTTGCTTGGTTTCTAAAACGGATTTCTAAGGCGTAATATATGTTAAATAAATAGTGCAAACTGGCAACTCATACGTCAACTGAGAAAGGGAGATAAACAACATGATCGATTGCTGCAATAATCCTATTTGTTTAATAGGCCTGTCTATTGGTCGTATTTAGCGACGGTCTACCAGGAGTTGGCCTCACCACCAATCGTTTGGACGTTTGATTGTAGCCCTCGTATCGGATACGCTGTGTTAATGGGTGAGCTCCTAAAAAGTCGTAGCCCTCATCGCCTTTTGATGGGTGAGCTCCTTTTAAAAGTCGTAGCCCTCATTTCATCATCTCCTGTTGGGGCTCCTAAAAGTTTATACGAATGTTGGTGATGCTTTTGTGTGTATGTGTATGTGTGTGTGTGTTTGTGTGTGTGTGTGTGTGTGTGTGTGTGTGTGTGTCTGATAATAGGGTCGTACAGTAGGTGAGTGTATGTACGCTTTTAATTCGTTCGAAGGTTATATACATGCGATTTATGCCTTCTAAGAAGAGCCACCTGGCTGATTAACATATGCTTAATTAAATAAATAAACGCAAGCTGGCAACTCAGCCTTCTAAGCTAACTGGCGGTATAATATATGCTTAATTAAATAAATAAACGCAAACTGGCAACTCAGCCTTCTAAGCAACTGGCGGTATAATATATACTTAATTAAATAAATAAACGCAAACTGGCAACTCAGCCTTCTAAGCCAACTGGCGGTATAATATATACTTAATTAAATAAATAAACGCAAACTGGCAACTCAGTCTTCTAAGCCAACTGGCTGATTAATATATGCTTAATTAAATAAATAAACGCAATCTGGCAACTCAACTTTCTAAGCCAACTGGCTGATTAAGCCACCTGGCTGATTAGGGGCCCTATAAGAGAGCGGCGGCACGGCTGAAGTCTTAGTATGCGCTCGGCTCCTGCCGGGCGACCACCTCTCTTAGGTTAGGTTCAGCTTGGGGGATAACTCCAAGTTGCAACATTCTCCCTTCCCCATTTTGGGGGTGCCATGCAACAAGGGGGGTGAGGGGGTTTACTCTTGTAACATTTGCAATTGCATTGCACTCGTCCATTTTGCGCCCACACTACTGAGTTTGCCTGGGTAGGGTGTCAGCACAGAAGTACAGTTCTTAAGAACAACAGGAGGAACACCATCAGGACCATACGCCTTCCTAGAGTTGAGCCCAGATAGTGCAGAAAAAACATCTTTAGAAGAGATTTTAATTTCAGACATAATAAAGTCAGGGGAGGAGATGGAGGAACAGCACCGGAATCGATCAGTGTTGAATTGTAAGGGAAAGTTTGAGCGAAGAGTTCAGCTTGGTCAGGAGAATAGCCGTCAGAATGGAAAAGAGGAGCCCAATGACGCCACATGGTAGGATGACCACTAACTTGTGATCGATGGCGCCAACTTGCGATCGAAGGTCCTACATTACCTTACCGCTAGGGTTCCTCGTTTTCAGGGATTTTCACTAACCCGATTTTCCGGGACAAAATCGGCCATCATCTCGGGATCCCGGGATTTCCCTGTTTGTTGTAAATACTTTTATGTGGACAAATAACGATAAATCCCAATACACTACTTAGGTATGAAAATAAAACAATTTCAGTAGAATTTCATTTAAAAAGTACTTCCACTTATAAAAATAAAAAAAATTTCTTTTCTTTTTTACAAATAAAAGCAAGAAGTTAAAATTTTCGTTAAAAAATGTGTGTGTGTGTGTATATATATATATATATATATATATATATATATATATCAGTGGCGACTCCTGCACTCGGGCTTCTCGGGCTGAGCCCGAGAGGCAAGGGCCAAAGAGAAGCATGAGAGATAAAATTGTGTATTTATAGATTTAAGTTTTAAAAAAAAAGTTTTAAATACAAATTGTAAAAATGGTTTTGGCTGGTAGTATGTTATTATTTTTCTGTCTAGCCTTCGTCACGCAAGCAAATTTTGAGCGCATTTAGATACCCTTACTACCTATAAAAAGACTATATTGACACATTAAGTTTTCGTGTAATCTTTCAAGATCCTTTACTCGGGCGCAAGACATTACGCCCGAGAAAGTTTAAGTAATATCGTATATTTAAAGTTCTTTTAATGAATAATTATTATTTGCTTGCATACGGTTACATAATAGTCCTTCTTCTAATTCTCATTAAATAAAATACGTTTTTCCTCCTATTAATTTTTTTATAAAGAAAAAAACATTTCAACTCGCGCTTATATCCTTTGGCCTTGTAGAGGCACAATTTTTAATTCTGGCGATACATGGTAACTTTTTACATTTCGATAAGCGTGCCTTCAACTGCCTTGGGCGGCGGTGCAGTTTGATTTTTGCCGCAATGTGAGGTTGTTCGCTTTTCGTAAATAATCTGATTTATTTTTAATATTATAAGTATTCTTAATACTTTACAAACAAAATAGCCCAATGTAATTGACTCCAAATCCTTAGTTAACGAACTGAAATATCTTTATCGTGACACTGACTTTAGAAAATGCAAATCTGCAAATGAAATTTTAGAAGTCTTTCACGAGCTAGGATTATTGTCTGCGATGTCGGAAACCACAAAGCTGATTCAGCTCCTTCTTACCATACCTGTAACTTCTGTTTCAAATGAAAGAAGTTTCTCTGTTCTTGATCGAATTAGATCATATTTAAGAAACACAATGGCTCAAGAACGGCTCTCGTCCCTGGCTAGGATTTCAATTGAAAAAGAAATACTTATTGATTTAGAAAGCAAAAAGGAATTACATGACCGAATATTAAAGGAATTTGCTTTAAAACCAAGACGCTTGGACTTTATGTTCAAGTAAATAAAATTCAAATAATTTTTTTTACCGAGGTATGTATTTATTTATTTTATTGATAATCTTAAGTTATTGTCAAGCATTTAAATGTCGGCTCATATGTAGACTTGAAAATTTAAAAGGAGCCCGAGTAGTCTTGAAGAGCTGGAGTCGCCACTGATATATATATATATATATATATATATATATATATATATATATATATATATATATCGTTTTCCTTATAAGTTAAATATTCCATTCAAAATCAAACATTTTCTTCTTTAACAAAACAAAAAAAGCAAGTTAAATATTCATAAAAAATCGTTTGCAAAACAAATGAGGGAAAACAGTAACATGAGTTATCAACTCGCTATTCGAGTTGTACAACGCAACGTGATTCGTGCAATTATAAATTTGTCATTATAGTCTTTATGTTTGTATTTTCTAGATACATTAGTAAATTAACATAAAACTATTTGAAATAACGTTTTTAGAATACTTTGTAAAACCCGGTAAATCCTACTGACTGCCAGCTTGTGGTCGTGCGAAATTAAAACATGCGAACTTGCGGTTGTCTGCTGTATTCTAAATTGATCCCTATATGAGCTCCAGATGACACTGACATCCTCAATTATTAGAACTTCAAGAGTGTTTAAATTACTTCAGAGAAATCCAACCTTTTGTGCGTCTTTTCTCGAATACTAATTGGAACCCTGAGGTCAAATTTAATCAAATTGTGATCGCTGTTACTCAAAGTTTCACCAATGTCAGGTTAGAGACTAGGTCATCTTCGCTCGTGAATATGAGATCTAGTTTACATTATCCCTAGTAGGACCGTCAACCTATTGACTTAGCAAATTATTTATCATTCGCAAATTCCAATAGTCTTGAACCCTCAGCATCAGCTGTTTTGTCTTCCTAGTTTATATTAGAGCAGTTAAAATAACAAAAAATTACACTAATCTTATTATTCATTGATCTGCTTAATTGATTATACAAGTTTATATCCTTGTCATTGCGGTAGTAAGGAGGCCTACATATTAGATATAGATGCACTATTTTATTGTGCAAATTTAGTTCAATCCCCAACATTTCATGAGCAGAAACAATATTACTATTTACTGGGTGCAGGAAATACTCCGCCTCTTTCCCTTCCATTCCTATCTTTGTGAATCATTTTGTAACTTACCATTTCAAATTCTCATAAAGTCCCTTGATTCAGTTATTCCTATAACGTCAGAGTTCTCAGTTTTGACTAGCGCTATAAATTCCTTTAGTATGTTTCAAATTGACCTAAAACTGAATAGCACAATTTTAAGATATTTTAAGTTATTGTTTTTCTTATTTGTCCTTAGTCGTTTCCCGAAGCAGTAAATCGATTAACGCTAAGGGGGAAGCTTGTTCAGACAGCGCACTAGTAGTATTAATGACTGGTGAAGTACGATTAACTTCTGGGGGAGTAGGACTAACTACTGGTGGGGAAGTTTAGTAGTATGGGCGCAAAAGGGAGAGTGCACTTGCAATTGCAATGTTGATCAATATTGCAAAGGGGAAAGAGGTAATGCTGCAAGGAGGGTAATAGTGCAAAAGGGGAGGGGTATTGCAACAAGAGGGAGGGGGTTATGCAACAAGGAGGGTGGGGGTAATTCCCCAAGTTGCATGAAGGTGTGGGGGTAATGGGGGAGGAGATTATGCAACAAAGGGGTAGGGGGAAATCCCTAAGTTGCATGAAGGGGAGCTTTGGGGGAGAAGCTGGGACGGCCTCACCCCCCAAAGGGATATCCCAGCCAAAGAAGGTAAACCTTAACCTAAGAGAGAGAGAGAGAGAGAGAGAGAGAGAGAGAGAGAGAGAGAGAGAGCATGTTTTCGCCTGACACCAGCCAGACCCATAATGCGAGCTTAGGGTACTAACATCTGTTATATAGAAGGTCGGAGGTTGCGAGATAGCGCCATTTATTTTAATTTTTTATATAAGGGGGGTTGCCAGAGAGCACTATTTAAATTATTTATTTATTAATGGTAAGAGAAAGATGCTCTCAATGCTTTGATTGGGTTGCCAGTTATTGAATTTATTTATTTATATATGGAACGGTTGCTGATTATTGAATTTATTTATTTATATATAGAGGGTTGCAACAGACCTTGGCCAGCGAGATCACCAGATTTAACCCCTTTAGATTTCTTTGCATGGGGCTTTATCAAATCGCACGTCTATCAGACGAAGATTACGAGTCTTGAAAACTTACGTACACGTATACAAACTGCTGCAGATAACATAACCCCGCAAATGCTCCAGAATGTGTTTAGAAATGCTGCGGAACGATTTGAGCTGTGCAGGGATACTGATGGGCGTCAAGTCGAATCCTACTCTTAATTATTTAATAAATGTTACCACTTTATCATTTTATGATTGAATTCCATATAATTTCCAAGTGCTTCACAAAAATAGATACTGACTTTATGTACACCCTGTATATATATATATATATTTGTGTATATACATAAAATTTAATTTGTCCTACTCATCTTGATAATGATGTCGTGACCCGCGGTTCAGATCATAGATTCTCCTTGTAACTGAAGCCTAACCTTACCTATCTCAGCTTGATGATATGTAGTGACCCGCGGTTCAGACCACAGATTCTCCTTATAACTGGAACCTAACCTAACCAACCTATCTCATCTTGTTGAAGATGTAGTGACCCGCAGTTCAGACCATAGATTCTCCTTGTAACTGGAACCTAACTTAACCTAGTCTAAAAACCTAAGAAAGAATATAAGGAAAAACTAGCATTGAAAAGTACCTTCCTCTAACTAATGGTTTATAAATAGAGATTGTCTATAGGTCTGGCCTTTCTTAGAGACCTAACCTAACCTAACCTAGGTCTGGGTAGTAGTTGGACGGGAGACCGTGTCCAGATGATGTAGCGACCCATGGTTCGGATTCCATAACCAATGTAACTTAACCTAACCTAACCCATGTCCAAAATGGGAAATCTGAGGATGAAGCTGTGAGGTGTATGAGTGCAAAGAGACCGCCGTTTGTTTTTATTTATTAATACAAACAAATTACATAAACTGGAAATATAGAGAGTATTATAATACTACAAATGCAATCAAATAAGGACAAATAAAGTATTCACACTCATCTTCAGAACGAAAAATCGTGCCAGGGTTGTAAGGATATTAGCGTTGTGGAAATATTTCAAATCTTATATAATGGAAAATAAAAATCTTATACAATAATGCAAAATACTTGAGGACACCGTGACAGAGCGTGCGAGTGGGCAATTCACTCATCACCTTGAGATGTGAGCATTGAAAATAAATCTGCGGAGAGAATAAGCCAAATTTTATAAAGACACCTTAATTATTCGTGAAGGTGACCAATCAGGACTTCATTGCCCAAAGCGTGGGTCCGTTCTATCGTTGTTACGACAGCTGATTGGTACACACATTTAACATATCCCGCCCAATTACAGTGACAACCAATCAACAAACTTACGAACCATCTATTAGTCTTCTGGGGGTGGTGTTTACAATTGGGAATCATGCATATAAAAGGAAGTAATTTCAGCTGGAACTCACAGCAGTTATTTTACTAGCGAATAAACACACGCATCATGAGTAAGTCACAACAACTTTACAGTTTACCGGCTTTATATGAAAATGGAGACACTGCCGCGGTGGATAGAATTGGTCTTTTTAACGCAACCGATCGGGACGGATTATTTCCAAAGCAAACAGTTGATGATATTTGCAATGACATTCCTTACGATCAGGCGCAAGGGAATGCAGTTGAAATGTAAGTATAAAAATTAATGTACCTGTATTTCTATTTTGTTTTATTTTTTGGGGCCTAAATTTAGTCACGAACTTGTTATTTATTTTAGTGTTCCTGAGGATGTCATTAGGCGAATGCTCTTGAGCACCGTTCTGTTTTTACTTCATGATTATTTCACCATATATAAATATATATGGAGGGGCTGTAGTAATTTATTTTCATCTCATTACATCTTATTGTAAACTGTTTCATCAAAATAGCAGGTATCCTCAATTTTTAATTATAGATTAGTTTGCATTAGTAATTAATAATTAATATTATGGTAAAGTCCTGTTTTGATATTTCTATTCATCAAAAATCGTTGAATTTTATTAACTTATAACAATCAAGACTCCTTTGCAAGTTTTAAATAATTTTATAAAAATCCATAATAAATTCATTTGAAATGTGAAGTTATTAGGCATTTTCTCTTAAAGGGGTCACACACTTCTCTGAGCGGTTCGAAGATATTTGATACTTCACAGTGTAACTCTCTTCCTATATATATATATATATATATATATATATATATATATATATATATACTCTGCGTGTGTTTTTTTATGAAACCAAATGGTTTTCTATTAAAAAAGATTCAGAAAAATGTATGAACTAATGAAATTAATTTAAAATTATCCTTTCTCTTTAAAGGCCCGATGAGGAGCTGACTCATGTTATACAATCTTTCCGTGATAGCATTGAAGAAACGCATGTCGTAGACCTGAATACGGAGGTAGAAGTTTTACCGCGCATTCAATCCAGCGATTGGCACATCATCAACGAAATAATGTAAGCTTTTTCCTTTTTCTTATGTTTCGGGTAAGAGCTTTTTTACTTTTACATGTGTTTCGGGTAAGAAGAAGACTCAATGTATTTTCATCAATTTATTAAATGAAAGAAATCATGTTTTATAAAAGAGTACAATTTTTATATCCATCTTAAATTAGTTACAGAATTAGTTGCCATTACATTTTAAATAAGCTACAGAATACACAAACTAACATTATTGGAGACAATATTGATGCACTTATTCATTTTATATATACGAGCTAAACATCATACAATATTAGTGGAAGAATTTTAGGATAAATATATTCAATCGACCTATCAAATTAGCAGGAAGTCGAAACTTGGTACACTTGTAAACTGAACCCTACTGATGAATATATTAAAAGTCCCAACAAATCCAAGTTGTGCTCCAGCCGCCATCTTGGAAAATGGCGGCCGAATTTCGTTTTTTGGAAATAACTTCAGACCCGTAAAGGATACGAAACTTTACCAAGAGAGCAAAATCATTCTACATAAAAAGGCAAACATTTTCTGTTCCCAACTTTGTTTTGTACGATGAAAAATAAAAAAGGTACGCAAAATACAAAATTCCTTTATTCTATTCGAATATTTTGTTGCAATTTATTATTTCAGAACCATGACAGTTTGTTTTTTATATGTAGTTTGGTAAAAAAGTAAAGCACAACAGAAAGAGCTAGAGAAAAATACTGTAATGTAATTTTTTTGATGACGGGTAGGAGCTAAGTTATCGGTTTGGAGTAACATTATTTAAAACAGTTATTTTATTCCTTCATTAGACATCTAAGTATTGAAAATGGAAATAATTATGAATGCTATTCTCAATACATACATTACTAATATATTTTATGTAAAATATAACATGCATTTTTCCTTATCTTGTATACTGAAGAAAAATGTAACATAGGAAGAATTTTCATGTATTGATGATGACCATGATGTTCAGACAGGTTTTATGGATTGAACATAAAATAACATCTTATTGAATGGTCACAGTAATCCTTAGACACTTGGGAACATCACTATAGCTAACTATAATCGTCTGTTGTTACCTAAAATGAAAATGTAGTAATCTAAGTCTTGGAGTGCAACGCAGTAATACAGTATATAGCTTTAACACTAAGGCACTGTGTGACATCTCTAATGTTGAATAAAGTCATCTAACATGAGCTAGAAAATAAAATGTAATTGTGTCTCCCTGTTTTAAGTATAATTTTCTAATTACTACGCAAAAATAAGCTAGATTGTACATTTATTGCATTATGTGTAGTGTCATATTGCAACACACTCAGTTATCAGTTGTCTAGTAGCGTTTCAACATAAGAGTTCTCGCAGGTAGTTCCTTCACATCCTCCACACATCGCTGAGCACAGCAAACCAAACTGTATGCACTTGCATCTCTTGGTGCATCCTAGATGCAGTTACATGAAATGAGGTTAAGAAGTTGTGATGGAGCGGCTTCCTTGGTTGTTGTTGTTGTTGTTTAGCCGATCAGCCCACCCTGATCGAGCAAGCCGGCGGCACGCAGGTAACCGATCGCCCTCTCCGGAGTGGACCAGAGGTTCAGCGCACTAGTGATGTTGTGTTGTGTTCGTTGTTGTGCTAGAGCGGTACAGTCCGTCATAATGTGTTCAATTGTTTGTGGTGTGTCTTGGCACAGGTGGCAGGTGTCGTCTATGGAGTTGTCTAGTCTGTGTTTATATGTCCGTAAGTTTGGGTGATGTCCACATCGGAATCGTGCTAAGTTAACTCGATCCGATCTGCTCAGGCTGATCTCTGACCTGTTAATGGGTGGCGGCTTCGCACCTAGGACCGCATTCGGACCGAGTCGTGTCAGTGCTTTGTGGGTTAGATGTGTGTGTATGTGTTTTCTGTACTGTGTGATGTCTGTGGGGCGTGGTATGGAATGGAGTATTTCGTTATAATATCTCTCTGGTGTTACCTTAATGGTGCGAGGTGTTGGTGCATGATTGTACATGTAGTGGCAAGGGTGTTGTGGGTTAGTTGTCGCTGCTGCCATGAATTGTGTTCCCCTCATGTCTAAATGTTCCCTAACTTTTAGTATTTTTGTTTCTGTGTGCAGGTGTTCTATTGGTGTTGTTTGAGTGCATCCTGTAATGATACGAAGTGCGTTGTTTTGTATTGTTTGTAAGGTGTTTATGTGTGTGTTTGAGATAATGGGTGCCCAGCATGGGCTAGCATAGACCATAACTGAGCGAATATATTGTTTGTATATGAGTGATGTTGTTTCCTGCTGGTGTCCAAAGTTTGTGCCTGTTAGTACCCTAAGCGTGTTAAGTCTTGACGTACATTTGGTTTTAATGTCCTGAATGTGGTTTGCAAAAGATAATGATGTGTTGTATGTGACACCAAGTATTTTGGTTCTGTGAGTGTGTGGAATGTTGATGTTGTTTAGTGTAAGCTGTGGAATTACCTGGTGTTCTTTTGTGTTGCTTGTAAGCAAGGTGATGGTTGATTTTGTGGGCGCTACTTTGAGTCTATTGTGTGTGAGCCAGTCTTGTATACTGTTTATGTATGTTTGTAGGTTATTTGTAGCGGTGTCGATGTTGTTGTGGGTGGATGTTAGAGTGATATCATCTGCATATGATGATAAGGTAAGCTTGTTATCTATGGGTGTTGGAATGTCATGCATGTATAAGTTGAAGAGTGTTGGTGAGAGAACAGAGCCTTGAGGGACCCCGTTCGGAAAAAGCTTGTTTTTGGATGACTTGCCATTAAATGTGACATGTGAGTATCTTCCTGAGAGACAGTTGCTCAGCCACCTTTTGGTGTTATTGTGCATGTTTGTGTTGAGTATTTTGTTTATGAGAGGGAAGCGTGGGATAGCATCAAATGCTTTACTAATGTCTATTGTTGCTAATAGTGTACGTTGAGCTGGTCTTCTGGAGTTGATGCCATCCATGATGTGCTGCGTGAGGTTAGTGAGTAATGTCGTGGTTGAGTGGTGAGGTCTGAATCCATGTTGAGTAGGCGATAGTGGTATGTGTGGGTTGGTGATTTGTAAGATTAGTCTTTCTGTTACTTTGGAAGGTGTGCATAGTAAAGTAATGGGTCTATAGGAAGCTGGTTCTGTTGGATTTTTGTTTGGTTTGAGTAGTGTAATAATTTTACCTTGTTTCCATATGTCAGGAATAATACAGTGTTGGTATGAATATGTGCTGATATTTGTGAGAGCTAATATTTCTTGTGGGCCCAAGTGTTTAAGGTGTATGTTAGATATGTTGTCTGGTCCAGTAGCCTTCGAATTCTTAATGTTTTTGATGATCTTGGTGGTCTGGTCTGTATTGAAGGGTGTAATGGTCATGTCGAGTCTGTAGGTTTTCTTGTGTCTGGCTGTTTGTCTGTCTGCATGTTTCTGGTTGTTCTCTCTGTTTAAGTGACTTATCTTTGCGTAGTGATTAACTAGAATGTTAGCTTGTTGTGTGTATGTTGGGATATTATTTTGGCTGCGACAGATAGCCGCGTGTGAGGTGTGAATGCCGCTGTTAGAGTGGGTAATGCTGTTTATAGTCTTGTATAGCCTGTATGTATCTGTGGAGTGGTTTAGTGTTGTTATGAATTCCCTGAATGTTTCTGTTTGTTTTTCTTTGAGTTTGTTGTTTATTTCTGTGTTGAGCTGTTGTATCTGCTGTTTTATGGCTTCTGTGTGTGGTGTTTGTGTGTTATATTTGAGGTTGTTACGTTGCCTTATGAGGTGGGCTATTTCTCTAGTGTAATTTGGGTTGTATTTCCTAATGTTGCCCTTGGGTATGTATTTGTTTGCATTATTGATAATCTGATTAAATGTCTTGAGTGTTGTATCGATGTTTATGATGGGTGTGCTGTTTAATGTGGTGAATTGTTCCTCAGTCTGTATTTTGAACTGTTCCCAATCAGCTTTCTTGTAATTTCTGTAAGTGTGCCTAAGGCTGTTGGGGCAGAGTGTAGAATGTGTTGTAATGATGATGGGCAGGTGGTCTGATGACAGTTGTTTTTCTGTTCTCCATTGTGTATGTGTTGCTAGTGAGGGGGAACAGAACGTTATGTCTGGGGAGGAGTTTGAGTATCCTGCTTGATGTGGTATGTGTGTATGTTCTTCTGTATTGTTAAGAATGAAGAGGCTGTTTAGTTGTGTGGCTATGTTGGCGCCTCTGGTGTTGTTTTGGTTGTGCAGGTACCAACTAGTGTCTTTGGCGTTGAAGTCTCCTCCTAAGATGACATTAGTGAGAGAGGCAAGATTGTGTAACTGTGGATTGTAATTGGCTGGCACCTGAGGTGAACTATCTGGTGGGATGTAAATGTTGATTAGTGTGGTGTTGTGTTTTGCGCGTGTTTTAATGTTAACTGCCTGTATTTCTATCGTGTTATCTGCTTGGATTGTGTTTGTAATGTTTTGGGTAGCATCAGTGTAGCTAATGCTTTTACGTATGTAAGTGATGAGTCCACCCCCGTTACCCCAGTACGATCTTGACGGATCGCCGTGAAGTCAGGGATGGTGGGTGTTTTGTGTGTGCGTTTTAGTTTTGTTTCTTGTATAAGTGCTATGTGAATGTTTTGTTTGTGTACGAATTCCCTAAGCTGCATGATTTTGTTTGTGAGGCCATCTACGTTGTACTGTAATATGTTAATATTATACTTCTGTATGTGTCTCATGGTGCTATTGTGTCTATGTCTTTGTGTATGGTGACATGTGTAAGTTGTAGTGGGGCCTGGATTAGTCTTAATGTCGCCAGAGAGTAAGAGTAGTTCGGGGAGCACGCAATTGTTCCCTGTAATTGAAAAAATAGCACGCTGAGAATAGGTCCGGCCCCGGGAGCCGATCGGCACTCTGACCGTGCCACGCAACAGGCCGTCGACTGCCAGTCTAGCCAACCGTAGACAGCCCGCTGCACGGAGATTTGAGGAAGTTTGGCCACCAGCGCGTTGATGTTTTGGTTTGACGTCGCTTCTTCGCGTTGACGTGTCCTGCGCTGGAGGATGCAGCCACTGTTTAGAAGCTTCCTCGTCAGCTGCTAACACTTTTTTCACGTTGTTCTAACTACTGTACCTGTTCAGACGTTTTTATAAACAAATCTTTATAAACAAATATGCAATTTTGTCTTGCTCTCTTTGTTGGAGTTCTGAAAATGAATTGCCCTCCTCTCTGCTAAATTGCTCTAATATGGACTCTGTTTCTTCTCTTTCTTTTATTTTCACTAGAAATATGTCTAAAATTCAATACAGAAATCTTCTTGGGAAGAATTTAGCACCACAAAGTTAAAACTGTGAAGCACAAAATGTCAATTAGACTCATTTACTGTATAGTGTTCACCACTTGCTGCTACAAATGCTTGTCTATCCTGTGTTTTTCCATTGGGTGTCAAAACATAAAGATTGCGAGGTGTTCCAACTTTTTTGGGCCATTGTCACCCATAGCAAAAGTCACACTAAAAAAAAAATCGGCTTCCTTGGTAGTAGGGACAGGCCTCAGTGATTTCCCTGTCATGGACCATCCCCACTCTGTTGGCTCCAGGCAGTTTCCTAACCATTCTTGGACCTGCAAGTACACTCTGTATGACTGTTGCTCTGCTGCTGCACTGGTCGGAGGTAGGGATGCTAGTTGAAAAGATGTATCTAACTTCTTTTTTGCTACTATGCGATTATACATGAAGTATCTTAGCTCATCTAAGGACTTTGATTTTGATCCGTACATTTTTAAGAGGAACTTTTCCCCAGCAGCTTTGATGTCTTCTTTACTGGCATCCTTTTGGTTAAATATTTTCATTTCTTCTCATTTCTGTATGGTTCTGTAGAAGTTGGAGACCTCTAACTTTTTCTTTTTTATACAAAGCTGATGTGGTATCGCATCCAGTCATGGCGTGAGCAGATAGCAAAACTTCACAAGCCTTCCCCATGTTTTTTTTCTCACTTTGGATGCTGAAAATACGGGGTGTGCTGTTTGATTTCCCTGGTTTGAGAAACCAAATTTCAAAGTCTTCATGGGCTAGAGCAGTTAGAAGCACTAGAAGATCCGTATCCTGGCCAACAACTACTGTTTGATTTTTGTGTTTAGCTTGATCTAGAGCAGCCTTAACAATAACAGTATTTGCATCACTCTCCTCCTGAACAACAGAATAACCTTTGATCTTCATACTAGACACAAGAGATGCAATCAGGGCCCGTTTGTTGTTTCTGTTAGCAAGAAAATCTGATTGTGGTATAGTGGTTGGTGTATTCTCATTAAATATGATATCTCTAGAAGTTCTTTTTGCTGCTCGTCGCTCTTGCTCGGCTGTCTTAGTGGTTTCTCTGTCAGGATAACCATCAAACACCACTGTACAGTTTTTACCGTAATTGCTCTCTACAGAGGTTGTATACAAGTCAAACAGCTGACCAAATGTAGCGGGTTTTGGCCAAACAACGCAATCAAGAAGGTTTCCTCCATCTAAAATGTAGAGGATTGGCTGGTAAAGCTAACATCTCGTTGTGCGACTGAAAAGCATTGAGTTATTTTCATTTACGAAGGCAAATTTTATTAATAAAGTTTTCTTATTTTAACATATTTTTTTTCTTATCTGTAGATTTGTTTAAACACATATCAAGCACTTCATCTTGACTCATCAATAGCGTCCATTACCTGAAAAGAAAAGAAAAATATTAGTTCGTCTGTCATTCACTTTGAACTATTACTTCGGTATATTAACTCATAACCTCCGATTGAGTGAATAAATGTTACAGATGAATCCGTAGATATAATCATAATTAAGAGTATTTATTAGAAGTAGAATATAGGAAATTAGGGACAGAGTTGCCCATATCTGCTAGAAACAAGAAAATGTATTGGTATAAATATTTAGAAAAACAGGTACTGTCACAATTTATATTTCTACTAGCTCGTTCCTGTGAAATATTTTTTCACAAAATCACCCATACAAAGTAAGAGAGGTTTCTGAAAATAGGCAGTCATAACAAAACATTCGCTTTTTTTACCTACAAACCCAGTTTGAACGTCGTGTCCGCATTGATTCATAGAATGAAAAATGTTTGGTTTTGCATAACTTTTTTATTTTTTATCGTACAAAACAAAGTTGGGAACAGAAAATGTATGTCTTTTTATGTAGAATGATATTGCTCTCTTGGTAAAGTTTCGTATCTTTTACGGTTCTAACGTTATTTCCAAAAAACCGAAATTCGGCCGCCATTTTCCAAGATGGCGGCTGGAGCACAACTTGGATTTGTTGGGACTTTTAATATATTCATCAGTAGGGTTCAGTTTACAAGTGTACCAAGTTTCGACTTCCTGCTAATTTGTTAGGTCGATTTTCCTAAAATTCCTCTACTATATATCGAGTACGCACAAACGGGAACCTATTTTTTATCTGTCTGCATACCATTTGATCATTCCGCTCAGTGTGACACGGGTCGAATAATTTTTAAAAAATTATAAATTCTTTACCACGTGACATGTGCATGAGAAATGAAAGGCAATACATACCACATACATTACTAAAATATCCCTGGAATCGATAGGGATTCCAGACAGTTTCTGGAATGTGTAGCTGTTCGAAAAATTTTTCAATAGTAACGTCATTTCAAAGATGAGTCCCGAGTGAATTAAAATAGTACAGGCGGTCCCTATTTTTAAAGTGGATAGCTATCCAATGAATCTCTTCACCAATAGCATCGGTATTCACATTAAGACCACCGCATTCTCTCGTAGATGTCAATTTCAATGTTTCATGCATCGCAAACACACCGATAAATTTGGAACGCGTGATTCGTTCACTATTCATTACTCTCTGAAGTGTATTCGTGTCCATTTTAAAAATCAGTGACAACGCCCCTAAATCTGTGATCTTCTATTAGGGCTTGTGACTCGAGGTATACTAGTACACTAATAGGAGCGTCTATCGGCTTGGCGAATTCCAATCTGACTGGGATGTTTCCACTCTGTTGTGGACTTAAGTGTGTATTTACACTAGCAGATAAGTCAGGTGTGATGTCAAACGGATAAAGATTAAATTCTTTTTGCGTTACCCCAATCCCAAGCTCATCACAATCACCTGCAATATGGGCCAGATTACTATATGCTCTCGCGCAAAGCGGGAACACAGCGTCTGATGAATAATCCGTATCCATAGCCCCGCCCAACGGGTACAGAGTTATATTTTTAAGGCCGAAATTCTCGAATTTAAAGGCACTCTTTTTATATTTTCCATTCACCGAAGCGTGGTCCTGCATTCCAATTAATATCCTTTTAGGTAGATCCCAGGGCGATGTTTTCTATCTGTTTCGATGCCAACCCTGCTGGCACCGGTATAGTTTGATCTGTACTCTGAATTGGGTATTTTACTGTGGCATGTAGTAAATTTTTCTCAATTTCTATTTGTTTAGGAACTTAATTTCACTCGCGTACGCGAGGTATGTTCCATAATATGAATCACAACGGGTTTGCTCCCTCTTCTTGATCAGCCAGATTTAAACAATCTCAGGATTCGTGCGGGTGAGCTTTATTTTCATATCCACCCCTTCACAAGCAACTTCTCCTGGAATGTGAAGTCTGTATGCAGGCGTCCAAAACACTCGTATATCTTCTTTTTAGAATTTTTAAATTTGTCCTTTATACTACTTTCGTCTTTAGCTGATAATAGCCCTCGGCACTTAAAAAGGTATCCTTCGCTTCTTTGGAAAAGTTCAGCACATTTTCCAGATAGGCTCGTAGGTGATAGTACCCGTTCCTGCCGATGTTGACCTGATTTAAATATACATCACACTGGTTGAATATGGAGTGCAGAAAGTTTGTTTCAGGGTATACAGCATATTTGTCATCGCAGTCCGTTCCATCAGAATGGGCTATACGTAGTTTAGCGTACATGTGCACACAGCTTGGATCAAAAAAGTAAGGGCCTGAGCTGGGTATCACGAATTCTATAGGACACTCGGGGAACTAATTGTGTTTAACGGGTTAATTGTAATAAAGTCACTGTGCTCAATAGAAACTTGAGTTGGGGATGTCAAAGAGGGACAGCTCCGATTTACAACATTGTGAACTACACGGATGGATGAAGCGTGCCATGACGAGTCAGAAATAGTGCCACCTCTCTCGACAAGTAGTAAACACTCTATGATTCATGAGATCAATGTCCTTAGCTTATATCAGTCAAAAAATGGTCAACCATAGGTTTCATTCGCTTAGAACACTTCTTTTTTTATATCCTTTTACGTTTAACGCCACGTGCTGGTAATCCCTTCTCGGACAGCCTCTTCTTCTTCCCACCACCATCCATTTTTCTCTTTGCATCTTTGATGATTTTGTCCCGTGTACGCTTTACGTGTTTTTTTTAGAGCTTTAGGTTTAGCCCCCACCATTATGTCTTCTGCCTTGTTAAGACCTGATTCTAGCGCTTTTCTCCCGACGTATCTGGCGCCCCTCATCAGTGAGGGAACAGTCGTACGTAATGATTGAAAAAATGGACCCAATTCCACTCCCACGCTGGTATCTCACACCTCGATAGACTGTGAAAAGCTTTCTGTCCATTATAACTCAGTGCGTCAAAAGTGCAGCTTCACTGTTAAGCTCCCATCACCGAATGGGAAACTTTTTCTCTCAATCGTTCTTATATATATTAAGATATTGGTTAATAGATTACTTGCGACATTCACATAATAGGGTTTGTCATACGTAATGCTCAAACTCCTCCCTCTATGTTTGGGAAAGTGAACACTGCGCAGCAGGCGTGCCTGGGTATCCCCAACAAACTGGTGCTCCGCTATATTGCTGTAAATATAGTTATCACTCAATTTCTCCAATTTCAACTGATACATTAGGCTGGAAAAGTCATGTTGTGCCTCGTGAAATGTATCTCTTTGGAAGGCAGCTCCTATCGATCATGGTTATAATTTTGAACACTCTTTGTCTTTAATATTTCTGTTAGCCTGTGATTTTAGGATCAGAGTATGCATGGGTCTTTGTTACGATTTCGTATACTAAATCAGCCGTAAGATTTGAGCTTTTTAAACTTACGTTTAAGTCTCTCACAACATCCTCGCCGCACCATAGCGGCCCGGCCTAGTGTTACTACTCTACTGTAATACCGTGCATCCCCATCAGGCGGTACGCATGGTTTCATCCCGAGTTACCCCGCTTTTTCACACTCATTACAGTCTCTAAGACGTAAAAACGGTTCTTTATAATCATACTTAAAAAAGGGTATCCAACTGAATTTCGCATATCCCACCTCATACGATCACGACCCAATTCAATGGGTCCATGGAGTTCTGTTACAAAGTTGGCTAGGTGTTGTTAGGGTGTACAGAGGGACGAGAGGACGGGAGTGTGACGTAGAAATGGTTAGGCGCCATGTTGCATACTATTTAAGCTTCATTATTGCATCAGCTTTTATATAGGTGTTGAAGCTTTCTGGGTACCCAGCCATTTCACCAGGTACATTTTTCTCTTTCCTGAACCTTTGCTTCCTAAAATTTTTAATTTTAAACACATTTTTTCCTAAATTAAATGTCACTTTCTGCAACTCCTCGCGGTAAAAGCCTCCTGCGATTTTCCCCATTCAAATCTTCAACGTAATACAACATTATCTCGTCTTTAGGTGTCATAGCCCTAACTTTAAAAATCTCACGTGTCCAACCTTGCTGAAACCCCTTCGCGAATTTATTTCCCGAACGCGACAGTCTTACATAATCATTGATTTTGAAACGTGTAGAGTGTGGCGGTGTCTATCTCCTCTCACCTCGCACTCTGTGCGCGTACCTATTTCTAAAATCTCGTTAGGTGTTGCCCCAATCGTGCGATGGTGTGATCGGGTGTATGATGAGGCCATTGATTCCAGAATGTCTATATATCTGTATGTGTTTTCGTGTAAAATAGCGGTGCATACGTTTCTTTATGGTACGTTGAATTCTTTCAGCTACAGAGGCTTTATGTATAGAATTGGTAGTGTAGTAGCTGATATTAAACTCTGTCAGCATGTTTTGAAAAGCTCGGCCTATAAATTCTTTCCCCATATCCGTACAAAAATAGCCAAGAACTCTGTTTTCTTTCAACATCAACGTTTTCGTGGCTTCAGCAACTGCTTCAGGCGATTTATTTTTCAGAGGAATTAGCCACAGATATCTAGAGAATACATCTATTATGAATAGGATGTAGCGGTAACCATCGTTATACACTGAATATCTTTGCATGTCTGTTAAATCTGCTTGCCAAATAGAGTCAATCGATGCCGCTGTTGTCTTGGCTGTTTTAAACCTTTTTCTCACAGGCTTATGAAGTGTATAAGCGTCCTGCTCCCGCAAAAACCTCTCAACATCTTTTTCCCTACTCCATCATTGTAAACACTTCTGTACAGTCTATCTACGCCTCCGTAGGAGGCTGGGCTAGAAATGTCATAATAACGTCTTCTTAATATGTTAGCCATTTGCGTATTTTAGAGGCACGTGGGGGTTGACGTTGTTGTTGTTTCCTCTTCTTTCTCCTCTTCAGAGGTTACCGCCGGGGATGGCGTTCTCAATTGTGCACATGCGAGCATGTTCCAAGTCTTTTAACCTGTTCAGATTTCCTATCATTGTTTTGGGACATTTATTTGTTGTAGTCTTGCTTTAATATGCTTCCATCCTGATGGTTCCTCCCACTTTCTCACCAGATCATGGACGATGTCTACGATATTCGATCCCTGTACCTTTGCTCCTTCCACAATGATCTCACCTGTATCGGTCCACTGTATGTTGGGATCCTCATTCAATAGATTATAAAGACTTAAACCTTTATTCCTCAATGTATGTGGGAGGGTGCTTTTTAATACATGCTCGATATGTTGTGGGCCGACCCGTTATCTTTGGTTGGTCAGCTCTATCGTCGGACACAGGTCCTATGTCACCATGTCATCGTTGTGTGTGTGCCTAATAACCACGGGATCTCTGTCGGATTCTTATAATTTTCGTACCCGTGAAGAAATTTCTGCAGAGCTTCTTGGTATAAGATTCTTTTCTCATCAGGTGTTTTTTTCACTTTTTAATAGGGCTAGCAATTCGCTTTCCATTCTTTTACGTCTACTTTTACGGGGTTCTAGAACTGTCTAGACTCTTTGAACTTTGCAGTGAAGCATACACCTCGTGTGGAATCACTACCACTTTCTTTATTATATTAATGTAGTCAGTAAAGGCCCCAAAACTAAAAATAAGCTGGGGAGGAATGACCCTCCTCTTTGTACAATAATTCGTTTTTTCTTCCCCACAGTTTGACTTTTACGAGCGAGTGTACGTATTATGTTCTTGTAACGGCGTAGGCGAGCCTTCTGAGGGGGTTTCATTGATACATTGCAATTTATAACGTTAAGACAGATTTCACAGATGCATTTTAAAAAGTCGGAGTCGATATTTTTAGCAAACATCTGTGCATTGCCCGGGCAGTCGATGATAGATTTTTATTAATTCATGGTATTTCTTTAGCCTCTTTGTCATTCTGGAATATACACCGTTTCAGGCTCGTTTGGAAATATATTCGTTCTTAGAAGCACCCTAAACGTGTTTCGCGGATGAAGGTCACAAAGCAAATATCCGTAACGTGACTTGTAGCTTCTTTATAAACTTCCAAAAACTCCTTACGCTGATTCGGGAACATTTGATTGGCTAATACCCCAATTTGTGACATCTCTACGTTGCGCGAATAAGACTAGATATTGTGTATTTAACGACACATCGCGCATGTATCTATTTTTGAAAAATAGATTCTGATTGATGAAGAACACGCTTATGTTAAGATGGTGGGAGAACTGTAAATGTCTCGGCAAACGTTTTATCCATTCCAACATGAGATCGTCAATTACAATGACTGTATGTTCATTTCCCTTTAACGAATTAACGTCATATACACCTTTGTGGAACAAAATATCATCTTGGTACTCGTTGAACACTGATTGATACGTCGAATAGCACCATATAACTTTATGCACAAATTTTGAGAACATCTCTCCCTTTTCTTTAATGATTTTAAGCATAAACACAGTTTTACCACATCCTGTAGGCCAGATATAATACATGTGGATGGGCTCGTGAACCTGAATTTTTCTACAGAATCCATCTAACACGTCACACTCCTAAGTGGGTCATTTACAAAATATAATAAAAATTTAAGTGGTGTTCCTTATATTCTACAGTCTTGTTTTTCTCTTCTTCCACAGAACCGTGAATGACGATGAGGTACAGCATCATGTCCCTCATCGATATTACAGACGACCCCGATGACAGTGTAGTTGTTGTACAGATCCACCCCCTAACGAGCCAACCAGCGAACCTGTAACACCGACAATTCAAAGCGGAGGCATGATGAAGAGCCTCCATCAGGTATAAAGCGTGCCAGGATGCGCCGGTTGTTAGACCACCAGTAATAGAGCCCCAACCCTCTACGTCTTACGACACAACCCCCAAATAGTACCTTCCTCAAATAAATACCCTTATTCCTATTCAATTCCGGGTACATCATCCACAACAGCAGCAGCTTCTCGTTCTGTAGAGGATGGCATAACATTCGAGTTGGTGCGCACCGCCACCCCTACGCCAGCCTTGACTAGAAATCGGTACGTAGTCAGGGTTGACCCTGGATCCATGTATAACAATGGTGTTGAACACAGACTACGGCGCGTAGTTGAACGTATTGTGGAGTTTGCCCTTCAGAACCGTGACGAACTTGAAGTCAGAACGAGGCTGTCCTTCGGGTCAGATGACTTGGATGTAGATGATTTTTGGGTAATAATACCATTCATATGCTTGGCAGCTGTAGTTATAGAGTATATATTAGGTCGTATAATGCAGGCCTGTCAAAGTTGTACAGCCTTCAATATGGACAACTTCATAGTAGATATTGACCGTGTGTTCAGTGTTGCGGCTCATAGTGCCACACCTTATACTCTTAACTTCAGTTTTCATGCTATGTACAGGCGGCATATAAACGCCGATCGTGGTTGCGGCTTTACTATACTAAATACACGGACGCAAAAAATTTGGTTGCCTACGGTTGTGCAGCGTGCCCATAAACTGGCTTCAGATTGCAAGCTTGAGTTTGATTGTAATATGCGTCCTGAAGAGCTGAGAAAGGTAGAACAGGAAATGAATGTTCGTATAGTTGTATTTGGAATGGATGATCGTCGTAGGACTGTGTATGTTTTTAAAAGCAGTGTGAGAGATCGTACAGGATCCCTACTTATTTTAGGATAGTTAGGTTCAACGTATCTCCCCATCCGTAATATAATAATATAAGGGCTCTTAACGCGAGTTATGATAAAAGTCGAAAGTATGGAAGGCATCATGATTTGTGTAAGGGATATCTCGAGTTTGCAGAAGATATAGTGAAACATTGTAAGGATTACCACATGGTATGTGCGCAGTGTAAAACCCCAAATGTGAAAGCCGTGTGGTTGAAGCTGAGAAGAGGGACTGTAATGTATGCAGACACACATTTTTCAATAATAACTGTTTTGAGCTCCATAAGTCAATTGGCACGTGCAGGAAAATGAGAATCTGTGAATGTGGTATGTTTCATATAATGGATAATCGAGGGAATTTCAAGCATAAATGTGATGAAATTCACTGTTCTATATGCCATGAAAAATATAAGGCGATTGGAGTAAAGCAAGTGTGTTATATGAAAACGCTAAGCCTAAAAATAGACCTTGTATAACTATGTACTACGATATAGAAACATATACGGTTGCTGAAACAAAAGATGTTATCCCACATCTACTTTAAGCCAGACTATCTGCGATGAGTGCATGGACGTCGAGTGTGATGAGTGTCACAAATGTGGTAAACGGACAAACATTTTTAAAACGAATGCACACGACAGTCCCGTGAAACTCTTTGTGTCCTATATTGTCAGATTAGCGGACAAGTTCAAAAAAATGACTGTGTATATTCTTGCCCATAAAGGGGTAAAATTTGATATATACCGTAAAATTCGGTGTACAAGTCGATGTTTAAAGCCTTAATAAATATCTTTAAATTTTAGGGTCGACTTATACAAGTATGAAATCAGAACCTTAATCCAAGAGAGGTAAACTGGTGCACATGATCAAGGATGAGCTCAAATACAGATATTGGATTACACTTTATTTATTAAAAACAGTTAAAAGGTTAAAAGAATAAAAAACTTTAAAAATTTTGTTAGGATTAGGATCAAGGTCGCCATATGTATCTGAATCTGAATTGGAATCGCTTAAATTGTTTACTGCATCTTCTTCGTTATCACTATCTCTCCACAACAAATCATCTTCCATCCCATCCATTTGATTACTAATCCCACATTTTTTGAATGAATGGTTGGTTGGTTAGTGGAGGAGTGGGGGATCGACTTATACAAAGGATATATCTTGAAACACGAATTTCTTGACTAAAATCTTGGGGCGACTTATACACCACGTCGACTTGTACACCGAATTTTACGGTAATTCCTTTATAAGGAGCTGCTTGAGCACGAGTCCTCAGAGATATTTACAGGTGATCCTTTGAAAAGAGGAAAAAAATTTATATAGATGCAAATAAGAAGTAATGTACAGTTTAAAGACTTTATTATTCACATCTTGTAAATTAGCAAAGTTACCCAAGGTAATGGGCGTAGCCACCGAAGTTTCAAAAGGATATTTCCCTTACACATTCCTCACTAGTGAAACTTTAAATTACGTAGGACTACCTCCACCCAAACATTACTTTAACTATGAATGTATGAGTACAGGTGAACGTGAAGTTTTTGACCGCTACTACAACAGTTTTAATGAATCTTATCCTCACAATATAGCTGATGAATGTAAGCGTTATTGCTTGAATGAGGTGCGCGTGCTTAGAGTATTTTTCCAAGCCTTTAGAAGGATGTACATAGACCGTTTCAAATGCGATCCGTTGCAAGTCGCAACTACGATCGCCTCATTGTGCTTTACGGTGTTCAAAAACAATTTCATGCCTAAACACACCTTAGCTGTCATTCACAGAAACAAACCCCGCAGTTATGGGCACAAGGCTATTTACTGGGTCATACACATACAGCAGCAGACATGTGTATACATAAAGCATGCCCGCAACACGGGGGAAGTACCCATTAAGGTTAATGGTCGCGTTTTTTGGGTTGATGGTCTAAGTGGAAACCGTGCCACTGATGAGAAAACTGGCTACTCCTTTAACGGCTGTTGGTGGCACATATGCCTCCGTTCTGAGTGCTGGATCGTAGGTGATATCCACGGTAGATCTCCTGCCGACAGTCTTGCATGGACCCGCACCCGCGATCAGCTTATAGGCACCCAGTTCACTCACAAAATCTTGTGGGAGCATGAGTATGATGCACGGATGGAAACAGATGGACAGTACCGTGAAGAGATAAACACGTTCAATGTTACTGGAGCCTCTCAAATGCGGTGATAGCTTATTCGGAGGGCGTACAAATCCCTTGAAGCTATACTTTCCACCTACGAAGGGCGTGAAACTCCATTACTACGACTTCTGCTCTTTATACCCCTACGTGATGAAGAACAATCCGTACCCGGTAGGTGCACCTGAAAAACTGGTAGGACCAGCCCTGCCTACCATCGAGGAGTTCTCAGCAAACTTGAACAAGAACTATATCGGTCTTTCTATCGTAGACGTGCTCTCCCCTCGCGAGTTATGGATGCCCGTCTTACCCGTCGTTATAGACCACAAGTTTATGTTTCCCCTCTGCGTGAAGTGCGCAGAGAAGAACAATAGCACTTGTAATCACAGCCAACCAGCGTAAGTTCAGAGGCGTATATACAAACCCTGAGCTGTCCCTAGCCGTTCGCCATGGCTACAGAATATTGAAGATATATGAGGTGTGGAGGTTTCAGAAGCTCCCCAACCTTTTCACTCCATATATAAACACTTTTTAAAGGAGAAGGTAGAAGCATCAGGGTATCCGCGAGGAGTTGATACCGAAGACGAAAAATCGGCTTATATTCAGCGTTACCGTGACCGTGAAGGGATACAGCTTGACCGTTCCCAAATTGTAAAGAACCCAGGCAGGCGCTTTTGTGCAAAGTTGTGTCTAAATAGTCTTTGGGGAAAATTTGCACAGAATACAGGCAAGGGGAATGTTCACCTACCAGCTAGGTCCTAGCCCAAAGTTATAACGAGGTGTGGGATTATGCCATCGCTCCCGATAAAGAGGTCATGGAGATCGTGAATGTAGGTAATAGTACATAATAAAGTACAACATTACCGAATTGGCCACAGACACATCGCGTGTTACAAACATACCTCTATCCAGCTTCACAACGGCATACGCGCGCATGAAACTTTGGGGTCTATTGCATTCTCCTGGTCGGAGGATTCTGTACGCCGACACAGATAGTGTGAGATTCACAGCGAGGGAGGGTGAACACATGCCTCCTATTGGTGAATTCCTCGGAGAGTTGACTGATGAGATCAAGGATGAGTATGGATACATCGCATACGCCGACTCTTTTTTCTCAACAGGTCCAAAAACTTATGGGGTACGGGTGAGGGTCGGGGAGGATATGAAATATATCGTGAAGGCTAAGGGTATTACGCTTAACCAGGCGAACCGACAGGTCGTTAACTTTGACTTGAAGGATCTAGTGTGCTTGGAAGATGAGGGCGATCAACCACCCACACTGATTGTGGGGACCCACAATTTTCGGGCGCTGAAGCTAGGAGGTGCAAAGGAACTTACGGGTACGAAAGTATGTTGTAACACCTATAGGAAACGTTACCAGGTGCCTGGTACCTATGATACCGTACCCTTTGGATCCCATAATTCTTGATTGTTATATATATATATATATATATATGTGTGTGTGTGTGTGTGTGTGTGTGTCTATTTACTTGTTAACGATATGTTTATTTTGTTTATTACATGTATTTGTGTATGTATATGTGTATATATATATATATATATATATATATATATATATATATATATATACAGGGTGGGCCAAAAAGTCAGGACACGCAGTTTATTATATTCTTTTTTATTCATTACAATATAAACCAGGAATATTACATGTATGAAAAGTTAGGATCTTCTGTACATTTTGTCAGAATGATCTCACAAAATTGATGGCGTCTGTCATAATCGTTTTCCACGACGACGAAGAATACGTCGGTACGATGTTCTCGGAATGTCCAATTCCAGAGACGCTTTTCGAGTGGATTTTCTCGGACTCTGTACCAACGTTTGTGCCACAGCCACTTTGTTTTCCTCCGTCAATGATGAACGAGGCCTACCACTTCTTGGAGCGTCTAATACGGTGCCATGAATTTGAAATTTGTCGCGCAAACGGTAAACATGCTTGCTAGTAGGTGGAGCAGATTGAAAATGTTCACACCATTACTGCAAAACTGCTCTAGCACCTTCTTTGTAGTATGTTTTCAACGCAAAAATTCTTTCTTCTTTGGTGAGCATTTTCGTTGCGAACGGTACAGTTCTTTTGTTCTATAGTTTTTAAATTTTCTCCAATCAACTTCACTCATAATAATAAAGAGCGACCTGGAAATAAAAATATATATATATTAGTAAATTATTAAAATTATTAAATGAACTAAATACAATATAACTAGATAATATGAACTGCAAGTGTATTCTAACTTTTGATATAAACTGCAAGTATGTCCTGACTTTTGGCCCACGCTCTATATATATATATATAGAGGCAGGCCTATATATATATATATATATATATATATACACACACCTTGAATAATTCGATGATGTTTATTAAATAAATCGTGTTTCAATTAGCGTTTCATTTTCTCCTTTGTGTGCGTGTGGTGTGTGTGCGTATGTACAGGAAAAGTCGTAAGCTCCGCCCCTGTATGATCGACAAATGGTCACGTGACTCCTGCTACTACCTGGGCATATCTCTACCCCTGCGTGCTCAGTTGACCGCTGCAAGCCCTGGACTTCAGACATGTATTTTACGAAATCTCACGTAGACGAAAAATAGTGATGGCTACCTTTAATACTGCGTGCTCGAGTTTTATGAAGTGGTATTCGATAAAGTGTGAAGATGTGGTGGATACTTAAAGACTCCATATCCCTCCCTCCTTTGATACATTTAAGGCTACATTGAATCGTGCGAAGCTTTAGGAACAAGAGGTACAAATACTCTACGGCTATTCTGGCTAGAGCATTGCAGGATTTTATGGTACAAACGATGTATTGAACTATGTTGTAGGACTAAACTTTATGAAAGGTTACATATACCGTGAAGTGGAAGAAACAACACGGGCAGAAGAGAAGCAACAGTTATGGTTAGTGAGTCTTGCTGATGAGTGGTGTGACAAGCTGTATTATGCCATGTTGCATCATACCGAGTACTCGTACCCTGTGGCTGAGAATCTAAATCTTGTCATGGAGAATCTAAAGTATTTTTACCACTACATTAATATATATTATGACGAGGTTTGCAGTAAGGTTGTGGCTAAAGGCTTGCGTGAATTTTTAATAGAATTTAGAGACGAGTATCGCCTGCTAAGCAAAAAGGAAAAATATGGGCACATGTTTCTCTCAAATAGTGCGCCGGAGTGTGAATAAAATGTGTTTAGTTCGTGAAAATCCCCCTGAACGAAAATGTCTGGTATGCATTCTGGGGAGTGGGAGTGATAAAACATTAAAATCGATGTTACTTCATGTGTCGGAAAAATTCACTAAACGAATGCCCGGTATAATGGGAAACAGGTATTCACATAATTCTTTCACGTTGGAACAACACCGTACACGATTCACCAGCTTATGGTGTGACTCACCCTTCCACACCTCCCGTCGAGACGATCCGCCCACCTGTGGCTCATAGTCATCTCAGAGCTTTAACCGACTGGACGTGGACTCCTCACAATAAAATACGATGGAACTTCCTTTGAGAAGCATTCTCAATGCCGTGTACGATGTGTCCGTAACGAAGTCATTGCGCGTGTTCAGGCGTAAAACCGGTGCCATTAACTATGTACTTGAGATGACTTGTAGACAAACAAACTCTGGTAAACGGAATGTTGTTTATTTAAGTGTTGAAGAGATGAATAGAGTCTTCGTGGTAGTTGAGAAGTGGAGTGAGGATCGTTATAAAATACCTGCCTGCAGGTGTAGGCACAAGAAGAGAGCAGATTATTGATACCCCCTCATATGCCATTGTTTGTACGTTGTGTATAAATAGCGAACATCCATGCATTGATATACGGCTGATGTGGAAGAATGCGTTTGATAATAACGTTCTTGTCCCAACGCGAAACCGATTCATCCTCGACAGAATGTTTGAAATCGTCGGTTTCCGCAATCTAAAGCCTATATTAGACACGCTGTTACGGATATGCTTTATTTTGATACGGTTCTTGAATACGCATACACAGCTCTGCTCGACGGGTTTACCGAGTGTAGGACTGAACAAGGTGAGAATGGTCTGGAACTAGATGCTTATTTAAAACGTTTAGACTCTGAAATATTATGAACTTTGGTACAAAGGACTTTAGCGTTACAGGGCTGAGCTCACCTACACCGTTCACCCTGAAGAATTGTTTATTTATATAATGAGCAGCTGTCGTTACGACTTAGAAAATTATTTCAACTGCCGCTATGCATTGTGAAGAATTCACGATAGAAAACGTCAGATCGGTAAAATTAAACCCTCGATTGGAAAGGAGTGTTTATAAACTTGTATTTAATAATGATATTGTGGCTAACGATGCCATCTTTGTGCGTGCTTTTGATTGTATTCTGTCCATGTTTAAAGATAACTTGTCAACCGAATTTAAAGTGGGCACGAAAATAGTACCTCGAAATTCGTCGTGAATTTGCGTTGGTAAACAGTTGAATTTCGTCAATTTCAATCGTTTTTTTCTCACATTTTTTTCAAAAAACGACGAATCTGCGAATATGGACGACAGATTGCGAAACTATAGGTAGTAAAAGATTGACGATGAATCTGCGAAACGACGAAATTCAAAACGACGAATTTTGAGGTATTCCTATTGCAAGATAATGTATAGAAAATATATAGAAAAGGCCCTTTACATCGAGTATAGGCATCCCTATAACTTGAGCGGTGAAATAATGTTAAATCGTATTTATTGTGTAGTGTAAAGCAACAATGATGTAACTGTAGACTCGATCACGTGCTAGTTTAGTATTTTAGTTAAACGCAGTGGAACATAAAGTGTATGTATTTTGATGTTTATATATTATTTTTTGATTATATATATATATATATATATATATATATATATATATATATACATATATATATGGATCGAGGAACGATATCGTCAGGCCAGGCTCTCGTTTGCTCGCCAGCATATAGATGATGATCTCGCATACTAGAGCAGAGTTATCTTCTCTGACGAGAAGACGTATATGCCCGCCAAAATATTTACCAAGTTGCACGGAGTGGGCACGTGACGGCGAATGTGTGGGGATGGATGCACCTGCAAGGACTAGGATAGCTGATTAAGATCCACGGAAGGTTTACGGCAGATCAATATATAGAAATCATGGAGGAGGTGATACTGCCTTCTGTACGTGCGTATGCCTTGCTCTATCCTGAGCAGATTATCTTTATGCAGGTATGTTGTATTTGTGTGTTATAGAATATTATACTATTACTAGAGTAAGATTTATGTATTACACGCATTTGTATGTCCGGTTTCTACATTTACATGGGACGAATAATGGTCATAAAATTGTTCTTTAACTCTTTCAATACTATGACAACACTAGGATTTTATTCTGGATAACTGCAGACTGTATTATTTGTTTAACGGCGCACAATTACATTTAGCTGAGAGAAACCCCTAATACATAGGGGTTAAAACCTATCTCGAATAGTGGGTTACTGATGAAACGTATGGATGAGATATAATTCTACTTTTAATATTTAAAATCCATTTGCAGGACAACTCTTCCATCCACACCGCCAGGATTGTTAGAAGGCGGTTTGAGGAGCAGCGAAATCTAGAACTACTGGACTGGCCTAGTAAGGGGTGTGACCTCAACCCCCATTGAGAACGTGTCGGGGAATGTGGTGAACTCGTGGGAGCTTCGGCAGGAGCGGACCAGCCACCAACTGCTGGATTACACTATGGCTGAGTGGATGTTCCGAAGGAACCCACACATCATACATAACCATGTTGCATCTATGCAACACTTCCCACACAGACTACAAAATGTAATAGACAATAATGGGGGATGGACCAAATACTATGAACCGGGTATAGCTGTGCCATTTATGTTAATCTATGACAAATTGTGAGCATTTTGTATAACTATCATTTTGTATGATAAACTATTTAGTAAAACATTCTCAACCATTGCACATTTGTTGTAATAAAGAATTGGTGTTTTATTGTATACAGATATTCCTTGTTAAGATCTAATAATATCTCCACATTGATAATGCAACAGGAAATCTGGAAAACATTAATGGGTTTATCTGTCCATCGTGATTAAATCATTATTTCTCCACTGATAATACAAATACAATCTGGAAAACACTATTAATATAATAGGCATCAGCCACAAACCGGTGGTGATATCCTGCTTCACGCAACTGTCACCTTACGGTTTTTACTGACATGCCCATATGTAGTCTCTCCTGGACGGCGACAGCAAGTAACCATGTCAACACCACGCTTTGGCCCATCAACGTCATTTCACAAACATTAGTATACAGTAATATTGTATGAATTTATAAGTATATTTAAATATGTTTATGCTAGTATAATTGTGGATTATTCTTATGTGATTTTGATAATCAGTGACTGTTATTCAGATCGGAACTGTTAACAACTTCTTTGTGTAACAATCAATAAGCCATTTCCCACTAACTCTCTCCGCCCCTCTACCTCGCTCTATCTCTCACACTGTCTCAATCTTTTTCTCACTCAGTGTCAATATTATATGAATATCAATGTGAAGATTATATCTTTATATCAATGTCAAGATTGTATCTTTATATAATCGTGTAGATTCGTAAGTTAGTAAAGGTTTAAAACTGCACACGGACTCTATACACAGCGTTATTAGTATTGTTACATAATGATTTAATATACACGAGACTGGTGGGTGGGGAAGGGGAATGAGGGAGTGTGGAGGATGGTTATGTAATGTCTATTTTTGGTTCAAATTCACTAGTATATAAAAAGTTGTATTGTGGTATATGTTCATATAGACTTGCAGTAATCATAATGGAACTTTATTAATGTATAATACTAGTAAACATGGGGTTCAACGATGTTCACGATCATATTAATCGTTTATCTTTATGAACACAGACATTACATTATAATTAGGGGCCCTTCAAAAATTAAGTAATGCTATTTTTGCTAAAACTTGACACCCCAGATCCCCTAGGAACGTTCTGTAACGCTAGACCAGGCACCCCCTAAGATGTTATGTAACACTGCCCACACCCCACACGTTACGGAACGTTACAGGGAGGGGAGTGTCAGGTTTTAGCAAAAATAGCGTTACATAATTTTTGAACGGCGTCTTACTTGTATGTCAATGTTACATATTGTGGACTCGGTTGTCCCCCCTCCACCCCACCTTCCCCCAGTTGGGGTACCTTGACTATCGCTGCGGCGTTGCCACATGTACGGAGTCGCCTGCGAGGAACATTACATATGTGGGCAACTGTACATTGATGGGACAACAGTAGTGTGGGCCCAAAAGGAGAGAGTGCAGAGCAATTACAATGTTGATCAAATGTTGCAAGGTGCCAACCCCCCCTTTCCCCCAGTGCCAACCCCCACCCCCAGGGTGCCACAAAAGGGGGAGAACGCCCCCAGCAAGCTGGGGGAGTCCACCTAACCTAAGAGACTTTGGGGAGAAGCTGGAACGGCCTCAGTCCCCAAAGGGTACACCTAACCTAAGAGAGGAAGAGAGAGCATCCTACGTCCGGCTCCACCAGACACTTAATAATATTTCTTGACAACATCAGTTGCCTTATAAATGTCATTCAGCCAGTTGGCTTAATCTGGCTTAGAAGGCAGTGTCGTCTGGCATATCAGCCAGTTGGCACAGTGTCTATATTATTCACTTTTGAGCAGCCATTTAATCTAAAAGCGTACACACACACACATACACACTTCCCGACTATATATACACTCATAGATTCACTATTATCGCACACACACACACACACCGACTATACACACACACACACACACACACTCATAGATCCTGATCAGTCATTTTATCTAAAAACGTACACACACTTCCCGACTATATACACACGCTCATAGATTCCTTAATATTATTACACACACACACACACAACGTATATAAACAGATGCATGTAAAGGCTCTATCCCAATATACGAGCATGTCGAATAACTACCACACAAAAAGAATACACAACCACCAATCGTCTAAGTATAGCTTACCATCACCTAACCAAACCCAGCTTATTCACGGCTTTTACTTACCAGCTGCTGATAGACCGACAAGGTCTCTAAATACGACCCAATTAATAGACAAAGTTATTAAGCATAAATAAATACGTTAATGGGGCCAAGGGGTAGACCGACAAGGTCTCAAAAAAGAGAAACACTACTATTAGAGCTTCTCATGGTTGAACACCACGAGGCCAATTTGACGTTGGGTAGGCGATCTTTTAAACAAAAAATCGAATATGATAAACTAAGTGTAATACAAAAACGAAATTTCACCTTAATATACAAATTTTACCTTAAACTATAACATAAAAAGCATTAATATGATTTTCAAAACAAAATAGAAATTAAATTAGGGGTAACTTATTCATTTTTCCTCTTTTACCCAATTATTTTTCGCATTTTAGCCTATTATATTTTAAGATTAGATACAGAATACAAATTTATCTTTAAGACACATATGTATCTTTAAACCTTATTACAAAAACTATTAATATAACTATATTAAAAATAGATTGTATTTCGGAGTAACATTAATTTTTTTCCTCTTTTACTCAATTATTTTTCGCATTTTAGCCCATCATGTTTTAAGATTAGACGCCAGATTGTGCTGTGCGTCGAATTAATTCTGTTATTTGCACGTACAAGATTAATTCGAACTAACACAGTATCAGACTTATATTATTTTACATTAATTTCTCCAAAATTATAAAATTCAGCATTTTAAACTAAAACAAATATAATACTTAGAATATTCATTATAGATTTAGTATGGCGCACCCAATAAATATGGCATGTATCCCAAAGTTGGCAAAAATCTCCAGTACTCATTTACAAATCAGTTTAAGCATAGGGAATAAACAACAACATCTTATAAAGGTGGGATGTTTTTCAAGAATCGGACAAAGACCAGCTCGTCTGAGTGCTTATTTACATTTCAGAAGGCATCGAACTAATACAGCGCCAGACCTATTTTACATTAAATTCCCCCAAACTATAAAATTCAGCATTTTAAACTAAAACAATTTATACTTAGAATATTCATTATAGTTTTAGTAGGGCATGCCCAATAAATATCGTTTTCTAAGTGTATTTATAAGAAACGGAATTTATGGTATAACTTATTTAATTGCACTTCTACAATTCAATAAATAAAATGGAAGGATTCAACGAAAATCAGCACGGATCCCGATCGGGAAGATCATGCTTATCACAATTTATAGAGTATTATAATAATATCCTAGATGTACTTGAAGGCAATGAAAACTATGATGTCATGTACACGGATTTTGCTAAAGCTTTCGACAAGTGTGATCATCGTATAATAGCACATAAAATGAAACATATGGGAATAACAGGCAAAGTGGGAAATTAGATCTTTAACTTCCTCAGAGAACGACTACAGGTCGTCACAATTCAAGGTGTATCATCATCAGAAGTACGCAGCTCAGTGCCACAAGGTACAGTGCTGGCCCCACTCCTGTTCATTATCATGCTAACAGACACAGACAGTATAGTTATCAGCAACAGTATAGTAACATCATTTGCGGACGATACAAAGATCCGCAGAAAAATCAGCGAGTGGTACCAAACCTCAAACTAAACCCAATTACCATCCAAACAACGCTGGACAATAGGAGAGGCAGAATATGTAGTATTCCCAAACTAAAGGCCCGACAAGGGACCTCCTCAACACTGAAGGAAAATAACTTGGTTGTCAGGGGGTCAGACTTTTTAACCAGCTTCCTAAGGACATCAGAAACGTTACAGGGGTCAAAGTTGAAGTCTTCAAGAGGAGACTAGATGCTTGACTCAGGACGGTACCAGATGAACCGGGTGTACCTGGCTATGTGCGGTGCAGAGCGTAGGAGAGCAACTCGCTCCTCCACCAAGCCAGACCTAGAGGTGGGGCCACCAGCTTGACCTTCGTGTGAAGAGAGACCGTGACTTACTAATTGTTACCATTGTGCACTTCTCCATGATCGTGACATGGAGTTAACCGTGATTTGGCGGTGTTTACATTCGCGGTTCGCCTCCCGCCAGCCCACCACAAAGCGCCTCAGTCAGTGTCTCTCCGCGCCACCAAAGACAATATTAGCAAAAATGTTAGCAGAGGAAGGTGTTACAACAGTGTTTGTACTTTTGCGTAATTAGCTGATATGATAGTTTTGTGTTAAAATGTAGGTTGCCGCCTAATTTTGATTGCGAAAGAATCAGATGTTTAATTTAAATATTTAATAATAATAATACTTCAAGTTAAATTGCTATACTTTATTTCTACTATATCTGAAGAAGTAAAAATTTTCAGTGTTAAATGTAATGTTGCCTTCTGACCATTTGATATTTTGTTTGTGACCCTCTGCAAGGACTCCACCCCGTTTGCATCGCGGATTTTTCTTCTGAACTTTGTATCGTCTGCATGCGATGCTGGTATACTAATGCTGTTTACATCGCTGGCTTTGTCTCTTAGCATGATAATGAACACGAGTGAGGCCAGTACTGAACTTTGTGGTACTGCCAGACACATGGAATGCCACGTTTCTGCAGAAATGTAAAGAGAGTATTGCCAAACCGCTATACTCACTATGGAGGAAATCACTTGACACATGACAAATTTCACTCCCCTTAAAGAACGCGAACATTGCCCGCCTATTTCAAGGTGATAACAGAGCCAATGCCCAAGAATTATCGGCTAGCAACTCTCACTTCACACCTTATAAAGTGTTTTGAACGTATAATTAGAGGCAAAACTACCTACTACCTACAAGAAAAAGACTTATACAACCCAAATCAGCATCGCTTCAGGGGTGGAAGATCATATCTATCACAGTTACTAGACCACCAGGAGAAAATATTGTGTCGGGGACACAACATAGGTGTAATATATACGGATTTGCTAAAGCCTTCGATAAATGTGACATAAGCTTAAGAATACAGGAATTACTGGAAAGCTAGGAGGGTGGATATTTAATTTCTTGACGCAAAGAACGCAAAGAGTGGTGGTAAACGGAGTTAAATCAGAAGTCGTGAGCTTTGTCCCAAAAGGGGCAGTATTAACTTCCTTGCTGTTCATAATAATGATCGCAGATATTGATGCCAATATTAAGGACAGTATTGTATCATGATTCGCAAATGACACAAAGATATGTAAGGAAATACTGAACGAAGGCGACATAAGAAAATTACAAAACGACATTGAAACATTATTCCAGTGGGTAGAAGACAACAATATGAAGTTGAACGAAGAAAATTCCAACTTCTAAGACATGGTAATAACAATGAGCTACAGAAAAAAGGGTACAAAACTTTGCAAGCCAAACAGATAACGCCAAATCCACAAGTCAGAGGTCTTGGAGTAATAATGTCGTAGGATGCAGAATTCATCGAGCACTATAACATCAAAATTACAACGACTAGAAAAATAATGGGAATCATCTGGAGGAGCTTCCGCAACAGAAAAGCAAACATCATGCTCAAATTATGGAGGAGTCTATTCCTACCAATAATTGAGTATAGCTAAGAACTCACAAACCCATAAAGAAAACGAGACATTGCGAACATTGAAGCAATACAAAGGGCTTTTACGTCTAAGATAGAGGAAACGGAAGGTGAAGACTACTGGTCTCGACTACATTCCCTTGGTTCTTACTGACAGGCTTTCTAACCAGAACATCTTTTAATTATTATTTTTACCAGCAAAAATACAAATTTTTTTTTATAATTTTCTTTTCTTGTATCCATGGAACAGACATAGATAATTAATTGGGAATGATTAGGCATCCTACTTTTTGTACCATTTACAAATATTAGATGTTTTACTTAGTCCTTGATCTGAATCATCTAGTTGCAAAAATAATAATATTGGACCTCTCACTATATACAACGTATCTCACGAAGATGAGAAGTTTAAGTTAAATAGAAATTCAGAAGAAATTAAATATTGGTGCAGAGAACTGGATGAAAATTTTATAAAATAGATAAAATTAGGTTAGGTATACCCCTTTGTGGGTGAGGACATCCCACCACCTCCCCACCACCAGGGAGGATACCCGCGTCATCCCCGAGCCAGGCGTGAGGCACGAAGGTGCTGGCCTGGATAGTGTTAGATGTACCGCGACAGTCGTTGCCGATAGAATAGACAAACTGAGCGCGTTTAAGGCTCCTGGGCCAGACCAGTTTCTCCCCAGAGTGTTGCGAGAAGTGCGCGACCAGGTGGCTCCCCACCTGGCTACAGTCTTCAACAAATCGTTTGAGATGGGCCAGGTGCCTGGTGACTGGAGGGAACCCAACGTGACCCCTATCTTTAAGAAAGGGGATCACGAAAGTCCAGGGAACTATCGTCCCATTAGTCTCACTTCAGTTGTAGGTAAATTATTAGAAGGGATAATAGCTGATAGGATCGTTGACCATTTGGATTCTTACAAGCTGCTTTGGGACTCCCAACATGGGTTTAGACGGCATAGGTCGTGTCTCACCAACTTGCTCGAGTTTTTCCACGTCATGTTGAGTGAGTACGATAAGAGTAGGGCGATTGATATACTTTATCTCGACTTTCAGAAAGCGTTTGATAAGGTACCTCATCGCCGGCTAATGGCGAAAGTGCGCGCGCTGGGTATCGGTGGGGAAATAAGTAGGTGGATTGAAAACTGGCTGAGGAATAGGCGGCAGAGGGTTGTAATTAAAGGGGCTAGTTCGGGTTGGGCCTCGGTCACTAGTGGGGTTCCTCAGGGTTCCGTTTTGGGGCCACTGTTGTTTATCATGTACATAAATGATATCGACGGTGGCATCGTCAGTCGGATCGCCAAATTCGCTGATGACACCAAGCTTGGGGCCAAGGTTGGGACGCCCGAAGCGATCGAGCAACTGCGTGCGGACGTAGGTAGGATAGGAGAGTGGTCCGAAAAATGGAAAATGCCGTTTAACTTGGGTAAATGCAAAGTGATGCACATTGGCTACGCCAATCCCAAGTCGGACTACTCGATGTTGGGTAGTAATATCGAGGTGACTGATTTAGAAAAGGACTTGGGTGTGCTAATTAGCAGCGACCTTAAGTTTACGAAACAGTGTGTAGAGGTGGAAAAGAAAGCCCAGAAACTATTGGGTTATATCAGGAGGCAATTTCAGTTTCGGAACAAGGAGATTGTGCTCTCACTGTACAATTCCCTTGTTCGGCCGCACCTGGAGTATGCTGTGCAGTTCTGGTCGAGTTCTGGTCGAGTTCTGATCGAGGTTTTCAAGCTCTTACGCGGGTTCAACGATGTAGATTTTAGAAGTATGTTTAGTTTAAATGATAACCCAACTCGTAACAATGGTTGGAAGTTGGATTTGAAAAGGTTTAGGACTAGTGTGTGTGGGAATTACTTTACGTATAAGATCTGTGACACATGGAACAGGTTACCTTCGGAAGTTGTGAACAGTTTCTCTGTGGATCAGTTCAAGAAAAGGTTAGACCAAATCTTGCACACTATTTGAGTGTGTACAAAATTTTCCCTGGCACCCGTTGCCATTGGTACCTCTTCGGTATGGGCCGCAAGGCCTTTTGAGGTACTTCTTTTCCTTGTAACTCCTTGTAACTCCTGCTTTCTCTCCTCTCTCTCTTAGGTTAGGTGGATACCCCCAGCCTGTAGATAGATAGATAGCCTATAGATTTTAAAAGACGAGTTAAACCTAATAAAATGGTCGTGAAACATTTTTCAGTTTATACTATGGTGCCATAAAGCCCACCTTCGCCCTCACGGCCTCACTCCTCGGTCCTCACCCCATTAAAAATTCGAACACCCCCTCTAATTTCAATTCCTGGGGAAAACACTGTTGTAACTCCTCCCTCTGCTAACATTGTTGCTAATATTGGCGCTTTGTGGTGGGCTGGCGGGAGGCGAACCGCGAATGTAAACACCGCCAAATCACGGTTAACTCCATGTCATGATCATGGAGAAGTGCACAATGGTAACAATTAGTAAGTCATGGTTAATTCAATTGACGACGGTGAATCATGGATAACCGCGTGAATAAAATGTGTGTATACTGTATACCTCGTTAACCTCGTTGCTGTTCGTGCGTCGGTCTCTCTTCACACGAAGGTCAAGTTGGTGGCCCCGCCTCTAGGTCTGGCTTGGTGGAGGAGCGAGTTGCTCTCCTGCGCTCTGCACCGCACATAGCCAGGTACACCCGGTTCATCTGGTACCGTCCTGAGTCAAGCATCTAGTCTCCTCTTGAAGACTTCAACTTTGAACCCTGTAACGTTTCTGATGTCCTTAGGAAGCTGGTTAAAAAGTCTGACCCCCTGACAACCAAGTTATTTTCCTTCAGTGTTGAGGAGGTCCCTTGTCGGGCCTTTAGTTTGGGAACATTACATATTCTGCCTTTCCTATTGTCCAGCGTTGTTTGGATGGTAATTGGGTTTAGTTTGAGGTTTGGTACCACTCGCTGATTTTTCTGCGGATCTTTGTATCGTCCGCAAATGATGTTACTATACTGTTGCTGATAACTATACTGTCTGTGTCTGTTAGCATGATAATGAACAGGAGTGGGGCCAGCACTGTACCTTGTGGCACTGAGCTGCGTACTTCTGATGATGATACACCTTGAATTGTAACGACCTGTAGTCATTCTCTGAGGAAGTTAAAGATCTATTTTCCCATTTTGCCTGTTATTCCCATATGTTTCATTTTATGTGCTATTATACGATGATCACACTTGTCGAAAGCTTTAGCAAAATCCGTGTATATGACATCATAGTTTTCATTGCCTTCAAGTGCATCTAGGATATTGTTATAATACTCTATAAGTTGTGATAAGCATGATCTTCCCGATCGGGACCCGTGCTGATTTTCGTTGAATCCTTCCATTTTATTTATTGAATTATAGAAGGTGCAATTAAATAAGTTATACCATAAATTCCGTTTCTTATAAATACGCTTAGAAAACGATATTTATTGGGCATGCCCTACTAAAACTATAATGAATATTGTAAGCATTATAATTGTTTTAGTTTAAAATGCTGAATTTTATAGTTTGGGGGAATTTAATGTAAAATAGGTCTGGCGCGGTGTTACTTCGATGCCTTCTGAAATGTAAATAAGCACACAGACGAGCTGGTCTATGTCCGATTCTTGAAAAACATCCCACCTTTATAAGATGCTGTTGTTTATTCCCTATGCTTAAACTGATTTGTAAATGAGTACTGGAGGTTTTTGCCAACTTTGGGATACATGCCATATTTATTGGGTTCGCCATACTAAATCTATAATTAATATTCTAAGTATTATATTTGTTTTAGTTTAAAATGCTGAATTTTATAGTTTGGAAGAAATTAATGTAAACTAATACAAGTCTGATACTGTGTTAGTTCGAATTAATCTTTTACGTGCAAATAACAGAATTAATTCGACGCATAGCCCAATCTGGCGACTAATCTTAAAACATGATGGGCTAAAATGCGAAAAATAATTGAGTAAAAGAGGAAAATGAATAAATTACCCCTAATTTAATTTCTATTTTCTTTTAAAAATCATATTAATGCTTTTTATATTATAGTTTAAGGATAAATTTGTATATTAAGTTGAAATTTTTTCTTTGTATTAAACTTAGTTTATCATATTCGATTTTTTGTTTAAAAGATCGATCACCCAACGTCAAATCGGCCTCGTGGTGTTCCACCATGAGAAGCTCTAATAGTAGTGTTTCTCTTTTTTTGAGACCTTGTCGGTCTTCCCAATGGGTCCATAAACGTATATTTGTTTATGCTTAATAGCATTGTCTATTAATTGGGTCGTATTTAAAGACCTTGTCGGTCCATCAGGAGCTGGTAAGTAAAAGCTGTGAGTAAGGTGGGTTTGGTTAGGTGATGGTAACCTATACTTAGACGATTGGTGGTTGTGGTAGTGGTTCTGTATTCTTTTTGTGTGGTAGTTATTCGGCATGCTCGTATATTGGGACAGAGCCTTTACATGCATCTGTTTATATACGTTGTGTGTGTGTGTTTGTGTAATAATAAGGAATCTATGAGCGTATATATATATAGTCGGGAAGTGTGTGTACGTTTTTAGATCAAATGGCTGCTCAGGATCTATGAGTGTGTATATATATATATATATTATATATATAAGCACACCGGACAGAAAATTAGTCACCCCTCTCAGAATGTACCTAATAACGTGTGACGGCGCCTCTGGCCTTGATAACCGCACGAATCCGGCGAGGCAGAGACTCTACGAGGTTGTGCATGTACTGAACATCGATTTGCTGCCACTCGTTCATCAGCCGGTCCCGAAGTTCCGCCAGAGTCCGTGGGCGTCTATTCCTGCGCTTCACTTTCTGTTTCCAGCCTGAACAACACCTTCGACGCATTCAGGATTAAAGGCTTCATTGGACCTGCGATGTACTCGTCGCCTCCCATCATTGGAGAACAAACAAAAACGGGACTCATCGGACCAAATTACACGTTTCCAATCTGCCGCAGTCCAGTTTTTGTGCCTCTGAGCCCATTTATAACGTGCCAATTTGTGACTTGCTGTTAACAGCGGCCTCTTCCGTGGTACCTTGCTCCAGATGTCCATCGCATGCAGTTCTCGTCGCAATGTCCGTTCGGAAATTGGTCGCTGGAGAACCTCATTGGTTTCTTGGAGCAATTGTTCTCTGGTTTGAAAACGATTTGCAGTTACTAGACGAGAAACATGGCGGCGGTCACTATTGTCGAGAATTGTTTTCCGGCCACAGTTACGCCGTCGATTTTCAGTTGATTGCGAACTACACCACTCTTTGTAAACTCGCTGGACAGTACGCGTTGACACACCAACAAATTGGGCTACTTCAGACATTTTGTGTCCGTGGGCTCTGCCAAACACGATGACTCCTTTTTGCCACTGAGTAACGTCTGCCTCACGACCCATTTTGCAGACTATATCCAACACACACTTTGTTCTTCACCACCTCACGAAACAGATCTGATCCTGTGTGCTACGTCACCGCTACTTGTCACTTACCAATGCTACATCAGCGCCCTCTGTGTGACCTTGAACTTCCTACTATCGGTGCTATTAGGGGTGACTAATTTTTGTCCGGTGTGCTTATATATATATATATATATAATATATAGGGTGTTTGAAAACTTTCTGTACAAATTGTAATGGGGGATAGGCAACACCAAGGCAAACTCTTTTCGTCTATAAGTGTATGTCCGCTGACGTCACCATTCGGCGCGAGAGGGCGCCGCTGCAATTGGCTAAAAGGTGAAGTGGGCTAGACTCGCGCTTGCCGCGGACATTCTTAAATCGGACGTAGTACGCGTAACATGTTTATTTAAAGAAGGCATGTTTATTTAAAGAAGGTGCAGAAAGTTGCGACCGATAGCATCAATGCATGCCCGACAGCGTCGAAGCATTGACCGACGTACACGTCGAAAGATTCCCGGCATTTCGGGAACAGTTCCAGCGGCGACAGCGATTCTTGCTACGAGGTCTTCTTCTGAGTAAATGGGAGTCTCGTACACGAGGTTCTTCATGTGTCCCCACAGGAAGAAATCGAGGCATGTTAAATCGGGCGATCTCGGTGGCCAGGCTACGGGCCCACCCCGGCCTATCCATCGGTCCCCAAAAGTGGCGTTCAGATAATCCCGCACATCGTTGCTGGAGTGTGCTTGGGCCCCGTCGTGTTGAAACCACATTCGTCTACGAATAGCCACGGGAACATCTTCCAACAGTTCCGGCAACGTTTCTTCAAAGAAATATCCGATAAACCCGCCCGTCGAGTCGGGCAGGCAGCAGGTACGGCCCAATCAACTTGCCATGGACGATACCCGCCCAAACATTGACGGCGAACCGTTCTTGATGAGCATGCACCCGTGTAGCATGTGGATTTGCGTGCGCCCACACGTGAGAATTGTGCATGTTAAACACACCCTCACGTGTGAAACAGGCCTCATCTGAGAACAGCACATAAGCCGGAAAATTAGGCTGCACCGCTGTCTGCTGCAGAAACCAGCGTGCGAATTCCACACGAAGAGGGTAATCCCGAGGTTGTAATGCCTGGACTCTCTGACGATGAAACGGATGTAACTGCTGCTCGTGCAACACTCTCCAGACCAGGTCGTGGTTCACACCGAGGATACGTGCAACACCTCGCGTGCTTGCGCTTGGATTGTCCTCAAATCGCTTAGGATTTCTACTTCCATGTCAGGAGTGCGCACGTTTCTCTCCCGACCAGTGTCATGCATGTTTGCATGGAATGTTCCAGTTTCTCGCAGTCGCTGATGCAAATGCGCAAACGTTTGGTGGTTTGGCACACGTCTGTTTGGGAAGCGCTGTCGGTACAACCTCACAGCAGCTCTTCCGTTTCCATTGGCAGCCCCATACACCATATGCATGTCAGCCATCTCAGCAGTCGTGAAGCGCTCCATGTTACGCGTACTACGTCCGATTTAAGAATGCCCGCGGCAAGCGCGAGTCTAACCCACTTCACCTTTTAGCCAATTGCAGCGGCGCCCTCTCGCGCCGAATGGTGACGTCAGCGGACATACACTTATAGACGAAAAGGGTTTGTCTTGGTGTTGCCTATCCCCCATTACAATTTGTACAGAAAGTTTTCAAACACCCTGTATATATATATAGTCGGTGTGTGTTTGTGCGAGCGATAATAGTGAATCTATGAGAGTATATATAGTCGGGAAGTGTGTGTATATGTGTGTGTGTGTGTGTGTGCGCTTTCAGATTAAATGGCTGCTCCAAAGTTAATAATATAGACACTGTTCCAACTGGCTGATATGCCAGACGACACTGCCTTCTAAACCAGATTAAGCCAACTGGCTGAAAGACACTTATAAGGCAACTGATGCTGTCAAGAAATCTTATTAAGCGTCTGGTGGAGCCATACGTAGGATGCTCTATCTTCCTCTCGTAGGTTAGGTATACCCCTTTGAGGAGTAAGACCGTCCCAACTTCTCCCCCAAAGTCTCTTAGCTTGCTTGGGGCATTCCTCTCCTTTTTTTGCCACCCTGCGGGGTGGGGGTTGGCACTGGCTGGAAAGAGGGGTTGGCACCTTGCAACATTTGATCAACATTGCAATTGCTCTACACCCTCTCCTTTTGCACCCATACTACTGACAACTTTTACTCTCGTCTAATTGTCGATTTATTGCTCGAATTATGGCACCTGGAAAACTGCTACGTTTTCTCTTGGTCACGTGTTTTGCTTCGAAAAAGTCCACTTCATTTTTGACTAGAAAATCCCCAATTAAAAAGGACTTCTCTTCGTCAGCAAGTACTGTAAGTCAAACCTATTTTTTATGGTGATGGATTCAGAATCCTTGTATTTCAGTTTCGATGGTCTTTTATTTTAGACCATCTTGAATTCTTGTTTATTTGTCCTACTTTTTGGAACACTCACTGTGTTTTCCAAACGGTCCGTGCTTTGTTTTAAACGTTCAACCTTAGAGTTTATATCCGATGTTGGGGTTTCACTCTGGCCTTGTCCAATGGTTTGGACTTTCAGTGCAACGCCACGATCTGAGCTTCAAGATTTTTTACAATTTCCTTCGGCTCTTTAACCTCCTTTTCATAATTTTCTCTTTGTCTACGGAACAAACATACACTCAAATTCGTAATGTCGCTGAAATTACCTTCAGGAAAGTCAAGGCATCAATGTTGAACTTTACATTTAAAGCATTCGGCTTTCAGTTTACATGGCCCTGTCATATTTTGGTTATTTTTAACGAAGTTTACAATACTTAAGTAAAAAGAAATGTAAAAGTAAAAAAATTATCTATTTTTGAAGGGATGATCGTTTTCTCGCGCTGTCTGGCCTTCTCGAATACAATCTTCAATGCAAAGGCAAAACAGCCTTATGGAACCACGTTCTACTTTAACTGCTTTAACGTTCTCTGTCTTACCCGCAACGAAGGGATTAACACCTGCGAAATATTTCTTAACACACAGCAAAGAAAACTTTATGATACCACATTGGTTACCTTAACTATAACTCCGTTTAATAAATAAAGTTAATTTAGCTATAATTAAATACTAGAACAAGGTAAATTAGATATGTTAAGTTAGATATGAAGGCACTGAACATTATTGTAAATATATCACTTATCTGGCGAGTTAATTTCCCTGAAAAACAAATTATCAAAATCACTGATACCAGATACCAGACACTCGATAAACGGGTGTTCACAAAGAAGAATAGGTGAAGGCTGGAGGAAGAATGGGTGAAGACTGGAGAAAGAATAGGTGAAGAGCAGGTAACGGGCTTAATGGTCACAAATATGGTAGCAAGCCTTGTCTTCGAGTTATAATTACATTAAAAACTGTCACAGGTTTCACGTTTAACAGTATGAGTGAATCTAAATTATACAATATTTCGCGAAACCTCACGTCAATGCTTTGGTGGGAGGGGAGATGGTCACTTTAACGATCTGCTATTGGTAGAAAGGGGTGAAACTGTAAAAATTTACCTGATTGGTTGCTTCGAACCTAAACCTTCCTCTGTCTCGAGAATTTTAATAATTGTTCTTTTAGGCTAACATTTTGCCAAAACATTTGTTTTTAATTAACTGTAATCATTTACAGTATTTGCTTTTACTAAATTAATTTGGCCCATGATTACAGTACACATACAGTAAGCATGTACCGTATGTATACTTTCTGGCAACGTTGTGGCCACGTCGCAATGCTCTTTCCGTTCGATTAGCATGGTTACGTGATCTATTCAGTAGTTCGATGAGTGAGCATCCTCTGCGTTTTGATGATGTAGCGACCCATGGCTATTACTGTCTCTTGCAGTTGTATACGGCCGTTCCTACTCCTGAGAACTTGGGTTTCCAGGCCCAAGGAGAAGAGTCTCCTATACATGTTAGAGGAGAGACCGCCGCTTTGACACCTTCGAGAGCGGCTGAAAATCGAAGAGGATGCCTTCAGGTATGATTTTTGTTGCCTCAGTTTCTCAGAAATACCAACAAAAAGTCAATGGGATGATTCTTAAAATTGAGAACACTTTTTTATTGGGAAAGATTCGTCGTCAGTAGGGAAGAGAAATCCGTAGTAATCCGTAGTCACTTGTCTGTGTTGGTTTCGAGGTACAATTCGCAATAATCATCCGTTTCATCCGTTACTTATAGATAACCTTGATTAACCCTGGTTTTGCTTCTGCCCGAATTGTTCATTCTAATGAAGCCAAGCTTGTCACTCCACCTTAGGTCTACAGTTTAACGTGGAATCCGAACCACGCCTCACCAGCAGCCCAGCGTCTTAACCACTAGGCTACCCAAGGTACCCATTTATCTACTAACCAATCATTTTTTTATTGTGTAGGAGGATGAACAGCTGGATTTTGCTGCTCGCCGCCTGCCGTCACCAGATCTCGATCCCGGGGCCGATGGATTCGTAGTTAGCGACGCTAACCACTACACCACCAAGGCCCATATACAAGAGAAAAATTACGATTGCCAAATGATAAATTGATTAATGCAAATCGAATGAGCAGTGCTAGTGCATGAAAATAGTAATTGTGTATGCCTTATTGTAGGGGTCCCCAGCTTATGGCTCATGGGCAACATGTTATTCGTTGAGTTGTTTTGAGTGTCTTACAAGAATTCAATAATTGTAATAAATGAGTGCAAAATACTTAAATGAAATCGTTATTTTGCGCCAGATTCATTTCAACGACAGCATGAGACTCCCGACTTTCAGAAGCTAGCAGAGAATATGCAGTGCTAGGTTCCCATTAGAGGTAAGCCTGCTTACGGGTTTAGCTACTCGATAGGCGTGCATCAACATTTCGGAATATCGATGTTGCTCGCCAAATATGCTGAATTTTTAAAGTGACTAATGACCGCAAAAACAGGTTTGGAAACCACTGTTTTAGTGTATTGTGTACTTAGGCGTTTGCTGTCAGATAATTGAAGAGCACACTCAGGGAAAGAGGGTTATTCTAAACCTTCAAACAATATAATTAGAGTTTCGAGGTTGGGCATCGTTTATGTTATACACATTTAGGTTAAAAAAAACTAAGAACAGAATTTAACCGTAGCGTAATGTAGCCCTTGACTTCGTATCATATGCGCGATAAATCGAGCATTCGCATTCAAATTTGTCTACTCTTATTTATAACTACTGTAGATGCGAAGAAAGGGACTTTTACGGGTCACTTGTTTTCGAAATTTACACCAGATATATCAACGCCAAAAATGAGGAGGGAACGGGGCAGGAGCTTGCGGTGTATGGTGAAGGATGTACGTGTACGTGTACTTTAGAAATACTGAATACTACTGAATTTATTTAATTCAAGTTCATATCAGTCCTCTTTCAGCGGTAAAATTATTTCTTCAAACATTAGCATTCTTAAATTATTTCTTGCTTTTTCTGTCAACGTATATGTGGGACTGATGATCTACCTACTTCATTGTTGTTTAACATACGGCTAAATAAGTGTATTAATTTCTTTCTTTATATCTTTAAATTATGCACTCCATCCGACTTTTGCTGAAAAAACTCGACCAAATAAAATGGTGTTATCTTTTTTACATTTTGCAAATGGGTTCAAAGCGTAATCCGTTTATTATTATTATTATTATTATTATTATTATTTCGTATTACACTTAATCTTTGTTTAGTTGTCTGTGATATAACCACAACTTAACTAATTTACCAAGTGAAGCCATTCCACTCACAAAAGTTCGTATTCAATGAAATATTTAATATACAGAAAATGTTCACCGAAATATAAAATTTAAAATATATTTGCGTGTATGTTTTCTCTTCCTTATACTGTATTATAATAAGAATGAATACAGGGTGGAAGAAAAGTCTTTAAGGATTTTATACATACAACAATTTAGTTCACAATATTATGCAGATAAGTGTTCAAATGATAAAACAAATCAAACAAAAAGTCTATAAGAATTTTAGTCATACAATTATTTTGATAAATTGTAATTTAATCTTCAAAAAGTTCTCCATCTGCTATGATACATTTGTGGATTCTCTCTGTGAAACTCTTCATTGTTCTTCTGAACATATTGGGATCCTTTTCAGTTGTTCATCTATTCTGCAGCTGAGGGCATTCGCATTTGGGTAGATGAAACCAGGAGTGTAGAGTTTGTCAAGCAAATAAGCCCAAAGCCAGAAATCACATGGGGTTAAATGAAGTGATCTGGCTGGCCACTCGATGGGACCTCGCCGCCCAAGCCATCTTCCTTCAAGGTTCGTATCCAGAATCTCACGGGCAGCTGCAGAGTAATATGGCGACGCTCCATCATGTTGATAAAGCCAATTCCTGCCAACGCCATTAGTAAACTGTGGCAAAACTTTATCTCTCAATACCTGGCAATAGCATTTTCCATCCATCGTATCTCTCGATACGTCAAAGGAAATGAGTCCTGAATAACCAATGCACGCCCAAACTGATAGTGTAGCTGTTTTAACGGCTTTACCCAATCATATTTTGTGATTTTTTTTTCGTCTAGTAGTGAACGTTGTGTTTGTTTCCTGTACTCGTCAAACCGAAGACACATTCATCTGAAAATTGGATCTTTCGAACGAAATCTAGCCCTTACTGGCCTTTCGCTTCTTGGGCGAACTTTTACCAGACTCCGTGTTCCCAAAAGTTTGAGTTTCCAGCATCGAAGAGGGGTTGCATTTGGTGGTGGTTTATTATATTTTTCTTAAAATAAACGCAAACTTTTTTCACAATTATTATAAGAAATAGCCCACAATACAAGATACACTTTTTCTTCATTGCTATATTCCATCTTTACTGACATGGCACTGACTGGGGCTAGGGCCTAGGGCCTTCCTGTTCTAGCCTTGGATCATTCCTGGCGTTGTATAGTTGCTTTGAAAGGTATCGCATACAGTGCAGTAATCTCAATGGAATTTATTTTTTATTAACAAATTATTTGCACAGGGTGGCCCAAAACGTACCTACCAACATTAACTTACATTTTCTCCGAAAAGAATGAATAGAATTCGATGAAAATTTGCTGACACACTATACTACTCACGCCATTTGTTGAATGAACATTTTGGAGAGAATGTCATTGGTTTGGACTATCGAAAGCACTATGGAAGCGGCATTGATTGGCCTGCCTATTCGACTGCTCTCAACCCGTGTGGCTTCTTTTTGTGGGCATGCCTCAAAGATAGAGTTTACCAGAGCAATCCAAAGACTTTGGAGTAGCTGAAATTATCGATTGGACGTCAAGTCGTCGATATTCCGACAGAGGTTCTCTACAGCGTGGTATCGAATTATTTTGGGATGACGTTGCGAAAAATCGTCGAAGTGGAGGGACAGCAGATCGAACACAGTGTCATATAAATGGCTTGAGATGCTGATTTGAATGGCGTTTGAACTATCTTTGTACTCTCAACAGTTTTGGTGAAATAAAGGCTTAAACTTGGTAGGTACCTTTTGGGCCACGCTGTATGTACGAGTATAAAATCCTTAAAAACTTTTCTCCCACACTGTATATGAATTATAATGAATGAGATAAAGGTTCATGGTTTGACTCGTTATTAGTTAGGCTACGATATTAAATGTTTTTTCCGTTCCAAACATGCTCAACTTAAATTTATCTTACGGGTAAAATTTTGTTTTCGAAAGATAGATTACATGGAAATTTTGCTAGTGAAAATGTAATTTCTACATTTTTGAACTTAGTAATAAAGAAATGTGTCTGAAAGTATAAAAATTGGAAAAGAATATGAATTACAAAAGCATTTCAAAATCTAACATTCCAGAAAAAGTAATTTAATTTTTAAAAATATTTACTTCCATTTTTTAACAAATTTTTTAAATATATACAAAATAATTATGTTTTTATTTCAGGGATGGTTACATTCTCCCAAACCAAGTGAATCCAGATATCATTGGACCTCCCATGAGCATGTCTGCGGCTCTTAGATTTGGTTGTATGATACGATTCGTTCTTCTTGACCACAATTCACTATTGTTATTATTTAGTTGGATTTATTTCGTTTTCTTCTTAATTTATTTGTATATTTCTTTTTCTTTTTCATTGCAATAATTTATTCTTAGTTTTACGATACGTGAACAACACTTGTATGAATGAATTTATGAATCAGCTTCAGTTTATAACACTGGTTCCCAAAGTAGGGTCAGCGGACCCCTGGGGTTTCGTGGTAAGCTGTGTAGGGAGGGGTCCACGTAAAAATACGGAAATGGAAACTGATCAGAGTTGTTACCGTAAGGTTTCCGAAACATAACAATTGAGAAATGGAAGATCTGTCTCCAGAGTTTTTTGGTCTGCGGTTTTGCTCAGTGAGTTTTCCATTCATCCTTGTGATCTTTGCAGTTCTTTTACAACCATTTTTAGAACCACGATAATAAACTTTCTCAATTATTTAAACCATTTGCCTGGATACCCCTCATGGAGTCCAATCCAGGACGACAAATCTAGTACTAGCTCAAAAGAAGATACAGTACAACCTTTTAACCTTTCAAATATTCAGCGCGATGATTCCTCATTTCACGAAGGTCAAGCTTGTCGCCCATCCTCTCGAGTTGGCTTGGTGAAGTAGAGAGTTGGTTTCTTTTGCTCTCCACCTCATATAGCCAGGTACGCCCGGATCATATGGGATTGTTCTGAGCTAGGCGTCTAATCTTCTTTTGAAGATGTCCACATCAACACCACTCGTGTTCCTTAGTTCCTTGAGCAGCTGGTTAAACAGTCTTGGTCCTCTCGCAACAAAACTATTTTCCTTCTGGGCTGAGGATGTTCCCTGTCTAGCCTTTAATTTGGGAACACAACACAGTTTTCCTTTCCTACTTTCCACTGTTGTTTGGGGGGGGGGGATATAGGGTTCAGAGTAAGATTAGGGACTAGTTTCTCCATTATTTTCCAAGTGTAAATAATGGTGTACCTCTCTCTTCTTCTTTCCAGTGAATATTTCATAAGTTTAATTCATGTAACCTTTCCCAGTAATTTAGTTCTTTGCATTCATTCATCTTGGCTGTGAAGCTTCTCTGAATTCCTTCTAGCTGATTAATGTCTTCTTTTTTATATGGGGATGTTAGGACCGAGCAGTATTCCAACTTGGGTATGATCAGTGTTTACAATAGAGGAATCATTATATTCCTATCCCTTCGTTTAAAGGTTCTCAGTATCTGCCCACTTATTCTCTTTGCTCTGCTTACTGCTATCTTATTTTGTGTTTCAAATTTCGTATCATCATTCATTACATCTAAATCTTTCGCTTTAGAATTTCTTTGAGTTTCCTGTCCATTTGGGGTATAGTATTCCATAGATTTTAGGTCCTCCCTTCTTCCGTACCTTAACAGTTGAAATTTCTCGGTGTTAAATTTCATATTGTTGCCTTCCGACCAATTGTAGATTATGTTCATGTCTGTTTGTAGGGATCCTATATCCTCTGGGTTTCTTATTTTTCTACTAATCTTTATATCATGGCAAACGATGTTACTGCACTATCACTGGTAACGTCCTCACCTCTGTCAGTTAGCATGATTATGAAGAGTAGTGGCGCTAATACTGCAGCTTGTGGTACTGAGCTAAGGACTTCTGATTCTGATGAAGATATTCCTTGAATTGTAACGACTTGCCTCAACTCACTAAGGAAATTATATATCCATTTTCCTACTTTTCCTGTTATTCCCATATACTTCAGTTTATGTATTATGATTCCATGGTCACACTTGTCGAACGCCTTGGCAAAGTCTGTGTATATTACATCATAGTTTTCATTACTTTCAAGTGAATCAATAATGTTGTTGTAGTGTTCTATTAATTGTGATAGGCATGATCTGCCTGACCGGAATCCACGTTGGTTATCATTTAATTTTTTCTCTAACTATTCTTTTAAATAATTTAGTGAGATACGATGTAAGCGACACTGGCCTATAGATTTTGGCCTCGGATCGATCTCCTTTATATATTGGAACTATGTTCGCTCTCTTCAGTACGCTCGGGATTTTTCCCGTGTCGAGTGATCGTCTCCATATCCCAATATAGGGGCTCAACGATTGCATTCTTGCAGTTTTTGAGCAGTGTGGCATTCCATTTGTCCGGTCCTGCCACCTAGTGTGCTTTTAGTTTCCCTATAACTTGTGTAATATCATCTGTTGTAAAGTCGAATCCGTTATACTTTCCCCTTGTAGTTCTCCAAAGAACGTGTTTCTATCGCATATCAGTTTATCAGTTTTGGGGATACTCAAGGAGGATTCATACTGAGCTCTTAATATTTCAGATATCTCTGTTAGATCATCAGATAAAGCATTGTCTTCATTTTTCAAAGATCCGATAGTCGCGTGATTTTTCGACTTCCTTTTTGCAAAATTATAGAGGTACTTTGTACTTTGAGTTGTTAACCTTTATTGCTTCTAAGCGTCTTCTTCTTTCTCTGTATGCTTCTTAGTTAAGTCCTGTATGACGCAATACCCTGCAGTTTATCGTTCAATATTTTTCTGATAGTGTTGTCTTTGCAGTTTCTTAATTTTAGTCACTCTTTTTTCTCTTGCGAAACAGTGACCTCTTTTTCTCTCGAACCTGCTTCTCTTTCCTCTTTGTTGCATTTTTGGAACAATTTCCAGCATCTTCTCCTCCAAGGTAATTAGCATCTCTTCCGTTGTCTTGGCCTTAAAGATGGTTTTCCAGTCTATTACTTCATGCTGGATGCAATCCCTTCCCAGTTTATAGCTTTGGAGTGAAAATTAAAAATTTCAAATTTGCTTCTTTCGATGTGTATTTTGGGTGGCCCACTTTTCAATTTTTTTTAAAAAGTATAGGTTATCGTAGTTTTTCCCATTATTTGGCACTATACTAACACATTGGTACCATTTTTAAAAAATTGATCAATATTTAGGGGTCTCGCATCGACCTTGAAATTACGAGTTTTTTAAAAAAAATGCGTACTTGTTAACTTTTTACTGAATCAAGATAAATCATTAAGTAGGGATGTTTTCTGAATCCTCTTGATGAGAGAAGTCGTTTGGTGTGCCTTCCAATGTCATACGACTAACGGTTTAAAGGTTGTGCCTGTATACAGGTAATACCAATGTGCTAGTATAGTGCCAAATAATGAGAAAAACCACGATCACTTATACTTTTCAAAAAAATCAGCAAATAGCAGACAAATAAGGAAGAAAGAAACAATAACTTAAACAATCGCTTTTGCATTGTATTGACCACTATCACACGTCACTGGCTGCAACGTTGTCCCTCTGTGCTATGTCATCGTGGCGAGTGATGACTTCTTGAAGTCGCCGAGCTCTTTCCGGTTCTTTTCCACCACTTGCAGAAGATCCTGCAGCTGTGCCTCGTCCTTTGTGACCGTGTTCGCATAGTCTTGTATCAGTTGGACTCCTCTTTCAGCGACGTCATTGGTGACCTGGAGATTAGAGATCACATCTTTCAGACGACAAAAGTCCTCGTTCTCGTCCCACTTATCAGTTGGCAGGGTGAGCCACGAAGACCCATACATCTTCAGACCTGCAAATAAGAACCAGGAGGACTCGTCGATCAGGTCGGGGAGTAGCGTCATCTTGTCGACTGAGACGTTCTCGTATGTGAAGTCTTTGGGTACAGGGAGGTGGGACAGCTTCTCTGCCATCTGTTGCTTCACAGTGCCATCCACCTTGTTGCTGCATAGAGCGAAGATGACGGTCTGAGGCCTCAGATAACAGAAGTGCCGCCTCATCACTGCCAGTGACGCTTCTGCCACCTCGCGGTCCACTGCCCTATACCTCAGAAAACGCTGGTATAGTACCAGGTCATTCAACGGCGCATCAGCTGCTACAGGGGCCGCCAACCAAGCTGGTATGTACAGAAGAGCGATGAACACCACGATCCTGTGCAGTTTGTCGACCAGCTCGGCGTCAAGCTCCAGCTGCCTACTGAACATCGGCAGTTTTGTGTAGTAGATGACCTGAAACAGAATAGACACCATTGTAAGTAAGATAGGTTTATTGTTACCAATTACTTTGTTTGCGTTATAATGAAATGTTTATCTTTGAATAACATTTAAACTTATCTCTAGATTATTTTTGTTTGAAAATACTAACTTTAGCCATCCATCTTGCGTGGTGGTAGACTCCTGGGCGCATGAGGTGAATGCCACGGCGTGGTTGTGTCCTGAGTACCAGGAGCGTGATCTCTGCCACTTCCCGGTAATCGTCTCTGACGAAACCAGAAGCTGTGCTCAGGAAGCTGACCGCCGCGTCCTGGAGTTCTATTAGTCACGTACTCTCCGCCAGATTGATACATTCCACGTTGATCGAGGTAGAAGTCACTGTCTTCTTTCTTGTCCTTGTCGGACAGCAGTCGATTCTTCTTTATATCTTCGACAGCGTCAGATGCTCCGATATCCCACAGCTTGTCCACACTGTCCGAAAACTTCTGCCGTTTTCCTCCGGCATCAGTTTCTCGTTTTCTGCTCTTTTGGAGTAAGTGCCACTCTTTCCACAATGCCTCTAGCTTCCGTTCGCAGTTGAGCTTTGTGATTGCTTTAATGCGGGCCATGTTCCAAAACTTTAAGACGTTTACGGTTTCTTTGAATGCGTCTTTCCTGTTAGCAGTGTACTGGATAACACTGAAGAAGTATTGCAAAACCTGCCGTGTTGTTGGCAATTTGCTACCACTGATGGAGGACGACGGTTGGCCAACTAAAAAAATTTCCGAGGCCGATCTTAGAGAAGGTAGCGATGTTATTTTCGCCTTTCCTTTTGATGACTCTCTATTTGTAGCTTCAAGAGTTCTTCCAGTTATGGTTGCCATCGAATTGTCCATGACAAAGGATGAGGAACTCAGACAGAATTTCAAAATGTTATGATCTGCAAAAAAAGAAATAGGTTAGGTACCTGGCACAGGCATAGTGCATTTTCTAATTACCTATATACATTATACATTCCGCCCGGGTATGGTGACTCATTTTTTTGAAAAGTATAGGTGATCGTGGTTTTTCCCATTATTTGGCACTATACTAGCACATTGGTATTACCTGTATACAGGCACAACCTTTAAACCGTTAGTCGTATGACATTGGCAGGCACACCAAACGACTTCTCTCATTAAGAGGATTCAGAAAACATCCCTACTTAATGATTAATCTTGATTCAGTAAAAAGTTAAAAAGTACGCATTTTAAAAAAAAAACTAGTAATTTCAAGGTCGATGCGAGACCCCTAAATATTGATCAATTTTTGTAAAAATGGTACCAATGTGCTAGTATAGTGCCAAATAATGGGAAAAACCACGATCACCTATACTTTTCAAAAAAAATTGAAAAGTGGGCCACCCTAATGTGTATTCTTTCCTTTCCTGTTGATTTTATATTGGTTGTTATCTCACTGATGTTGTGATCCGATATTATAGTTGGGGATATTTCTACGTTATCAATTAGTTTGCGACAGTTGTTTTTTCTTGTGTTTTCTGTTATTTCTTGTATTAACATAAATTCATCGGCTAGAGCTAGGAGCATTTTTGTCTACTCCTGGTCTTCCCGTGTGCCCCCTTTGTCTTAGTTTATAAATATATTTTTTCCTCTCCTTTTATATTTCATAAATGAAAAATTAAAATCACCACAGAGAAAAATATTTAGGGTTGGAGAATGTAGAGCTTTTACCCACTTTCTGACCTCTGTAATGGAATCTCAGAATTTTGAAGTTTATGTGTTCGGAGGTCTATATATTGCAATTAGTACCATGTTTAATTTTTCGACTTTTGCGCCTTACTGTTCTGTCGGCTCGGAGTATGTTATAGTTGTCAATTTGTATTTCTTTTTTGTCAACACAAAACTCACAGTTTTCACAGTTCGCCTGACAGTCCTTTAAATGGGTTTTCGTAAGGCATGCAAAGTCTGCTCCGGTTTCTTGCATAAGTCCTTTCAGGTATGTGACTTTGTCCAGGGAGTGGTTTGGTTTAAGGCCCTGAATGTTGGCTAGGATTACTTTTAGTTTTTCGCTTTCGTTTGTCCATTTATATAGTTCCGATTCGTTTTCCACTGGTGGCGCATGTTTCATTGCCTTGTGGTCCTCCGAGAATTTTCTTCTCTTTATCTTTTTCGATACCTGTTGACCCGATATCGCATGTAATGTTTCTCTGTATGCCTTCTGTTCGGCTCTCGGATCCCTGTGTTTGTCAGTTGGCTTTGTATTTACTGAATGCTATGTAGCTGAATTGCGTTGGCTATATCTAAAAAATTGATAGCCCTCTTTGATGTTGGTTTTTCGCTTCTTTCAGGGTGGTGGTAACGGCATTTTTGTCCGTAGTTGCACCTCCCATTTGTGTAATGCAGTGGTACTCATTGGGCGGTTCCCGAGCCAAATATATATAGCGCATTTGGCTCGCGAGCCGCGCAATGAGTACCACTGGTGTAATGGAAGTTACCTAAAGTGGGATGTGCATAGATGCATTGCCTATCCCGGTATCTGCAGTGACCTTTTGCATAATATTTACATTCGATATTTTCTACGTTTCTAGTTCTTGTCGTCTGTTTATTTTCTATGATTTTTGTTTTGGTCGTCATTTTATCGTTATCATTATCATTATTTTTATTTTTATCATTATTATTATTTTTATTAGTATCGTTATCATTTTCTACGTTTCTGGTTCTTGTCGGCCGTTTATTTTTGTTTTTAGTTTTTGTCGTCTTGTTCTCATTATCCTCGTTAAGCACTTTTACCATAGCGCAGATTTTACTTGTCTCTTTTCTTCCTTTTACAGTATGTCTTCTTTCCATGTTATATTTTCATTTGTTTTATTTTTATTTGTTCCTCTCTCATCCACACCGTTTAGCTTTGGCACATTTCGATCCTCTTTTCCCCCATTATTCTCTCCTTTTCTATCGCTTTCGTATTCGTAGTCTCCATTTCTTTAAATACCGCAGATGAGTTTACGGTCTCCGTACATGCGTCACACAGAAATCTGATTCCCATGATTTGTTTGGCGTTCGACACAAGGGATATTTTCCTATAATCCCAATTCATACAGATAAAGTCGTGCAGTTTCTGATAGTTGTTTATAAATTACACAAGATGCAAATTAGGTGAGAAATTGAACCCAAGGTCGTGTTATTTATTACCGTCGTCGCTCAAAACACACAAATTTTTTTTTCTTTCTTTCGCTGTGTGTCGATCACGAGGGTTTGGGTTTTATTACATTTTTCCTGCCTCGTTCCAAACTTTCCTCAAATGCTTACCCTCTTTCGATTAAATATATACTTTAAACTTGTGATAATTTGTGTAAACTATATTACACTTTCTTACATTCAATGAATTTCACTTTATAATTTATATGCACGGATTCACTGATACTTTATACACTTCCGGGTGTAAATAGAATAAACCGCCGAAAAGTTATTCCCTTCTTATTTTGATATTAATACAGAGAGAGAAACAAAGCGTCCATTCCCCACGAGGTACAGTGCTTACAAGAAGTCTCACACCTCTGTCTCGTCCCAAGCTAGTCTGTTAGGTATAAAATGGGCGGTCCTTATGGCAGCGGAGGTGTGTTCGAATCGGTGCACATAATTGCTCTAGCCCAATCAATGACGTCCACATCTATCTTTGTGTTGATCAATCTATCTATTTATATATAAAGACATACTGTATATAGATATATATAGATTATACAGGGGATAACGTGTCTCAGTCGCAGCTATGGTAGTTGTCTTACAATTAACAGTCCCAAGTGCAAGTTACGTTAACACCTCCACATAAACTACCCTGGACTAAAATAACATACGTGAAGCCCTTACCCACAAACCATTTAAAAGGTGTGATTTAAAAGCTCTCTCTCTCTCTCTCCTCTCTCCTGTCTCTCTCGTCTCTCATTCTCTCTCTCTCTCTCTCCTCTGATCACACCGCATCCCATCAGAGGTCTTCAGCAGGACATCGGCAATGTATCCATATAACGTTAATAATAACCGAAACTCGGGGAAACTATACTCTCTGCCTTCCGCTCTACCCAAATCCTTTTCTCTTAGTGACCTCTTAATACAAACTAATCTATCATATTTTGCGACTTTTTAACTCTGGTAGGATTGAATTCCATTCCTATAGTGTAAGAGATACTTAAATTCATGTGTGTATTATGCCATATGATGTGCGTAATAAATAATCACTTTTAAATAGTTGGAGCGTTCAAGGTCATCTGTAATAATCTATAGACTACCCCCAAGCCCACTCTCAACACTTAGATTCCCCTAAGACACAGGCGTCTTCAATTAACATGAATGCATAGAGATCTAAGGTGTTAGATTCCATATTATATAATTTATGTGCTAGGTTTGAGAACGCTGGCATTGAAGGATGGAAGGAAGGGATAGTAAACGCGATAATAGGTTTAATGAAGGAAGTGCAATGAGGATGGAGGTAAGCGTTGCTATGTCGAAGGAAACGAGGTTGGGTGGGGAATTACGAAGGGAGGAGGAAAGGGATAGAGGGGGCTAAAATGAACGCGGGGATGGGTTAAGGGAGAGGAGAAAAATTCATATGAAATGCTAAACACAAACTCAAATATTTATTTTAATGCCCTAAACCTAGAAAGACAAAGAGCAAAACCTTAAACTAACAATGAATTGACAGAAACAGAAGAGTCTGGTCTTAGACGCACTGATAGGTTTAACGTATGTGGCTAGAGGCCGCCACTGAGAATTACCACTACTACCTAAGTCATAATAAGGTTATTTACTATGACAGAGTAGTCATGAGTAGTTATGGAAATAAAATATGATTATACTGTTGATGGCTGACTATATTCAGTTGGGATATAAACTATTGCTGACGATCTTTGGATCCTTGGCTTTTAAAACGAATTTTTTATGCATATGTTCAACAAAATAGGAAATTCGCTGATTATTATTACAATTCGAAGAGTTGGTACCCTTCACAACCGAAATCAATTTCAGAAGGGATGCATGGTATCCTCATTTCCTTTATCGTCCCAGCACGCTTCACATAAGCCATTTACACAAAGATGGAAAGGCCGTCTGTGCACCACGAGACGACCCAGGCAATGCAGGGAGCAATGGTGACATTGCATGAATATGATGTGCCAATAAGAGAAATATCAAGACGACTAGACGTTCATCGAAGCACTGTGGAACGGTGGATTCATCGGTATGAAGCAGAAAACTCAATCGCTACTTTGCCGAGGTCTGGTCCTCCGCGTTCAACATCTCAAGAGGAAGATGCTGCGATTGTTAATCATGCCAGAGAGCATCCGTTTGTTCCAGCGACGCATATTTACAGAGACCTGAACCTTCGTTGTAGCGCAAATAGAGTGAACAACAGACTTCACGAGGTAGCGTATTTTTCTCGCCGTCCAGCTATAAAACCTGCATTGAAGATTGAGCATGAAGAGGCGCGGATGGGATTTGCCTTGCAATACTTGCCGCAGGAGGAAGAATTCTGGAGAAAAGTTGTGTACTGTGACGAAAAAACATTTTCAACCGATAGTCATGGTTCCCTGCATTGTTGGAGGCAGCGCGGAAAACGCTATGAAGACGGAAATGTTTTCCCGAGTAAACGTAGTGGTCACATCAATCTCGGTGTGTAGGGCTGGATGTCTGGCTATGGTGTCGGAGAATTGACTCAAGTAGATGGACGCTTTACTGGACAGCAATATTGCCAGATACTGGAAGAGGTGCTGCTACCCAGTGTTCGTGCGTATCTGGTTCCAGCACCGGAACCATTTTACTTAATGGAAGATAACAGTCCCATTCATAGGAGTAACGTTGTGAAAGCGTGGTACGAAGATCACCCAGAGATTATTAATCTAATTCTGCCACCACGTTCTCCTGATTTGAATCCGATTGAAAACCTTTGGGCAATAATGATTAACGAATGGGAGCAACGCAATGAAAGAACATTTGAAGCACTTTTAGCTCACACGAGGAATAGTTGGGAGAGCTTACGCCGAACACCAAACATTCCCTACAATCTGGCCTCTTCTATGCCGCAACGATTGCAAGAAATTATTGATGCTGGAGGAAGCTACACGAAATACTGATGTTAAAGCCGTGACGTAAATGTGTATCGAATATATATATTTATGTTAATATAGAATTTTATTATATTTTTATGTTTGACATCTATAAAAGTATATATTGTGACCATGAAAGAACTTTACTTATCCTTAGTTAGAATCTTTTCTTGCAATGTCTACGCTCGTGGAGATGATAATATATGCATTGTTGAAACAAACTATGAAAAGGTAATAGTTTCAGGAAAAAATAAAAACTGGCAACATCAAGGTCATCACATGTTTATGCGAATTGTCATATGATATGCTACCAATAAACTCTTATATACTACTATATACAGTATACTATATTACATAATAATTACGATGAACAAATCAAATGCAAATTTCTCGATTCACGGCCCAGCAGTCTTGCTTTAGACTAATGACTTTCATAAGATGGAATAGGTTTAACATAGTTCGCTTAATAGGTTACCACTTAAAACAATGGATAAACTATCTATTAGTGAGACGACCGTGACTTCCTCGAAATGCGAGCGCGTGAGAGGTTCACTGAGGAATTTGGTCATTAGATTCTTCACGTAGGATATGTATCACAAACAACAATATTGACAACAATTCCCAACAATTACTTAATATCAATAATTACATTTGAGCAAATAATTTAGACCTGCGTCAAAATAACTTAGGTATCATGCCATGATTTTGGATATTTGCCGAATTAGTCGTTCTCTATAGTCTACAGTATATATTGAGACGGTATAATGTAATGCCCAACTAATATTATGATGACTAGGATTGCTCCATAACCATCCCAACATCCCGAAACTTGGTCATTCTGCTTCTTAATCATTTGTATTTTAAACACTAAAATGTAGCAGAAGTGACCTAATAATGGACATCATTGATTGGGTTAGAGCAGTTATGTGCACCAATCCGAACACACCTCCGCTGCCATAAGGACCGCCCATTTTATACCTAACAGACTAGCTTGGGACGAGACAGAGGCGTGAGACTTCTTGTAAGCACTGTACAAGAAAACTATCATACAAAATTTTTAGCCTACTCTGAAACCCTGGTGATGGATAATGCTTATTTTTAAATATAGCTTTTCTGTCAGACGATTTTGGGATGATAAAAAATAAGAGGTCCGGGAAATTTCTTCAAACACCAAAGGGGTCCTTCGCCTGAAAACATTTGGGAATTCTTGCTTCATAACATGCAAACCTTAAATTTAACCCACCCCTATCTAAAAAAAATGCATTGCTGTTTTTATCACAGTAATAAAAATAGCACTACTTGCTTAATGCGAGAGGTAACTTTTTTCGACAATACATCCCATTCTCCAAAATTAATTTAACAATTTCCATCACGTAGAGAGAAAGGAGGAGGAGGAGAGTGTTTGGGGTAGAAGGTGGGATGTCCTCACCCTCAAATGGAAATCCTAACCTAAGAAGTTAAGCCTTAACATAAGAAGGGTAGAGAGTTTTTCGTCCACCGGAGTCAAACGCGTTATGCGAGTTCAGGGGACCAGCAGCTGTTATATAGAGGGTCGAGAGTTGCCAGTTACCACTAATTTAATTATTTATTTATATATGGAAAGTTGCCTGATACACTATTTATTTTATTTATTTATATATAGATGAGTTGCTAGTTATTTATTTAAATTTTATTTCTGGAACGGTTACCAGTTATTAATTTATTTATATATGGAGGGTTGTCAGATACCACTATTTTAATTATTTATTTATATATAGATGAGTTGCCAGATACCGCTATTTATTTTATTTTTTATTTCTGAAACGGTTACCAGTTATTTAATTTATTTATTTATATACTAAAGGCAAGAGAGAGATGATCTCAATGCTTAGAGGGGTTGCCAATAGCTTAGCAAAAGAATTAAATAAAACACCAATATTAAAATTGACAATAAAAGAAATACACAGGACTCTTTATATTGTACATTAATCCGTGGCTACGCACAAGAATTAAATAAAACACCAACCTTAAAATTGACAATAAAAAATACACAGGACTCTTTATATTGTACATTAATATTTAAAAGTTACCGCGCGCCGACTGCCGTTACCGGGTCTCGAGCGCGGAGCCGATGGATTCGTAGTCAGCGACGCTAACCACCGAGAAAAACAAATGGCAGAAAATGCATACAATATAATATATCACTTTATATATATATATATATATATATATATATTAGGGGTGGTCCAAATCCATAGGGGGAAATTTCAAAATTGTCTTAGATAGTCTCCACAAGTATGGTTTTTGTCCATTTAGTGTCCACATGGTCTGTGCAAAATTGCAGCGTGATTGGTGAATATTTAGAGGTCGCCCCACTCTGAATATATATATTATATAATGTACTTTTTCTTCCGTAGGTCCGATGGCTCAAACTCGATCAATTCCAAAAGTTTGGCTTCTAGGGATGGCAACTGGAACTTTATCCACGTCAAGGCTCCCTACATGCCTTGACGCCCTCCTCTTGGGGCAATACCACCACATCAATCAAAAGCAAACCACCTCCGACAGTCTGAACCAGGCATGCCAGAGGGTGATTGAAGTCTGGACCCGAGCGCGGATCCCAACTCAACGGATCGACTCCTGTGTCCGTAAGCTTTCAAAGCTTTTAGACCGCTACAAAACACTCAAGAAGCACAGGACCAGGCAACGTGCCAGCGATAGAATGAATGAAGACATCTTCAAAGCGGACATCCAGGAACTGTTTGACATCGCAACCAGTGATGCCATGAGCACAATCGTCAACGTTGAGGACCGAAATTTCCTGTCCATGCAGCGCAAGGACGTCAATTCTTGCAGCATGGCTGGCATTGATAAGGAAACGACTACACAAGAGGACAGAAAGCGATCCAGAATGGAGAAGGAAGCCAAGAGGAAGGCAAGGCATGAAGCAACACAGAAATATTTGGAAGAAGCAGGAGTGTCATCAATTGATCTTTCCTCTTCTTCTTCTTCCCTTTTTTCGCAAGACGACGACGACTATAGACCATCGGTTCCGATTCCTTCTTCGTCTGAAGCTCCGGCACCAAAGCGTCCCAAGAACAAGGTTACGAACATTTTCCAATCTCCAGAAGTCATTGGAGCAATGGATCGCACCAATCTTTCTGACCGGAATGCTGTTTTCGTAACTGGAGCTGTATTACAGGCCGCGGGGCATGATCTGTCTGGGATGACGTGCTCTCGGAGCTCTATTCATCGCTACAGAGAAAGTGGGCGAGAACAGGCAGCTCGAGAAGACCTAGAATCATTCTCTCTAGAAGACCCTGTCCTTCTCCATTGGGACGGAAAGCTTCTCCCCGGCATTGAAGGGAAGAAGACGAATGTGCATCGGATAGCAATCCTTATAACATTCAATGGACAGGAGAAGCTGCTTGGTGTCCCAAAGATGAAACAAGGAACTGGAGAAGCACAGGCCCAGGCATGCCTTCAAACTATGAAATTATGGAACGTGGAACAGCATGTGAGAGGTCTCGTCTTCGATACCACTGCGTCAAACACGGGTTTACATCGCGGAGCCTGTGTCAGGATTGAAGAAGCATTGGGTCACGAGCTAGTTTGGATCGGTTGTCGACATCATATACTTGAAGTCGTACTTGCTGATGTCTTTGCCTCAATATTTGGCTCAACAGGAAGTCCTGAAACAGGCCTTTTTAAGCGATTTCAAAAGGAATGGCCATCTCTCTCCCACGAAGCATTTGTCTCAGCATCGGACAGCTTGTTCGAGAACCCTCAACTCCAAGAGATGAGAAAAGAGATGCTCACTTACTTACCTAACGCTCTTCAGGCAAGCCAACCTCGTGACGACTACAAGGAGTTCCTTGAACTATCTTTGCTCTTCCTGGGGGGAAAGACTGGTGGTCAACTCTTTATCCGAGCTCCGGGTCCCATGCACCACGCGAGATGGATGGCGAAGGCGATTTATGCGCTCAAAATCTACCTCTTTCACTATCAATTCAAGCTCACAGCACGCGAAGAACGAAACGTGACTCAGCTGGCTTTATTTGTCAGTCTGATTTACGTCAAGTACTGGCATGAAGCGCCAATGGGGACACAAGCCAAAAGAATGGCTGCCCCCGACGAATCGACATGGCGGAAGCTGGTGTTGAAAATGATGTGGCATCCTTCGTCACGAAAAGGACATTGACCCTCTTTGATGCCTTGAAAGTTGGAGGTAAGGAGGAAGCGCGCCAGTTACTTCAAAAAGATCCACGGGAATGGCCAAATGACAAGAACTACAGGGAACTTAGAGATCGCGCCTTAAAGATGAAAGTCGTCAATGATGCTGCCGAGCGAGGTATTGCTCTCGCACAACGCTACAATGACACTTTGACACGAAACGAGGACCAGAAGCAGTACCTCCTACAACTCGTAGCCGCCCACCGAAAACAGATACCAATACCATCCAAGGCGACTCTGATGCAGAAGAAATAATGAAGATACACCCATTATCATGTCCTATTGTCTTACTGTTTTCTTTCATATTCTTTGAGAACCAAAAAAAAATGTAGTTATTCAGTTGTCTATATATTTTCCCAAATTTTCAAAAAGGGGGCAAGTGGGGCGACCCCTAAATATTAACCGAATAACGTGAAACTTTGCACAAATACTGTCCACACCAAGAGGCATAAAACCAACCTTGTGGAGAGAACTTAGTCGATGCTTTAACGTTTTGGACCACCCTATATATATATACTATATATATATATATATATATATATATATATATATATATATATTCTTAAATAATTGTACAGGACAAATATATATACACTTTTATATTTAACAAACTTCCCCGAAAGTGTCTATTTACTTTTGTCAATCGTTTTAACTAAATGTGATAAAGCAGAAAAACACAAAAACACCTCTGAGGACACAACGTATGTTATTCATGTCGGTACTAATGACGTTTTAAAATTTAGATCGGAAGAGCTGTTGGCTAGGTACAGGGAGTTACTAGAGCAACTAAAGGAAAAACTAATAAAATTGTTTTAACAGGTATACTTCCTCGAATTATCCAACGAAGCGATTTCTACAGAAAGGCGACCTATATCAACAATAACCTAAAGTCTCTTTGCCAACAGGAAGGAGTGCATTTTGCGAATTTTTGGAACAGTTTCTACGACAGGAGGGACTTGTTCCTCGGAGATGGACTTCATCTTAATGACGTTGGAACTGCGCGTTTAGGAAGACTATTTCTTAATACTGTCTCTTCCTTTGAGGCTGCCTTAACTCGAACGGTCCCGGCGTAATTTCCTCAAATTTCCCTTGCGGTCGCGAAGGTATCGCAATTACAAACAATTTGAGGGTTCTATCCTTAAATGCTCGTAGCCTAAGGAATAAAATAAACGAATTTTTTTCTTTAATTGCTTATAAAGACTATGATTTAATTGCGATGAATGAAACGTGGCTTAGCACTGAAACACGTGACTTTGTAGAGGAGTATCAAATTAGAGGTTATAGACTTTTTGTTAAAAACAGAATAGGTAGGCGAGGAGGCGGTGCTCTGTTGTATATCAAAGATAATATTGCGAACGTTATAGAAGAAAAGCACACAATTCCAGAACCGATAGATTCAACTATAGCAGAACTTAAATTGAACGATTTCAAACTTGTTGCAGTTATATATAGGCCCCATAATCAAACAACAAATACGGACGAAGCGTTATATCGTGAACTAAAGAGAATAATAGGTAGTGAGCAGGCCTTAGTTATGGGTGACTTTAATTGCGCCAACGTGAATTACGATACAATGCAGGGAGACGCGGAAGGTAATAGATTAGTTAATTTTCTCGAGGATAGCTTTCTTATTCAGAAGGTTGGGAACCTACGAGGTTGGACAGTATTTTAGATTTAGTAACCGGATGGTAGGTTAATCACGGATCTTCGAGTAATAGAACCGTTAAGCAATAACGATCACAATATGGTAGAGTTTGTCCTCTCAGTAAGTCACTCGAAACCAGCTAACTCGACTAAAATTCCTAACTTGCAGTACGCAGACTTTTGTAAATTTCGAAATGAATTGTTACACGTCAATTAGGAGAACGTAATGGGGGTCTCCAACGTAAAACTAATGTGGAAATCGTTTGAAACAGTATTTGGGACTATAAATGAAGAATGTGTACCGTACAAAATTAAGCGTGCGAAAGTAAACAACAAGCCCTTGTGGTTTACTTCTAGAGTAGGAGATATTATAAAGAGTAGAGATAGGGCTTATAGGCTACATAAGTGCGATAAAGACAGTTTGTGGTTCGAAACAACTACATCTCTCTAAGGCGTGAAGCGAAAAGTGTAATAAAAAAGTCCAAGCGCGAATTTGAAATCTCCATAGCTCGTGACGGCAAAGAAAACCACAAGCGATTCTTTCAATACGTCAACAATAGGAATCCAGTAAAAAGTGTCTTGGGGCCGTTAAAAAATGTTAACGGAGAGCTAGTTTCTGGAAACAAGGAAATGGCTACCTTGCTAAACGAATTTTTTACGTCAGTTTTTACTATAGATGTAACGAATATCCCTACGGTCATAGGTATAATACCTTTTGATAATGGTAATACTTTGGATAATATTGTGGTTAGTGAAAGGGAGGTAATGCGCTATATTGATAAAATGAAAATGCGTAAATCACCGGGACCAGATTCCATATATCCCATACAACTTAAAGAATTAAAAGATAGAATTGTTGTGCCGCTAACAAAAGTTTTTAATGCGTCTATTTCTGGTGGGTGCGTACCAGATAATTTCAAGTTAGCAAATGTAACACCTATCTTTAAGAAAGGTGATAAAGGTGCGGCGGGAAATTATAGGCCAATCAGCATACCGTCTGTTGCAGGTAAGCTACTGGAATCAATAATTAGGGATCGTATAGTCGAACACTTAGAATTGCATAACTTGGTTAGAAATACGCAGCACGGTTTTAGGCGAAACAAATCTTGCTTAACTAATCTTTTAAAATTTTTTCAAAGCGTGGTTGAAGTTTACGATAGTCATCGGGCGGTTGATGTAGTGTATTTAAATTTTCAGAAAGCGTTTGGCACCGTACCGCACAAAAGACTCATTGAAAACACTAAGGCTCATGGAATCAGGGGTGTAGTAATAAATTGGATAGAAGAGTGGTTGCGAGGTAGGAAACAGAGGGTGGTCGTTGATGGAGCGGAGTCGTGTTGGGCTAACGTAGCGAGTGGCGTTCCTCAGGGTTCTGTATTGGGCCCCTTGCTTTTTCTTATATATATTAACGATTTAGATGTCGGCCTAGTCAGTACAGTTTCAAAGTTTGCAGATGACACGAAGCTGGGTGGTAGGGCGATTAATGACGAAGATAGAGGTAAAATCCAGAATGATCTGAATAAAATCGTTGATTGGTCAGTCACATGGCAAATGAGATTTAACGTCGATAAGTGCGACGTTTTACATATAGGTTCGCGTGATGGTAATTTTGCGTATAGTATGTCAGGGAAGGAGTTAGCAAGCGTAGAGCAGGAAAAAGATTTAGGAGTTATAGTCACTGGTGATTTAAAAGTAGCGAAACAAAGTACAAGTACGCGATCCAATTTTGGAATCCGCATATGTGAAAAGATATAGACAAAATTGAAAGAGTTCAAAGACGAGCAACTAAGATGATTCCATCGCTTAGGTCGAATTCGTACGAGGATAGGCTTAAGGAGTTAAAATTGACTACACTCGAGACTAGGAGGCTAAGGGGTGATCTAATCCAGGTTTTTACAATTATGAATGGGTTCGATAACGTAGATAGAGATAGCGTTTTCGAAATATCTCAATATAATAGGACTAGAAATAACGGATGTAAGTTGACAAGTAGAAAGTTCGAGACAGCAGTTGCCAAAAACTTTTTACGCATAGCATAGTAAATAGGTAATTAGTAGCACGTCTATAAACATGTTTAAAAATCGATTAGACACATATGTTGATAGATTGGGGATAGTTTAAGGTAGTTATATTAAGGCCTTGTGGTTCGGAAACGACGTAAAATTGTAGGTCCTCTCCGCCACCACGAAGGACATGCACAATACACAATTACGAACAAGTTAGGTAGACCAGCCATGAGTGGATCCTCGGGTCTTTGTTGATCTGAAACATTATAACATTATAACATTTACATTACATTACAACGTCGCATCTCAACCAAGAAGAGGTAGAAGAGTGTAACGTTGTAAAATTCGATTCACTTTGCACGCACGTGAATCGCCCGAGGCACCCCAAAAACCGCAAAGAGGCTACAATGGAACGTGGATGACCCACTTTGTTCCCCAAAGACTCACCTCCTCCTCCTTTCTCTCTCTCTCGTGCGTCTCTGCTTTCCCTGTTACTGTATATAAATCTATTTTTATATTTTATTAACTTCGTCGTTTTTGTCTTATTTTTCTTTGTGTGTAATTTGCATGGTATCTTCTTTCTTCATAGATGTGTTAATCCTTTACATCGTCTCTGTTATTGAAATGAAATGAAATGAAAACGAAATGAAATGAAAGAATGAAAATGATAAAATGAAATGGTTTATTATTATTATTATTATTATTATTATTAAGTGCGATGATTCCTCATTTCATGAAGGTCAAGCTTGTCGCCCCTGGTGTTAATCCTTTACATCGTCTCTGTTATTGAGATGAAATAAAATGAAAGAAAATGAAATGAATGAATGAAAATGAAAAAATGAAAAGGTTTATTATTATTATTATTATTATTATGATTATTATTATTATTATTATTCTACAGCCGTCTTACACTTTTTTTTCAAAATTAAAAGAAAAAAGCATCATTTTTCTGTCCGTGCGATGATTCTTCCCTCCTCTCGAGTTGGCCTGGTGAAGTAGTGAGTTGGCTTCTTGTACTCCACCTCACATAGCCAGGAATACCCGACTCATCGTGGATTGTTCTGTGCCATACGTCTAATCTTCTTTTGTATTCCATGAATTTTAGGTCATCCCTTTTTCCGTACCGTAACAGCTGAAATTCCTCAGTGTTAAACTTCATATTGTTGTCTTCCGTCCGATTTTGTTTGTAGAGATCCTACAACCTCTAGGTTTCTTGTTTCTCTACTGATCTTTGTGTTATCGGCAAAGGATGTTACTGTGTTGTCTCTGATGATGTCCTCATCTATGTCAGTTAGCATGATTATGAAGAGTAGCGGCGCTAATACTGTTTCCTGTGGTACTGAGCTGAGGGCCTCTGATGAAGATATTCCTTGTACTATAACGACTTGCCGTCGCTCACTAAGGAATTATATGTCCATTTCCCTATCCAAAATGGGGAAAGTTGACGATCAAGCTGGAAGTAATATGCTTGCAAATATATAATAATAATGCAAAATATTTGAAAGCACAGTGACAGAGCGCGCGAGTGGGCAGTTTACTCAGTCACCTTGAAATGTCGACATTGAAATTAATTCTGCGGAGAGAATAAACCGAATTTGATAATGACACCATTATTCGTGAAGGCGACCAATCGGAACTTCACTGTCCAAAGCGTGGGTTCTTTATATCGGTGTTACGACAACCGATTAGTACACAAATTTGACATATCCCCGCCCAATTACAGTGACAACCAATCAACAAACTTACGAACCCCCTATTAGTCTTTTGGGGTAGTGCTTGGGGATCATGCATATAAAAGTTAGTATTTTCAGCTGAAACTCACAGCAGTTATTTTCACCAGTAAATAAACAAACACATTCCCTCCGTCATGAGTCATAAACAAGAACTTTACAGTTTACCGGCTTTATATGAAAATGAAGACACTGCCGCGGTGTCTACAATTAATCTTTTTAACGCAGCCGACCGGGGTGATATTTGCAATGACGCTCCTTACGATCCGGCGCAAGGGATTGCCGTTGAAATGTAAGTGTATGAATTTATGTGCCTGTAATTTTATTTTTTGTAGCCATTTATTGGCGAACTTGTTATATATTTTAGTGTTTCTGTCATTATGAGAAAGCTCTCGAACAGCATTCTGTGTTTCGTTTATTTCATCATATATATATATATATATATATGGATTGTTGTAGTAATTTATTTTCATCTCATTACATTTTATTGTAAAATGCTTCATTAAAATAGTAGGTATCCGAAATTTTTAATTAAAGATGATTTTGCAATAGTAATTAATAGTATGCTAAAGTTCTGTTTTGATATTCAGCAAAAATCGTGGAAATAATTTTATAAATTCCATAATAAATTCATTTGAAATGTTATTCGGCATTTTCTCTTAAAGGGTCACAAACTTCTCTGAGCAGTTCGAAGCTATTTGGTACTTCACATTGTAACTATCTTCCTATATATACTCTGCATGTGTTTTTTATGAAAAGCAAATGGGTTTCTATTAAAAAGATTCAGAAAATGTATGAACTAATCAAATTAATTATTCTTTCTCCTTGAAGGTCGATGAGGATTTGACTCGTGTTATACAATCTTTTCGTAATAGTTTTGAAGAAAGGCATGCCGTGGATCTGAATACGGTGGTAGAAGTTTTATCGCGCAGTAAACCCAGCGAATACCACATCATTAACAAAATAATGTAAGCTTTTTCTTCTTTTTTCTTATGTTTTGGGTTAGAGCTTTTTTCTTTTACATATGTTTCGGGTAAGAAGACGCAATGTATTTTCATCAATTTATTAAATGATAGAATTCATGTTTTACAAAATAGTACAATAACCATTATAAATTAGTTTCCATTACATTTTAAATAAGCTACAGAATACACAAACTAATATTATTGAAGGCAATACTGATGCAATTATTCATTTTATATATACGATCAAAACATCATACTATACAATGAATGCGCACAATCGAAAAACGGCTTTTTATCTGTCTGCTTACCATTTCGTCGTTTCGTTGAGTGTGACTCGGGTCGAATATTTTTTAAAAATTTATAAATTCCTTACCACGTAACATATGCATGAGAAATGAAAGGCAGTACATCCCGCAAGTATTACTAAAATATCCTTGTAGCCGGTAGGGATTCCATATAACTTCGGGGATATGCATCTGCTTGAGAAATTTTACAATAACAGGGTCACTTCAGGGAAGGGTCCCGAGTGAATTAAAATAGTACATGCGGTCCCTATTTTTAAAATAGATTGCAAACCAATGAATCCCTTCACCACCAATAACATGTGTTCAAAATAATACTACCGCAATCTCTCGTAGTTGGCAATTTCAATATTTCTTTTTTCGCAAACACACCGATAAATTTGGAACGTGTGATTCGTTCACTATTCATTACTCTGAAGTGTATTCGCATCCATTTTAAAAGTCAGTGACAACGCTCCTAAATCTGTCTACTTCTATTAGGGCTTATGACTCGAGGTATACTAGTACACTAATATGAGCGTCTATCTGCTTGGCGAATTCCAATCTGACTGAGATGTTTCCACTCTGTTGTGGACTTAAGTGTGTATTTACACTACCAGATAAGTCAGGTGTGATGTCAAACGGATAAAGATTAAATTGATCGATGAATTTTTTCTGCGTTATCCCAAACCCGAGCTCATCACAATCACCTGCAACATGGCCCAGATTACTATATGCTCTCGCGCAAAGCGTGAACACAGCGTCTGATGAATAATCCATATCCATAGCCCCGCCCAACGCAACATCATTGAGGTATAGAGTTATATTTTTAAGGCCGAAATTCTCGAATTTAAAGGCACTCTTTTTATATTTTCCATTCATCGAAGCGTAGTCCTGCATTCCAATTAATATCCTTTTAGGTAGAACTCCCAGGGCCATGTTTTCTATGTTTCGATGCCAACCCTGCTGGCACCGTGTATAGTTTGATCTGTGCTCTGTTAATTGGGTATTTTACTGTGGCATACAGTAAGTTTTTCTCAATTTCTATTTGTTTAGGCGAACTTAATTTCACTCGCAGTACGCGGAGGTATGTCTCCATAATGTGAATCACAACGGGTTTTGCTCCCTCTTCTTGATCAGCTCCCAGATTTAAGCATACCTCAGGATTCGTGCGGGTGAGCTTGATTTTCATATCTACCCCATTCACAAGCAACTTCTGCAATGTGAAGTCTGTATGCAGGCGTCCAAAACACTCAGATATCTTCTTTTTAGAATTTTTAAATTTGTGTTTTATACTACTTTCTTCTTTAGCTTGATAATAGCCTTCGGCACTTGAAAAGGTATCCTTCGCTTCTTTGGAAAAGTTCAGCACATTTTCCAGATAGGCTCGTAGGTGATAGTAGCCCGTTCCTTCCGATATGTTGACCTGATTTAAATATACATCACACTGGTTGAATATGGAGTACAGAAAGTTTGTTTCAGGGTATGCAGCATATTTGTCATCGCAGTCCGTTCCATCGCAATGGGCTATACGTAGTTTAGCGTACATGTGCACACAGCTTGGGTCAAAAAAGTAAGGGTCCGAACTGGGTATCACGAATTGTAATAAAGTCACTATGCTCAATAGAAATTTGAGTTGGGGGCATGCCAAAGAGGAATAGCTCCGATTGTAAACTACACGGATGGATGAAGCGTGCCATTACGAGTCAGAAATAGTACCACCTCTCTTGACAAGTAGTAAACAGTCTATGATTCATGAGATCAATGTCCTCAGCTTATATCAGTCAAAAAATAGTCAACCATAGGTTTCATTCGCTTAGAACACTTCATTTTTGATATCCTTTTACGTTTAACGCCACGTACTGGTAATCCCTTCTTCCGGACAGCCCTCTTTTTCCCACCACCATGCATTTTTCTCTTTGCATCTTTGACGATTTCGTTCCGTGTACGCTTTAAGTGTTTTTTTTAGAGCTTCTTTAGGTTTAGCCTCAGCCAATGTCTTCTACCGTGTTAAGACCTGATTCTAGCGCTTTCCTCCCGAGGTATCTGGCACTCCTCTTAGCAAGGGTACCGCCGTACGGAGTATGGTTGTAAAAATGGATCCAAGTCCACTACCACGCTGGTATCTCACACCTCGATAGACTGTAAAAGGCTTTCTGTCCATTATAACTCAGTGCGTCGAAAGTGCAGCTTCACTGTTAAGCTCCCATCACCGAATGGGAAATTTTTTCCCTCCCTCAATCGTTCTTATATATATTGAGATGTTGGTTATTAGATTAGTCGCGACATTCACAAAATGGGGCCTGTCATATGTAATACTCAAGTTCTTCCCTCTATGGTTGGGAATGTGAGCAATGCGCAGCAGGCGTGCCTGGGTATCCCCAACAAACTGGTGCTCCACAATATTGCTGTAAATATAGTACATGTCTGGAGGTGTATAGGCAGCAACCAGTTTCTCAAATTTCATCTGATATATTAGGCTGGACAAATTATGTTGTACCTCGTGAATGGTATCTCTTTGGAAGGCTGATCGATATCGCCCCTCCTTTATAATCTTGAACAGTCCTTTGACTTTAATATTTCTGTTAGCCTGTGAATTTAGGGTCACAGTATGTGCTGGGTTTTCTTTGTTTACGATTTCGTATACTAAATCATCCGTAAGATTTGAGTTTTTTAAACTTATGTTTAAGTGTCTCACAACATCCTCAGCCGCACCATAGCGGCCCTGACCTAGTGTTACTACTGTACTGTAATACCGTGCATCCCCAATCCGGGCAATACGTATGGTTTCATCCCGAGTTACCCCTGCTCTTTCACACTCATTACAGTCTCTAAGAATCGTAAAAAGGGGTTCTTTATAATCAATATTTAAAAAGACGGTATCCAACTGAATTTCACATATCCCCACCTCATACGAATCACGACCCAATTCAGTGGGACCATGGAGTTCTGTTACAAAGTTGGCCAGGGTGTTGCTAGGGTGTACAGACAGAGAAGAAGAGGACGGGAGTGTGACGTAGAAATGGTTAGGCGCTATGTTGCATAATATTTAAGCTTCATTATTGCAGCAGCTTTTATAAAGGTGTTGAAGCTTTCTGGGTACCCTAGCCATTTCACCAGGTACAATTTTCTCTTTCCTGAATCTTTGCTTCCTGAAATGTTTTAAATTTTAAACACATTTTTCCTAAAATTCAATGTTACTTTCTGCAACTCCTCGCGGTAAAAGCCTCCTGCGATTTCTTCCCCATTTAGAGTGAACACCTTTTATTATCTACTTTCTCTTCATTATTTACTCTTTCTATCGTCTCTTTATTTCATTTATCACTTGCTTTCTCTACTCATTTCAACACTACTTTACAATTATACTCATGGTAGCCACGCCGAGACTATGAAAAGCCGTTACAAAACAAAGGGGGGGTTCATTAACACTCTTTTAACACTTTTTAACTCTTTTATTTACTTCCGAAAATGGTTTAAGTAATTTAGGGGGATGCGAGTACGGAATTTCTATTATAATAATTTACGTCGGAGAGGGAGAGGGGCACACAACAATTAATTAAATTTTACGTTACATGACGCCTACCTCACGCTTAACGCGCCGCCTGAAGACTAAAGACTCCCTTGTGGGGGTAGTCTACTCTGTGGGCCTCTGTTCAGGATTGCCAACTCATTTTTAACAATTTAAATCTAAAACATACTTTTTCGTAATTTCACAATTATTAGTAAATGATTTACATTAAACATTGTAATCTTAATTAAACAGAAATTAATATTCTTAACTAGGCATTACTACACATTCAAATCTTCAACGTAATACATTATCTCCCCTTTAGGTCTCATAGCCCTAACTTTAAAAATCTCACGTGTCCAACCTTGCTTAAATCCCTTCGCGAATTTACTTCCCGAACGCGACATTGAATTTGAAACGCGCAGAGTTTGGTGGTGGTGTGCCATCTCTTCTCACATCAGACTTTGGGCGCGTACCTCTTTCTAAAATCTCGTTAGGTGTTTTCCCAATCGTGCGATGGTGTGAGCGGTTGTATGATGAGGTCAATGATTCCGGAATGTCAATATATCTGTATGTGTTTTTATGTGTAAAATAGGGATGCATGCGTTCCTTTGTGGTACGCTGAATTCTTTCAGCTAAAGAGGCCTTATATATAGAATTGGTAGTATAGTAGCTGATATTAAACTCTGTCAACATGTTCTGAAAAGCTCGGCCTATAAATTCTATCCCATATCCGTATAAAATTAGCCAGGAACCCTGTTTTCTTTCAACATCAACGTTTTCGTGGCTTTAGCAACTGTTTCAGGCGATTTATTTTTCAGAGGAATTAGCCACAGATATCTAGAGAATATATCTATTATAAATAGGATGTAGCGGTAACCATCGTTATACACTGAATATCTTTGCATGTCTGTTAAATCTGCTTGCCAAATAGAGTCAATCGATACCGCTGTTGTCTTGGCTGTTTAAACCTTTTTCTCACAGGCTTATGAAGTGTATAAGCGTCCTGCTCCCGCAAAAAAACTCTCAACATCTTTCTTCCCTACTCCATCAATGTAAACACTTCTGTACAGTCTATCAACGCCACCGTAGGAGGCTGGGCTAGAAATATCATAATAACGTCTTCTTAATATGTTACCCATTTGCGTATTTTAGAGGCACGTGGAGAGGGTGCTGTTTGGCCTCTTCTTTCTCTTCTTCAGAGGTGTTACCGCCGGGGGTGATGGCGTTCTCGGTTGTGGCACATGCGATGCATGTTCCAAGTCTTTTAACCTGTTCAGATTTCCTATCATTGTTTTTGGGACATTTATTTGTTGTAGTCTTGATTTAATATGCTTCCATCCTGATGGTGAGGGCCTATCCCACTTTCTCACCAGATTATGGACAATGTCTACGATATTCGATCCCTGTACCTTTGCTCCTCCCACAATGATCTCACCTGTATCGGTCCACTGTATGTTGGGATCCTCATTCAATAGATTATAGACTTAAACCTTTATTCCCCAATGTATGTGGAAGGGTGCTTTTTAATACATGCTCGATATGTTGTGGGGCCGACCCGTTATTCTTTGGTTGGTCAGCTCTAACGTTGGATACAGGTCCTATATCACCATGCTCATAGTTGGCCGTGCTGTGCCTAATAACCACGGGGATCTCTGTCGGATTCTTAAAATTTTTGTACTCGTGAAGAAATTTCTGCAGAGCTTCTTGGTATAAGATTCTTTTCTCATCAGGTGTTTTTCACTCTTTAATAGGGCTAACAATTCGCTTTCCATTCTTTTAAGTCTGCTTTTACGGGGTTCTAATACAGTGTCTGGACTCTTTGAACATTGGAGTGAAGCATACACCTTGTGTCGAATCATTACCACTTCCTTCATTATATTAATCTAGTCAGTAAAGGACCCAAAACTGAAAATAAGATGGGGAGGAATGACCCCTCTCTTTGTACAATAATTCGTTTTTTTCCCCACAGTTTCACTTTTACGAGTGAGTGTACGTATTATGTTCTTGTAACGGCGTAGGCGAGCCTTCTGAGGGGGTTTCATTGATACATTGCAATTTATAACGTTAAGACAGATTTCAGAGATGCATTTTAAAAAGTTGGAGTAAATATTTTTAGCAAACATCTGTTGCATTGCCCAGGGCAGTCGACGATAGATTTTTATTAATTCATGGTATTTCTTTAGCCTCTTTGTCATTCTGGAATATACACTGATTCAGGCTCGTTTGGAAATATATTCGTTCTTGGAAGCACCCTAAACGTGTTTTGTGGATGAAGGTCACAAAGCAAATATCCGTGACGCTGACTTGTAGCTTCTTTATAAACTTCCAAAAACTCCTTACGCTGATTCGGAAACATTTGATTGGCTAATACCCTAATTTGTCATACATCTCTCTACGTTGCGCGAATAAGACTAGATATTGTGTATTTAACGACACATCGCGCATGTATCTATTTTTTAAAAATAGATTCTGATTGATGAAGAACACGCTTATGTTAAGATGGTGAGAGAACACTGTAAATGTCTCGGCAAACGTTTTATCCATCTCCAACATGAGATCGTCAATTACAATGACTGTATGTTCATTTTTCTTTAACGAATTAACGTCATATACACCTTTGTGGAATAAAATATCATCTTGGTACTCGTTGAACACTGATTGATACGTCGAATAGCACCATATTACTTTATGCACAAATTTTGAGAACATCTTTCCCCGTTTCTTTAATGATTTTAAGCATAAACATAGTTTTACCACATCCTGTAGGGCCAGATGTAATATATGTGGATGAGCTCGTGAACCTGAATTTTCTACAGAATCCATCTCTAACACATCACACTCCTAAGTGGGTAATTTACAAAATATAATAAAAATTTAAGTGGTGGTCCTTATATTCTACAGTCTTGTTTTTCCTCTTCTTCCACAGAACTGTGAAAGACGATGAGGTACAGCATTATGTCCCCATCATCGATATTACAGATGACCCCGATGACAGTGTAGTTGTTGTCACAGACTCCACCCCCCGCTAACGCGCCCACACCAGCGATACCTGGAGCACCCGACAATTCAAAGCGGAGGCATGATGAAGAGCCTTCCACGTCACGTATAAAGCTTGCCAAGATTGTGCCGGTTGTTAGACCACCAGTACCAGAGCCCCAACCCTCTCCGTCTTACGACACAAACCCTACAATAGTACCTTCCTTAAATAAAAATGTACCCCCCTTATTCCTGTTCAATTCCGGGGTACATCCTCCACAGCAGCAGCAGCTTCTCGTACTGTAGAGGAAGGTATAACATTCGAGTTGGTGCGCACCGCTAACCCCACCCCAGCACTGACTAGAAATCGATATATAATCAGGGTTGATCCTAGATCCATGTAGAGCAATGGTGTTGAACACGGGCTGCGGCGTGTAGTTGAACGTATTGTAGAGTTTGCCCTTCAGAACCGCGACGAACGTGAAGTCAGGACGAGGCTGTCCTTCGGGTTCGGGTCAGATGACGTGGATGTGGATGATTTTGGGGTAGTAATACCATTCAGACGCTTGGCAGCTGTAGATAGAGTATATTTTGGACCGTATAATGTAGGTTTCTCAAAGTAGTACAGCCTTCAATATGGACAACTTCACGGTAAATAATGACGTTTGTTCCGTGTTGCGGGTCATAGTGCCACACTTTATACTCTTAACTTCAATTCTCAGGCTATTTATAGACGGCATATAAACGCCGATCGTGGTTGCGGCTTTATAGCATTAGTCTTAGCTCGTATGTTTACTGTGCTAAATACACGGACGCAAAAAATTTGGTTGCCTACGGTAGTGGAGCGTGCACGTAAACTAGCTTCAGATTGCAAGCTTGAGTTTCATTGTAATATGGGTCCCGAAGTGCTGAGAAGGGTAGAGCAGGAAATGAATGTTCGTATAGTTATATTTGGAATGGATGAACGTTAGGACTGTGTATGTTTTTAAAAGCAGTGTGAGACATCGCACAAGACCCCTACTTATTTTAGGATTGTCAGGTTTTCTTATCAGTGTTATAAATCTTAAAAGTGAAACTTCTTTTCACTCACTTCATTTTAATATTTGCTATCATGCCAGTCCTTATATTTTAAAAAAAATTCTCAACACCTGTGCTTCTAAGAGTAATTTTCTTCCACTTTCATTTTAGCCATATTACCTGACTGTCTGACACGCAACTGTGTATGCTATGTGCAGGAGCGTAACCAGCCCTCTGGGCCCGTGTGAGCAAACTTAGAAAGATTTCCCCAAAATTCAGTTAACATTTCGAGCGCGCAGCGCTAGCATAATAACGTGGAGTCCATGGGCCCACCCTAAGGCCCCTGGTGGGGTTCAGGGGCAAAGTCCCAGTCGGGATACATGGGACAAAGTCCCAGAAAGCTCGGGGCTTCAACAAATTTCTACACTAGTTTTCCCTTGTATTTTAAGCCTGATTATTTCAATTAACCAAAGTTAAATGCTTACATATAACAGGAATGTGGTCATCACTTACCCTCTCTGTTGACTGTTGTATTCTAAAAGTTCATTCATGCAGTGGCAAACGTCGAATTTTCATTCTACTAAATGTGTCTGTCACTAAATTTCAGTTGTGTAGTTCAATGTTACAGATATGATATAAATGTATAATGTAAATATTGAATTTTTAACTACATGAGTCCAAATATTTCCACCCCTACTGCGCAATCGATTCTGCGATTCCTTTCTTTCCTTTCCCCATCTTTCTTTTCTTCAGTCATTTTTTTCTTCCCTTCCCTTTCTTTCATACACTTTCTCTTTTTTTCCATTTTCATTTCTTTTTTTTATTATTTTCTCTTTTTTATTTTTCCTCATTTACCCCGAATTCTTCCCCAGTTGCTGGACCCACGCAATGATGAGTTTCCCTTAACCATGTACAAAGGGGAGTTAGTTCCTTCATAATATTACTCTATGTTCTCATCCTTTCTTCTTCCTTCCAATTCTTTCCTTTACTTTCCCTTTCTTCTTTTCTTCCCTGCTTTTTCTCATCCCTATCCCTTCCCCATGTCACCTTTTAACTTATTTAACCTCCCTTTTCCATTCTTTTAGCCCCATTTCTGATTTTCTCTCCTTTTCTTTTCTTCCCCATTTGCCCAACTTTCCCCCAGATTGCTAGACCCTGGCAATATTTAGTTTCCCCCACCGTGACAAAGGTGAGTTGGTCCTTACATAATTTATTCTCTTCTCGTATCCTTTTATCTTTCTTCCCATCTCCTCATTGGCTTTCCCTTTTTTCTTTCCTTCCTCCTTTTCCCTTATTTTTCTCCTTTCCTTTTCTTTCATTCCCCTTTCTCTCTTTCTTTTTTCTCTCTTTTCTTTTCTGTTTTTGTCTTTTTTTTTCTCCTCTTCCTCATTTTTCCCTATTTTCCCCCAAAAATTTTCCGGGAAAGCCCTGGCTACACCACTGACTATGTGGATGTGTAAATGTTAAACTGCTCTCGCGTTTAACATAAACGGTTCATAGGCCTTTCATTATATTATATGATTCAAAGCTACTCTGACGCTTTTCATCTTCCATTCGGCTCCCTTCAGTATGACGTCATGAAGGAGAACCCAATCTGCATCCAGATTCCTTGGTACGACGACACAGAAAGGTTGGCAGCCTGGGAAGAGGGCAGAACTGGCTATCCTTTCATCGACGTTTGCATGAGACAACTCAGAAAGGTAATGTGATAAAGATTCGTCCTTTTCTTTCGTGTGTATTCTTTTGATTTAATTGTCCTGAAAGAATGCACTGTTTAATCACCGTTTACGAAGTGGTTTCTTTCGTTAGTCATTTCTCATTAGATCGGTAAAAACCAAGCAGCATTAGGTCTGCTTATGGCAGTTCATTGGGACATCTCATATTGTGCGTATGCCCAAGAGAGGGGGGCACTAAGCCGTCGTAACCTCTATCACGAACACCGTTAAGTAAATAATTATAACCTATGTATATCAGTAGAGAATAAAGTAAGAAAAGGGGTACTTCTTTCTTACATGACTGAAAAATTGAAGGTTTTATGTATTCTCTGAATTTGCTCTTAGAAAGGTTGGATCCATCACGCCTGCAGGACAGCAGTCGCTTGCTTCTTAACTAGAGGAGACCTTTGGATCAGCTGGGAAGAAGGACTAAAGGTAAAGATTATTATCACTTTCTAATACATATTAAAATTCCTATTTACTCTAATCCACCCTTCTTGTCTTCTGATAGGAAACGCAACCATATGAACGAAAGTTTAAATGCACAAACTAAAAATATTTAAATTTTCTAAACTATCTGCATGGATGCAAATTATAAACAGAATAACACCGAAAATTTTACTTTTCTTTCCTTTATTAAGGTGCTTTGTTATCTACGTTTTAGAGCGGTTTTCTACTCTCTTGAACTATCCAGTGTGTTTATAAGTTATTTAATTTGATATACTGATATATGAGTATATTAGCATCAACTTCCTTTTTATATTTGACTTTTCGTTACCTGAAAATCTCTCTTCTTTTCAACCTAATCCAAATTATCCTAGATAAAAAAAAAATGTTGCTTTGAAAAAACATTCCACTTTTTTACTGACGTTTCAAGTCGGTGACAAAGGAACCCATAAGAAACATTAATTAGGCTTCAGTCTATTATAAATTTATAAGGCTGTTATCGAGTTTCAAGGTCCTTGAACATTTGAGGCCTCCGCAAACCGCATGACAGAATGTTGATAGATTTAAATTACAGAGTTGCCAGTTTCAGAGGTAATGAATATGCCGCGAGTACAATGATACTAGACGATAAATGTTATACTTTTAAAGGTCTTTCTGCGTTACCTGATTGACGCTGATTGGTCGGTTTGTGCTGGAAATTGGATGTGGGTAAGTTCCTCCGCTTTCGAAAGACCGCTCGATTCCTCCACCTGCATATGCCCCGTCAATTATGGAAGGAGAATTGAACCCACTGGAGAATATATCAGGTTAACAACTTACCACACTATTTGTTCAAGGATATAAAGATGAAACTCGCTTGTAAAAAAACTGAAATATAATGAAAAGATACTGCGGGAAAATCTGATAATTCTTTCCATTTTTAATTTACACCAAAAGGCGATACGTGCCCCAGCTGTCAGACACGCCCATCGAATATCTCTTCAGGCCATGGACAATATGGTGTATCATGCTCATTGAAGCGCGCATTTCAAGATTGGCAGTATGTATTCCTATGTAAAATTAAATTTTAGGAGGGGTTTGTTTTCTTGAACTTTTGCTAAAAATCACGTTTAAGTGTTCAAATTTCCACTTTTTCGTTTTCTGGTTATGTACAGAACAGCTGTGCAGGACATACACTGTAGTACAAATGTAACAGACCGGTTTCTTACCAAACAAAACCAGTGTAACAACTGTTATAGGCTACTAGAGTTTCACTGTGATAATTTTCTATGTTTCAGATACAAAGCTTGGTGAAGATTGTGTAACTACCATGGCTAAGCAAGGACGAAAGACAAGAAAAAGTTCTGGTTCAAAGCTGAGTGATCTGGTGAGTTCAGGCAAGCAGTTATTTCCCACAGAAGTTCCAACCTGGAGAGCTGTGTTTCAGAGAGGAATCATCCTCCAGGAAGAGAAGCTGCTTCTGGATGATACGAAGAGAGCTTAGTACCCTCTGCAAGATTTGGCTAAGGACTTGGCATCACTGGTACTGGCACAGTGGCGCAAAAGCAATGCCAAGTTCACTCCTCCTGTGATCATTCAAGAGAGATCCATTGCCAGGAAGATTCTTGTCAGGTGGAGTGAAATGATTGACCTAGTGAATGGCAGAGTGAAGGCTGCAAAGAGAGAGAAGAGAATATCTGAACTTGATACATTGTTTGACATAAGAACCTACAGACATGATATCACTCTCTGTGGAACTGAAGCATCTGGCTGCTCTGGCTGTGCTGCTAGAGTTTATGTCAACTGTGACTGTTCTCTGCCTCAGAAGATTCCAAAGCTAGAGCTAGAGTGGCTCCATTACCAGAGGATCAAAACCTCGGAAGTTTCTGGCTTCCGGATGGCATCTGTTGATGTGAAGGAAACAGTGAAGCAGGTAAAAGCTGCTAAGAGGAAGGAGGAAGAACAGAAGGCAGCTGAGAAGAGAAACAGAAAGGAGGAAGAAGAAAAGGAGCTACTGCTTAAAGCTGATGATGGAGATGATGATGAAGATGAGGTGACTTCCTTGCAAGAGTCTCCAGGCAGAGCAGCTCCTACTGCTGACACGGATTTTTCCAGTACTGCACCAGGCACAAGCTCCAGTGTCAATACTGGCAAAGTCTCCACCTCTGCCAGGAGGGACTACATGGATATTTCAAGCACTGCTGCGGCTGCAGTCAGGTTCAAGGTGGCAAACACTCCTGCAGCAGCCATTGCAACTGGTTTCTTGCAAGATCTCATCAAAGCTGGCCATCTATCTGCTGGTAAGGCATATCTAGCTGTTGACAGGATTAAGATGTGGAGGGGCAAGGAGTCTGTAATAGGTGCCTCGGTGGAGGCCATGGAGAAAAGGACAGAGGGAGAGGAGATCAAGGGAATTTTCTTTGATGGAAAACAAACTAAGAAGACAAAGATTATGAGGTACAATGAAGAAACTGGCCGCTTCCATCCTGATATTACAACTGAAGAGCACTATAGTGTTACCTGGGAACCTGAGGGGAAGTATCTCTTCCATTGTACACCAGAAGAACCTGAAGGAAATGAGAAACCTGCACTGAAGATAGCTCTGGCTCTGTTTGAGTGGATTAGTGCTCATGGTGCTAAAGATACTATTGTGGTCCTTGGTGGTGACTCCACCAACACAAACATAGGACTTGATGGAGGAGCCATCACTCACTTGGAGAGACTGTTAAGTCACAAGTGTCACTGGCTGATATGCCAGTTGCATATTAATGAACTCAGCCTTAAGTGCATGATCATCAAGCTTGATGGTCCCTACACGCACAAGTCTGGGCTCAGTGGCCCACTAGGAAAACTTTTGAAGAAGATCAATGACATACCTGTCAACTTTAGTTTCAAGGCTCTGCCAGGAGAAGATATAATTGAACTGCCAGAAGACATTGTACAGAACCTTAGCACTGACCAGAAGAACTGTTATCTACTGATCAAAGCTCTCAAGACAGGAGATTTGAGCAAGGAAGTTGCTGTTCTGAAGTGTGGCCCACTGACTCAGTCACGCTGGCTGACTACAGGTGAGGCTCTGTTGATGCTGTGGATGAGGCAGCATGGTCTGAAGGGGGAGGTGTTGAAGAAGCTGGAAGTGCTGCTGAAGTTCTGCCTTGACTTCTACTTCAAGATGTATTTTGAGATCAAGGTGAAGCACCACATGAGGTATGGATCTCACCATATTGTGACAGTTCTGGGACTGCTGAGAAGCCAGACCTCTGAAGTCAGGAACATAATCACTCGTGTGATAGTTCGTGGAGCATATCATGCTCAAAGTGAGAACCTCATTCCTCTCTCCTGTGCGGTGAGGATGAGGAGGAGAGGGCATGGGGGGTTGAGATGATCAAGAAGATCAGAGGTAAGTCTGAGTATGGAGACATGAGTCTGAGGACTCATAGAAACCCTAAACTGAATTTTGATGCCACTTCTCCAATTACTCTGATTAATTGGGATAAGGAGAAACTATATGAGCCACTCTTCACTTGTAAGATGTGAAGAGGAGAAGTTGAGGAGCTTCTCAGGTCTCTACTTGAAGTTGAGGACTTCTCAGTTCACACTCAAAGCTGTGAAAGAGCAGTCCAGGAAGTTTCAGCTGCAGCTCATGCAGTGTATGGGCAAGAGAGAAGAGATGGTTTTGTTCGTACTAGGATCGATCACAGAGAATTGTTGCCAGTTTTCAAGTCAAAGCAAAACATTATGAACATGTTTTAGATCTCTACAAGACCTGCTAGACAAATCAAGATGCTTTCAGAAGAAAAAATCTCAAAACATTCAGTTGACCAACATATTATTACAAGCTGGGGGTGGAGGAGGGACTTATACAAATATTAAAGAAGAATTGCAATTGCAAAAAAAAGGTTGAACGTCACAGCAGCTTGCGGAAAGGTGGGGGCAGCTGCCATCACACTCAGTGATGCCGAAAATAAAATAAATAAAAATTGGTGGAGGCTTTTCTAAAAAAAAAAATGCAAGACCAAGAAAGAAGAACAAAAAGATTCTGCCTGATGGAGAGAACAGCCGCGAAATGTGGTGTACAAGAGACTAAAAATCATACAATTCCTTAGTTTTGGGCCATTTTGGGTGATTTTGGTTATTTTAGGGGTTATGAACCACTAGCTGATCTTAAATGGGTCCAAACCTGCCCCTAGAAATGCTTAAGGGTGTGTGTGAACAATATGGAACATATGGAGGTCATTTGAGGCTACCAAGTCTTTGAAATTGGCCAAAAATCCCATTTTTTGACAAAAAAGTGCGATTTTGAACACTTAAATGCGATTTTTCGCAAAAGTTGCAGAAGACGAACCCCTCTTAAATTTCAATTTTACATAGGAATGCCAATCTTGAAATTCCAAGTTTTTCAATATTCGACCTGAGCATGATACACCCTAATGGACAGCTCCTCTGGAGGTGCAAGAGAGCAAAGCTGGGCACTTGCGTTTTTTTTTGCGGTACTGCGGTACTGCGGTACTACCGCACTACCAAACCGGTACCGCATAACGCAGTACCGCAAAAAATGCGGTAGCGGTACTGCTGTACTTTCAGCGATCCTTTGCGGTACTGCGTTATGCGGTACCGGTTTGGTAGTGCGGTAGTACCGCAGTACCGCAGTACCGCAAAAAAAAACGCAAGTGCCCAGCTTTGCAAGAGAGGGCAAACTGCATCATAAGAAAGGAGAAAGGACTACCCGCAACGTATTGTTGTTCACTCTCAAGTAGCGAAGGAAAACAGGAGGGTAAGATTTTATTTCAAGAATTTATATATTGTGCATTGATAAATGACAAACATCATCATCTGTGCAAATCGGTATGAGAATAATAACACACTTTAACAAGGCTGGGAGATTATTATATTTTATAAGATAATTTCATCTACGTACATACATTATCAAAATCTCATTTCCCAACGAATTGGGGTGAGAAGGCAGAAATAACTGATATAAAATAAAATAATGAAAAGAAGAAAAGCCAAAAACTAAAGCATACACATCCATTTACACAGTCGTTCTGGTGGACCAGCGCCCTCCACCACATGGCAAAAATCCACACCCGCTATGCTTGGTATCGCTTCCAGGCCTTGTCAAAAATATACTTCTAACAAACCTCCTCCATTCCAACTTATTTGCAGCCACTTCTCGGCATCACCCAGATCAAGTCCACGCTTCCTCATACGATCATCTACCATTTCCATCCATCTTCTTTTCGGTCTTCCTCTCCTTCTGCCTTCGCAAACACTCTTATACACTCTTTTCACAACTCTTTCATCTTTCATTCTTTCAACATGTCCAAACCACCTTAACACGCTTTCCTCAGTTTTCACCTCCACTTACTTCAAAACACCACATCTTTTCAGAACCACACGATTTCTTACCCTATCAATCTGACGTACGCCACACATACTTCTCAGAATATCCCTCTCAACCGTTCTTACTTTTGACTTCTCTCTTTCATGCACTGCCAATATTTTACACCCATACAAAAGTGTCGGTACTAACACATCTCATGCAAACATCTTGCAGCATTTCTATCCAGTCCCCGCTTTCTCACAACCACTTTCAGCGCACCCGCCACATTTCTTCCTTGATTCACTCTACTACTAATTTCAGCAGCACTCGTACCTCTGTTAATCAGTACACATCCCAAATACATAACAGACTCTACTACCTCTAGTGTTTCACCATTCACTATCACATAACAGTTCGAATTTCCCTCACTCTCCACAATCAATAACTTGTTCTTACCTACATTCACTTTCAACAATCTTCTCTCGCACGCAGCCACAAAACTCTTAACAACCTCTTGCATATGACACACACTACGCAAATAGCACAGCATCATACGCAGACACCAGATTTGACAGGCCCCCAACTATTCCCATCGTACATCACACCAGATTCATTCCTCTTTCGATAAGTCGCACTTTCACCTCTCTCATGATTCCACCTATAAACAGACTGAACAACCATGGAGACATCACACATCCTTGACGCACACCAACACTTATATCAATCCACTCACTCAGTTCTTTATTTACTTTCACATATGCACTACTTTCATCAAAGAAACTTCACCGCATTTATGAGTCTACTGCCAACTCCATATACGTATATCCAAGACCTGCCACACTGTAACAGTGCTTCTCTATTCACTCTATCATACGCTTTCTCAAAATCCATAAAAGCCATGTATACGTTGCGATCCCTTTCACATACTTTCTCAATCATTTGTCTCACTGCGAACACTTAATCCACACAGCCTCTTTCACCTCGGAATCCTCCTTGCTCATCACTCACTGAGCATTCTGTAATACTACGAACTATTTCTATCACTCTCTTACCATACACATTCCCCACCGCTCGGTACGTAGCAGACTTCCCCTTTTTTGCCCTTTAATTATTGTTTTCTTCAACGCTTCAAGAACACTCCCATTTGACCATGTACTCTGACATATACACCACAACCACTCTAGCCCTTTCAATCAAACTGTGTATTACTATATGAAAATGAAAATGAAAAGGGTAGACTATAGTCCATATGACAAATATTATTAATACAATGACAGTTCGCATACTAAGGATAGAAATATATATAGTTGATTAGAACTAATAGAGTAATGTCGGAGTTAAGTGAAGCTACAGACACACGTTTTCGTACCAAGAATTCCATAGCTTAGAGCAGTGGTTCCCAACCTTTTTGAAGCGACGGCCCACTAGAGCTGATTTGAATAACTCGTGGCCCACCTCCCATGTTGCTAAACTGGTATAATGTTTATATAAGACTTAGTAAGCAATTTTTTTTATTAACGTTTATTAACATAATGCTGAAAGACGAGCAAGCAAGCCCACCGGTTGGGAACCAGTGGTCTAGACCAGTGGTTCCCAACCTTTTCACCACAAAGGACCCCTTTTATTTTTATTTTTTTCCCACGGACCCCATGTTTTTGAAAGATTCCGTCTACCAAACAAACTGTTTTTATTAACTAATAATTAACTCGTTTTCTCATTTTTCACTATCAAATAAAGGACATATAAGAGTATGCAATTAAAATACAGCCTATTAAAAAAATTATTAATAATTCCAGCCAAGAGCAAGGAAACTTGAAATTTTAGCCTGAGGGTAAATGTACGATTTTCATTGGAGCCTCTCGAAATATTGAAAGCTCACGAACCCCCAGTACTACCTTCGCGGACCCCCGGGGGTCCGGGGACCCCAGGTTGGGAACCACTGGCTTAGAGGATAAACGGCAGGACTCATGGATACCTTGGATAATCGGGTTGGTTGATTTTTTAATTCTTTGCATTAGACTATATTAAGCAAGTCTTGTTACCTCCGGGAAGCTCGGGACATTACGGGTAGCAAACATTTGCGAAGCTGAGCATCTCGGGGGTAATTTATGTAAGAGTCTAAAAGACCTGTTGTACAGCAAATTTAGGGTTCTGCCAGAACCTTTTTTATAATTCACCCAGAGTTGCTGTCCGTATATATTACTGCAGAAAGTACGAAAGAGAGTGTCTTTAGCTTCGCTTGTACAGAACCGAAAGTTCTTTATAGTTATATTCAGTGGTGGGCACGCGCAACAATTTTTGTAGCGCCGCAACCGCAACCGCAACTCTGCTGAAATAGTTGCGCCGCACGCGCAAGCGCAACCCTTTTCAAAAAGTTGCGCCGCAAGCGCAAGCGCAACCAAAAATGTTGCGCCGCAAGTTGCGCCGCAACTGCCCACCTTTGCATTTAACGTATATCTGCAGTGGTGGGCACGCGCAACAATTTTTGTAGCGCCGCAACCGCAACCGCAACTCTGCTGAAATAGTTGCGCCGCACGCGCAAGCGCAACCCTTTTCAAAAAGTTGCGCCGCAAGCGCAAGCGCAACCAAAAATGTTGCGCCGCAAGTTGCGCCGCAACGTTTTGCGGCGCAACTGCCCACCTTTGGTTATATTCACTTTAGCACAAAGGCTTCGAGATTGTTTCCTTATATCCGAGTCATCACTCAAGGAGCTGGTAATAGTTTGACCCAAATACTTAAACTCTTGTACTTCCTCAATTACTTCACCATTCATTTTAAACCTAATATCAGCTGGCTGATTACAACTTTTAGGATAAAATTGCATAAACTTAGTTTTTGTAACATTAAAAAGAATATGTTTCTGCGAATACACTTCGCAGACTTTTAGTAGCCGATCCAGACCTTTAACAGAAGGCATAAACTAAGTTATTTATCCTTGTGTCATCTACAGTGTTGGGCACTAAAGCGTTAATCCGATAACAGTTAATTAACGAAGTTAACTTTTTTTAACGGACTATTAACGGAAGTTAATTTCCATTTATCGTTATCGGACCAGTTAACTTCCGATAACTCGATATTTAGTCTGTTAAAGTCCGTTAACACGTTAACTGCGAGGAGTCATTCACGGAAGATCACCACTCCGCGAATGAATTCAAACCGCCATAACTTCAGTCTGCCAATTCCGTCCTCTGCCGCAGTGGAACGGCTCTTCTCTCTCGGCAAGGACATTCTGAGGCCCAAGAGGTCAAGACTGGCAGTTGGGCCTAACTTTGAGAAGTTGGTCTTTCTGAAGGGCAACCAGCACATTGTGTCATAGTCTTTAATAAATGTGCCTAAAATTTAATTTTACCTTTCAGTTCCCGCCATAATAATTCTCTGGTAAATTAAAATTTAGTTAATGGTTAGTGGTTACAAGGGTTTCAAAACATGTAATCAGTACATTTTTTTATTAAAAATAAAAAAAAAGTTATTAAGCAAAAAAGTTGCAAAACTTGATAAAAATACAGTTAAATACCTATTTATTGTTGGATTTTGCATAAATAAACATTTTCTATGGGTTTTAAAGCTTTTTTCCTTGATTTTTTAAATGTTAGTAAAGAAATAGTTATCGTTAACGGATTATCGTTAACTTCCGTTAACTTTGTAGTAAAATTATCGGATTATCGTTATCGGAGTTAAAAATTGGGGTTAACGGATTATCGTTATCGAAGTTAACTTTTTGGTTAACGGTGCCCACCACTGGTCATCTATACAACATCCCACTGTTGCCTCATTAAGTGAAGCAATTAATCGGTCAAAATACACATTAAACAGCATAGGGGAGAGCAAGGAGCCTTGTCTCACCCAGAAAGAGAAGCTAAAACATTCGGATAGTACATTGCCCCACCTAACGGTAAAAGATTGGTGGGAATACCAAAATTTCAATAAATTTAACATTTACATGGAAACCTTCCTGTTTTCTAGTTTTTAAAATAAAATATTGTGGTTCACTCTATCATATACCTTACTTATATCTAAGAAACAGCTATAAATAGTTGAATTACTGTCAATGTATTTAGATATTGTTTCTTTAAGTACATAGATACACAGGTCAGTTTAGTGGGACCTTTTAAAACCAAACTTATTAGATGTCCATAGGTAATCATTTAATTGGAGTAACAAGAGTTTTTCTAATAGTTTCGAGAAGCAGGAAGCGACAGCAATAGGCCTGTAATTATTGCTGGACAGAATGTCGCCATATTTATTTTTGACCAAGGGCAAGATATATACCCTCATGAACTCTGCAGAGATATGGCTATGAGCAAGCTTGGCTGATAAGAGCAATGATATATGCAGACATACTACGTCATTGGCATATTTTAAGTGCTCATTCGATAGGTCATCTACCCCTGACGCAGAACCAGTCTTTAACTCTTTAATTAACCTCTTTACTTCATGAATTGAGAGCAAAGTATTTTCCCTTGTCCGTCCCACAGGCGTTTCGCTGCAATCTATCTTAAGATTATCCCTACTCACACTGTTAGGAATGTTAGAGTAGTGGTTTTTCCACAGCTTTGCAATTTCATCCTCTCCCGACACCCCATCGATTGTCGGAGGGAGGACACTTTTGACACCCGTTTGATTCTTAACAAATTTTCAAAAATTTTTATTATCGTTATTTATGAGAGCTTCTCAGGCTATATAGACAGGTCCTTCCAACCAATGAAATGCACTTATACCTCGATCTCACTTATTTTATTCTCCCATAAAACTGAAAAAAAATTCAGAGTAGTTTTTTGTTTGTCTTTATTATTTTTTCTTCCTTTCAGATGATGAAAGAAATTAGCCGAAAAACAAAAAAACAAACGCCCCATTGTCGACATTCCAACAAACAAGACACAAAGCGATTCCTTTGTCTTCCGAAATCTTGTTACCATCAGCTAGAAAGTTAAGGTTTTGAACATCGAGCAACGTTCACTTATATCATAGAGGACTGAGTTGAAGAAAGGCGACTACGCCCTCCATCCTTCATGGTCTTATGAGAAAAATGTTCTTAAATTAACGTCTCATTTCTCCAATGAGTGTTTTAACTTTAATCCCTGTCTTGCGCTTTTTTCCTTTACGATGAGAAAAATAGTGAGTAGTTTTTAAGTAAATGTTTGTTGAAAACACCCCGACATAACTGTGTATTTTTAAAGTAATTTCATAACTGGACACAATAGTGATCTAACTCAGAGTGTTGTGACTGTATTCCATATAACTTAGTTTATGTAAAAATGTCAAAATACCTATTTTCCTTCTTGTAAGACTTGTAGACTCTGGGAATCCAACCCATAGCTATATATTTCATTCGGCTTTCATTTAGTGTCCACACTATTTCCTCCTCGTCAACCTCTCTTCACTTCTTTCTCTTCCCTTTTATTATTCTTAAGGTGGTTAAATATAGTTACATGTTCATCCTGATCACTCCTTTTTGGTGGTCTATGTGACTCAGCTATTACTCGAAGTATTGTTTTCAAATCGGAAAAGGTGAATGTTTCTTATAGGTTTTTTTGTATAAATAAAAACAGAGTGCAAAGTACAAAGTAAAATGAGAGAGTATGAGGATCCATCCTAAGACTGCCCAGACCAAGTAATCATCATAGAATAACTGGGCAGATACTGAGAACTTTAAACGAAGGGATAGGAATATAATGATTCCTCTATTCAAAACACTGATCATACCCAAGTTGGAATACTGCTCGGCCCTAACATCCCCCTATAAAAAAGAAGACATTAGTCCGCTAGAAGGGATTCAGAGAAGCGTCACAGCCAAGATGAATGGATGCAAAGAACTAAATTACTGAGAAAAGTTACGCGAATTAAACATACTGTATATTTATTCACTGGAAAGAAGAAGAGACTTACACCACTATTTACACTTTGAAAATAATGGAGAAACTAGCCCCTAATCTTACTCTGAACCCTATAGCCCTCCAAACAACAGTGGAAAGTGGAAAAGGAAGCGTGTGTCGCGTTCCAAAATTAAAGGCCAGACAGGGAACATCCTCACCCCTAAAGGAAAATAGTTTTGTTGTGAGAGGACCAAAACTGTTTAGCCAGCTGCCCAAGGAATTAAGGAACACGAGTGGTGTTGCGGTAGACATCTTCAAAAGAAGATAAGACGCCTGGCTCAAAAGAATCCCAGATGATTCGGGCGTATCTGGCTATGTGAGGTGGAGAATACAAGAAACCAAGTCTCTACTTCATCAGGCCAACTCGAAAGGAGAGGCGACAAGCTTGACCTTCGTGTTCGTGAAATGAGGAATCATCTTACGGAACATTTGAAAGGTTGAAAGGAAAGGTATATATATATATATATATATATATTATATATATATATATATATATATATATATTATATATATATATTAGGGTGATTCAAAAAAATCAAAGTTTTTTTTTTTAATTGTTCAACCTGTATTTTTGTTCCCTATGACAAAAAAGTAGTGTATGCCAAATTTGGTGAATTTTAAATAAAATTTACTATGTGCTACCAGGCGTCAAAGTTTCCCTCTTTTTCAATTTGTTTGTTTTTACAACTTATGATTGGATCAAGTAAAGATAATCACTCCCAGGTCACACTAGTAAAGCAAATCCCTCCCAAAAATGACCAAGTAAAGATAATCCCTCCCAGAAAGTAAAGTAAAGTGAAGCAGTCTGACATAAGGATAAAAATTAAGAGAATCTTTTTTTAAAAAATGATTTATTTGAAAACAAAATTTATTAAAATTCATTTATTACAATGGATCAAGTAAAGATAAGCACCCCCAACCTTTTTTAGTTAGCCTTATAAGGCTAACTAACGAAAATATCACGACTTAACCTAACCAATCGTTAGGTCAACTGTACGCCCTTGACGATTGGTTAGGTTAGGTCGTGATATTTTCGTTAGTTAGCCTTATAAATCTAACTAAAAAAGGTTGGGGGTGCTTAACTTTACTTGATCCAAAGACTTTAATTAAAGCGGTATTGCGGTATTGCGGTAAAGCGGTATTACCAACTTTACCAAGTAAAGATGATCCCTCCCAAAAAATGATCAAGTAAAGATAGTCCCTCCTTTTTCTGTTGGGAGGGATTATCTTTACTTGATCCTTATGATTTTATGTTTAATTGTTTATATTTCAGAATTTTTAATTAATGGTTTATATACTAGCTTGCTTTTAATTGTTGCTTGGAACTCGTAATTTTGATACCAATTAATCGATTATGGAATCTAGGCCAAACTCACCATCACCCAGTTGCTCATTTGGGAGAAGTTCTACAAGAAAAGAAACTGAAGTATGGCTAATTGGGCAGCCCTCTGCAGTACTAAAAACATCCGTATTACCATCAGAGAAGGAAATGATGGCCCTCTTCATGCACTACAGAAATATTAAAAAGCAAGACATTAGAGAATCATGCTGCTCTACTGCAGATGATGTTCTAGCAGTTTGGAAAAAAGCAGGAATACCAGCAAAACAAAGAACACATGTAGTAGATAAAATTCAAGGAATACTGAAGGAATGACAGCTGCTTAAGAAAAACAAAGCAAACAAATTGAAAAGATCACAAAATTTAAATAATAAAGAAAAAAAATGGAAAGATAAACTGGAAAACTTATTTGACATTGCTCATGAGAATGCTATGCAGCTTATAAAAATAGAAGATGATAAGAAATTCTTGAAAATGCAACGTGAGAAAGGACGTCATGGAAAAATGGGTACCATTGATAAGGCTGTTGCTAAAAAAGAGCAAAGAGCAGCAGAAAAGCAACAACGTTATGAAAAGAGGAAAGCAGAAGAAGACATCAACAGAAAGAAGAATGAAGAGGCTGTCATACTCACCAGTACATCATCAGAATCAGAGGAGAGTAAAAGTGATGAATCTGGTTTCTGTGCTGCACAACCTTCAACATGGAAAAGTAAGGTTGGCAAACGTAGAAAATTGTTTGATGATAAATTATTAGGAAGTCTTGATGTTGCAAAATTGAGTGACAGAAATGCGTCTCTTTTTAATGCAAACAATCAGACATCGCTTGAATGGGACATCTGCGAACAAATAAAATGCATATGTTTCAATACAACGGCAGCCAATACTGGTCCTAGAAATGGTGCAGCTATTCTTCTAGAACAAAAATTCGACAACGATTTATTGTGGCTGGCATGTCGACACCATATATTTGAAATTATGCTGGAAGCTGTTGTTTCAAAGTCTTTATCACCATCTTCTGGCCCAGATATAGTCCTTTTTAAGAAGTTCAGAGAAAAATGGTCAAGCATTAATAAGGAGGACTACGAAACAGCATTATCAGATCCAGATATCTATGAAAATCTTCATGACATCAAAGATGACATAATTATATTTGCAACAAATCAACCAGATACATTCCAACCAAGAGACGATTACCTAGAACTATTGCAGTTAACAATTATTTTTTTGGGAGGTGAACCAAAAGGTGGAATCAAATTTAAACATCCAGCGGGACTTCATCGGGCTAGGTGGATGGCCAAAATTACATATTCATTAAAAATTTTTATGTTCAAATCTCAGTTCAAAATTTCAGTAAAAGACAAAAAAGGACTAAAAGACATCTGTCTATTTGCTACTCGGTTATATGTAAAGGCATGGTTTACAGCTCCTGTGCCATCTTGCGCTCCTCGTCTTGCTCTGGAATTATTACAGAATCTTGTAGTCTACAAACAAATAAATGACACAATTGCATTTGTTGCTGTTAAAAAACTGTTAGGTCACCTCTGGTACCTATCAGAAGAACTGGTAGCCTTGGCCTTTTATGATGATGAAGTGCCTACTGAAACGAAATACAAAATTGTAAAGACCTTGCAAAATACAACAGAAACTCTTCCTGCAAAACGGGCTTTTCTAGATCCTGCACTTATTCCAACGAAGAAATTAGAAGATTTTGTCATCAAATACTCAAAGATTCTTTACAATAACAGAATTTAGTTCAAAATTTTTACTCAAAGATGCTAAAGAATGGCATAATGATGAAGAGTATAACTCCGCTAAGAAATCTATCAAACAGTGGAAAGTCGTGAATGATATAGCGGAAAGAGGAGTAAAATTAATGGATGAATATAATAAAATACTAACACATGACGAAGATCAAAAACAATTCTTGCTACAAGTAGTGAAAAACTACAGGGCTGTTTACCCTGATAGAAAGAAAGAAACATTGATGAAGTAAGGACAGCTAATGTCTCATCTATCATGCTAGTTTAATTATGCATGCTTGTGGTTATGGTAGGACCTACGGGGGAGCTTTCCACATTAAAAAAAAGCAATGCGCCTTGTACTGTACCCCCTGGGTGGTGTGGAAAAATTTGACAATTTGAGTCGTTCTGTCAATTTTTAATTGCTGGTAGCAACCCCTAAAAATTAAAAATTTGCTAAAATATTTTAGGATAGTTGTTTTTATGCTGACATGAACCATTTAAAGGGTTGAACACATTAAAATATAAAAAAAAAATTTTTTTACCCCCATATTTGAATCACCCTAAATTATATATATATATATATATATATATATATATATATATATATATATATATGTATGTGTGTGTGTGTGTGTGTGTGTGTGTGTGTGTGTGTGTGTGTGTGTGTGTCCCTAAAAAATATGATACCGAATTAAAACAATTAAGTCTCCCATAACTACTGTAGAGTAAATAGTTGTGTTACATTTCGTAAATGTCATCTGAATGTACAGTATATAATTTATAGAACAAAGGTGCGTTAATTAATTATTATTATTATAAATAATAAATGTACTGGTAGATTATAACATGTATATAATGTATATATAACTGGTAAAAGTTCCGTGCGTCAGTCTCTCTTCACACGATGGTCAAGCTGGTGGGCTCGCCTCTATGCCTGGCCTGATGGAGGAGCGACTTGTTTTCTCGCGATCTCCATCGTGCATAGCCAAGCACACCCGGCTCATCTTGTACCGTCATGAACCAGACATCTAGTCTTCTTTTGAAGATTTCAACTTTGACCCCTGTCACGTTTCTGAGGACCTTTAGAAGCTGGTGAGGACGTGAGGTACTAGTTTTTCGATCATTTTCCATATGTAACTTGTGATGTATCTCTTTCTTCTTTCCAGCGAATACAGATTTAATTTACGTAGTCTTTCCCAGCAGTTGAGTTCTTTGCAGCCATCAATCTTGGCTATGAAATTCCTCTGGACTTCTAGTTTATTATTATTTTTTTTTTTTGTATGGGGACGTCAAGACTGAAGAGTATTCAAGTTTTGGTATGATCAGTGTTTTCAGCAAGGAAATCATTACATTCTTATCCCTTCTTTTGAAGGTTCTCAGTAGCTATCCCGTGCCTCTCGTGCCTCTCGTGCCTCTCGTGCCTCTCTGAATTTCCTCTCTATCTGGGGCATAGTATGCCGTCTGTTTAAGTTCTTCATTTCTTCCATATCTCAAGAACTGAAAGTTCTCGGTGTTAAAATTCGTGTTATTGTCCTCTGACCACTTATATAATGTATTCTGTGTTTGTGTCCCTCTGTAGCAGAGCATTTTTTAAGCTTTTCCCACTGGGCGACAAAGGCAGATCGGGAAGTGGGGGGAGATTAAGGCAGGGGTGTGCTGCCAATTTCTTAACAACCGGTTCTGATACAGATAGGGATGTAAATCGGCGAGCGCAAATGGCGCGAGTCATTAAACTAGGGGGTCTGGGGTGCGCGGTAGCTCCCCCAGCGGGGTCCGGGGCGGAGCCCCCGAAGCCAACGCATTTTAGCTTTTCCAACCAGCATTTTGTAACATTTTGGCAGAAATTATTTAACATATTCTTTATACTCACTAATGACATAATTATCTAAAAATAAACTAATTTTTCATAAAAAAAATAAATAAATATTGAAACGACCACTGCTTGTGATACTACCTATATTTTTCTATAAAATCCTGAAAAAGTGAAAAAAAATTTAGATATACAGTAAATAAATTTCTACTGACTGTTAAATGTTTGTTAAAAACAAACAAACGGTTCGGTGATCCAATCAAAATTTAACAACCGGTTCGGGCGAACGGGACCGAACCGGTCTTAGTACACCCCTGGATTAAGGATACTGTACTATGGATCCGGATGTTCCCTAATCAGGCCACCATCCCCGTGTGGTCTAAAATAACACTAGCATTATCTATATATAAATATTCAATGTAAATTTCATATTTACATTTAGGATAAATAGTTCTAATTGTGACATATGTGCATGTATTATATGTATTTATATGGCTTCCAAGACAATGCTCCCAAGACCCCAAGGCAATTCTATTTTTACAAATTTTGAAAATTCTTTGTCGCCCAGTACCCTAAAATTTCATTTACTGGGCGACAAATTTTCTTCACTGGGTGACATTCATGTCGCCCACTCACTAGGTTAAAAAAATGCTCTGCTTTGTAGGGCTTCCGCCTCTTCTGCATTGCCAATTTTTCTGTTGATCTTTGTATTGTCAGCAAAGGATGTTACTGAACTGTTGTCGTCTACTTCACTGTAAGCATGATGATGAATAGGAGTAGGGCTAATACTGTTTCTTGTGGAACTAAGCTGTGTACTTCCAATTCTGATGATGATATACCTTGGATTTTTTACGGTTTGTTGCCGTTCCCTGAGGAAGTTGTAGATCCATTTGCCCACTTTGCTTGTTATTCCCATGTGTTTCATTTTATGTTATTATGTCATGATCACACTTATCGAATGCTTTAGCAAAATCCGTGTATTTACATCGTAGTTATTATTGCTCTCAAGTGCGTCTATAATATTGTTATAGTGCTCTGTTAGTTGTGATGGGCACGATCTTCTAGATCGAAATCCGTGCTGGTTCTCATTGAATCTTTCCTGTGTTTCCAAAAAGTCATATATTTTCTCACTGACTATTCTTTCAAATATTTTGGTGAGATGTGATGTCAGTGGCACCGGTCCATAGTTCTTTGCTTCAGATCTATTTTCCCCCCCGCTAACTTTATATTATAGGAACAATGTTCGTTCTTTTTAGTATGCTCGATATTTCCCCCTTGTTCGGGGCTCTCCTCCATATGTAATAAAGTGGTGTAGCTTTTTCGTTCTCACAGTTTTTAATCAACAAGGCATTCCATTTGCCCGGGCCTGCAGCTGAATGTGATTTCATTTGTCCTACAGCTTTCACAGTTGAAATGTTCGGATGTCTATAGATGACTATTAGTATCACGTTAAGTTTTTCAATTTTTACTGCTAAGATCTCCACGTAGCTGTTTCATTTATTTATTACTGTCTCTGTCATATGGCTCTCACGTATGTATACAGCACACCCACCTTTTGGACTTCCTGTTTTGTCAGCTCGTAATATGTTGTAACCATAAATTTTTATTTCATTTTTATCTATACAGTATTCCCAGTTTTCAGACTCTCCTTGGCAGTCTTTAAGATGTGTTTCTGTGAAGCATGCGATGTCAGTCCTTGTTTCTTCCATAAATCCTTTCAGTGTCGCGTGTTTTGTATTCCTATGATCCTCCGAGGAAGCTCCGTTTCCGGTTACCTGTTCTGGTAGTTTCTTGCTTGGTAACGGATCGGCTCGGACTGTATGTGCTGAATGAGGCTTAGTAGCCGTATTATGTCTGCGATGTCGAGAAAATTGGCTCCTTGCCGTTTTTCCTCTTGTCCCTTAAGTTTGTTGGGAGGTGTTGATAGTAGCATTTCATACCATATTTGCATAGTGCTTGCAAAAGGCGGAATGATAAAATTTGCAGCAGTCGCCAAATTTATAGTGACAGTTATTATCATAGAAATTGCACAGGGTGGAATGTTCATATATACACTGTCCTTCCTTATATCTGCAAAAGCCCTTTGCATAGCATATGCATACAGTTCTTTCCACATTATCACTTGAGGTCTTTGTTGTTTGTTTCATTTCCTTTTCGGAGATTACCTCAGTCTATTATTGTAATTTCCCACTTGTTTTTCGCTATTTATTCTATTCACTCTGGTGTTCTCCAACTGATCAACGTGCGTTTCTTTTAATGCTTTTGTTACAATAATTGTTTCGCTCTCTTTGTATGTCGGTATTCCGATATGTGACATATTTGTATCTGTTTCACTTTTCTTCGTCTCCTTTTCTGTTTCTTTTTGCTCACCATTTATATTCTCTTCTTTCGCTGTTTCCCCAATATCTCTTTCTGATTTATAGACCGTCGACGAATTTATTTCCGTTATATGTCTTATACAGAAATATTTTACTCCATTTAGTTGTTTGGCACTTGCTATAAGAGTGATACCTTCATCTTTCCAATTCTGTCAGTTAAAATCAAAGAGAAATTGACAAAGAGCACATCTAATTGCCCTTGATTCATCGGTTGCATTGTTACAAACCTTGCAAAAATGTAGAATTCGGTTATAGTCCGGTTGACTATGTCAATAAAAACACTTTCATTCCAAATTTATGGAGATTAGCAAACCAGTGCATTTTTGGAAAGCTTATGGCATCAGGAATCTGAAAATCAATGTTTACATTTGCGCAGATGCCTGCATAGCCGCCATTTTGGATTTTCAAAATGGCCGCCATAAAATAAGAATTTCCGAATATCTCAGCTTGTAATTGACATAAAAACTTCATTCTAAATGCTAATCCTATGTTTCCAGGCCCAAGGAATCCAAAGCTTATGTCAAATTAGTGATTATGAACACCAAAAACCAAGAAGTTTGTGAAATTGTGTTTGTATTTTCATGAAAAAATGCACACTCAAATTGTTGGTAGTGACAACAGCATACGTATAGACGTATTTCCTATCTCAGTTTGACACATCATTACACATCATCATCACTCTCAGTGTCATATTCAACATTACAGTCTGCATCGTTTTCGCATTCTGTGCCGCACAAGCATAGTTCTGTGCAAGGCAAGTTATTCCTTCTGCATGAACATCTCTGTGTAGAACAGTTGGTTTTGCAGTGACATCTGACCAACTCGATGATGGCTTGCGGGGCAGGAGGAACCTTTGTGGTGACTGGCAGTATTTGGCCACTTTTGTCCTGATAGTAACCAAATTTCAGGGGGTCAAAACGCTGTTGTTGCATAACATTGGCTTGGCACCATACTTGGCTTTGTAACCGCACACGCTGGATGTGTTCCTCAAGTGCACCGAGTGTTGGAGGTAAGTTGTTGCTTTCAGCTAGGTGTTTATAAAACAGATACCATCTTAGATCAGGGATACTTGCAATGTGAATACCCTTGGGACAGTAGCTTGAGCACACAAATTTGACCAATATGTCTTTTACCTCCTGTGTTAGGTCACCTTTCTCCGGTAGTTTCATCAATGCTCTGACTAAGTGCGTGTCAGCTTTCATATACTGCTGAAACCATTTTGTTTTGCCTATTCCTGAAAATTTTCCAACATTGTCTGCTCCAGTGAATGCGTGGAATACAGGTAAAGCTTGCGCCTTTTCTTTGCCCAAAGCTCTCCAGATTGGCTCTATTTCGACTGTACCTGATACCATCAAAATAGATGTCTTTTTGCAGAGCTTGTCATAGTGTGCCACAGCCTGAACCAAGACGTCAGTATCAGGAGTGAAGAATACTAGCTGTGCATCAGGACACCGCTGTGATGCCTCCGCTGCCAGGCAGATCATTAATGTGTCAGCCTCCTCGTGATTGTTGTCTTCAAAGTGCATGTTTCTGTTGCTTCTGGTGTGACCTGATGCTGATGTGATGACTAACTGAGGTGAGTTTTTGTTGTAATCAAGGGTTGCTTTGGCGAGATAGTCTGTCAAATCTGCTTTCGTTTTTTTCGTGCGATAGAAACCGTGCCAGTAGGATGTGTTTGATGTTCGTATCATCTGCAACCTGATACTGTATAGGAGCTTTTCCTTGTCGTCGTCTCTCTCTAGTTTCCTCCTTTAATGAGTCAGGTTTGTATGTATCGAAGACCGGGATGACCTCACTGAACCCTGCTGTCAAGCTCACGAGCCTGTCATTGAAACACTGGGCTAGATCTTTGACTGTGCTGATTGTCCCTGATTTTTTTGTCATCTTCTGGACAAGCACCATTCCATCAACAATGGCGATCTTTTGATTTGATGACGACGATGGAGATGATGATACAGGACCTCTGTCATCATCCTGTTCTTTGGCCGCTAGAGCTTCTGTCTGTTCCTGGGTTTCATCTGTTTTTGCCAGCTTTTCAAGGCTGTGTATCAGCTTGGACTTGTCAGTGCATGGCAGCATTGAGCCGTCTCGTGCAAATAGTGCTCTCGGAGTCAATGTGAACTCATAGTTGCCAACTGCATTCTTCTGATCGATGTCCCTGCTCGACCTGGTGAGAACCATCAGCCGACCATAGAGATCTTTGGTCTCTTTTAGGTCAACTGTCTGGTCACGGAGCTTGAAAGTTTGTTTCTTGCTGCCAGACATGTACATCTTGTTGTTCTGCTTTTTGACTGGTGCCCAGAGACTAACATCTCCATTGATACGTTCAGTGACATAATCTTCATAAAGCTTCTGTCCGATGTCATCAATGTTCAAGATTTGTGGAACATACTCTTGTCGTACATATGCATGTGTGATGAAATTGTACAGCTGATCACCTTCAGCAGCAAGGGGATTCCCGTGGCTCAGTATTGCAGCCTTGATTTTGTCAACAGCTTCATGTTCTTTCCTGACAGCACTGGGTCGTACATCATGGTGTTCTTCTGGCTTGTTTACTTGAAGCCCGAACTGTCCTTTAAACTCTGTTGAGAGGCACGACATCTCTGGAGAAGCCAAGAAGAACCGCTCCCTTGCATTCGCATTATTGGAAATGCCAATTAGGCCAGAATGAACCTTCATCATCTTGTTGAGATGTTCGCAGGCATGGTCTGCACCTATTGAGACGAACGGAATCTCACTCTTGGTGACAGATATGTTTCCATCTTCAAGTTCTCGCCATGTTGCTAAATGGCTTGTCTTCATTTCGTGCATGTCGGCGATGTACCTTGGCCAGAGGCGTTTGTATTTTATTCGATCCATTGCGAAAAACAGCTTACTGAGTGCTTCTCCAGCCTCCAGATGGAGAACGAGATCAGCATTTCTGGATGCTTCAACAAAGAACAAGATGGTTTCAACCCGGTGGAGGTAATTCATCAATGACTTGAACATAGCGTTAGATGATTTCTGAGCTTCCCACTTCTTCAGCTGTTGAATGACATCTTCGTTGATCAAGACTTGAAGCAGGTGAGTGTTAGCAATTCTGATGCATTCTGCTCCATCACTTGTCCCAGAAGCTGTTTGTGCAGGCTTCCTGCAATTCATTTGCTGGTTTCGAGCAGGTTTCTTTTAGTTGTGGCATCTCTGTGAAGAACTGTTCTAGAGCAAGTTCATACAGAGCCATGTAAGTGTGGATGTGTGCACGGAGTGCTCTCTTGTAGTGGCCGCACTTGAGGATCTGTCTCGTTGTAGCAGGCCCATATACATCTGCCTCAATCCATGCATCATCTATGCCAGAATTTTCTATTGAGGCTCCGAGTGCCCTCAGTGCAGCCATCACAGCATGCAGCTCCCCAAGTCTCGGAACAACTTCTCTTTTCAAGTTAGGTCTTGCATCTAGCAACTGTACTGCCTTCTCGTACAGGGCCATGTCAAAGGTTATGACAGTTGGGTGGTTTTCACCAACTGCCAAGCTCTTCAACTGAGACGCTTGCAACATCACAGTCAGCATGGTAGACCACTCATGTGCGACCTCTGGAAGTAGAGGCAAGGCACCGACTTGAGTCAGTGACTGACTAGATGACACAAGTGATTTGTAGCCTGCCCAGCCTGGGATACTGCTTTGTGATTCACTGTCGGTTGATCTAGACAAAGCAGATGCAATCATCCAACCAAGATTGGTTAGTTCATAGGATTCAGCAACACCTGTGGAACACGCCTTGAATTCCTTTGCTCTCTTGACTGGCCCAGGTTTTGGTTTACTGCAAGGCTCGATGGGTACATGATAAGGGACAACCGACAGGTTTTTTGCCTCACTAACTTCCAAATTGGGTGCGATTGATTCTCCAGGCGCATCTGCCTTCTGATACACTGCGGTGATTGTGCCATGTGTGGTGCCTTTGCCATCTACAGTGTCCTCTGCAAAATCTGTATTATCAACAGCGAAGAAGACAAATGTACCTTTCTTGAGGAAAGGTGGTACATACAATCCATCAAATTGTTTTGTTTTCCACAACAGCATTGGCAATTGCTGTTTCTAGGAGCAAGGCACGGCTGTGACATACGCAGTAGTTCTGTACATGGAGGAGGTCCATCAGCGCCTTGTTCCTGGTGTCATGATATAGAGTGAGTGCCAACCCTACAACCTGTGGGTTTTCTCGTGTGTGTGGTGTCCGAAATGTGTCAGTGGCTTTCTTGAGCACGTGGTGCACTTGTCTCCTGGTCTTGAAAGCATACGGGGCTCCAATAAACCTTAGCCCCCCCCCCCGCCCATGGCCTAAACCATTAGAGGTACAGTAAAACTAAACATACCTTACAAAAGAGAATTTAATCCTGCATTTAATGAGAAACAATTAAAACTTCGTGTTCCCGCCACTGGCTTCCAAGACAGCCCGAATTCGTTTTGGGTAGCTTGCCAAAAGTGACGTGAATAGATCTTGATCGTTACGCAAATTTGCTAAAACAATTTCAATGTGTTGCGTCATTGTATCCTTCGAAAATCGATTTGCTGCAGGTTCTTGAAACAAGAGACATTCAACCTTGTCCTTTATAACTGATCCAATGTGTTCACAGACGTTCAGGTCAGGAGAATTTCCTGGCCACTCTTCATTTCCAAAGAAATCGATCTCATGGTTCCGCAACAACTGTTGAGTGGCTAATGCCTTAAAGCAGGGGGCCTTATCGTGCAGAAGTGTGACCTGATCGACATCCATAACATTGTTTGGGTTTCTTAGAAAAGGAATGACATGCTGGGATAGAATAATATCACGAAAATACTGTCCATCCCAACTCTGACCATTTGGCTTCAGCACCCACATGAGCTTCTTTGCAGTGAACAAAACAAACACACCAACACAGTCTGGACTTTTTAATAATTCGCGATAATGTTCATTGTCATCGATTTCATCTGGTGTTGTGGCCCACACTCGATCATTTTGGTAGTTAGGCCGACGTGTTACGTAAACAAAAAATCCATCGGAGACAGCTAAATGCATGAAATCATCCACATCCGAATCTTCAACATAATGGGCAAACCACATTCTGTCATCGATGTTAAGTTGAGTTTTTCTTGGCTTTGGAAGTTCATGCCAAGGCTTTAAACCTTGCCTATGATGGTACAGTCGAATGATCTCACCACTAGCGATCTTTCCTCTCAACACTTCGATGTCTCTAGAAAGTTTAGCACAGCTGTTTTTCCGCTTATGCGTACCGCTTTCAATGATGTCCTTTGTTTCCTGAGAGAGTGGCAAATTTGGGCGCCCAGATTTGGTTGTATCCATTTCACATTCATCCAAAGTTTTATTCCAATTTCTTTTGACGAAGTCCTCACTTCTTCGCAACTTTTTGGCAACCCATGAACGACTTAGGGTGGCCCACTTTTCAATTTTTTTTTAAAAGTATAGGTTATCGTAGTTTTTCCCATTATTTGGCACTATACTAGCACATTGGTACCATTTTTACAAAAATTTATCAATATTTAGGGGTCTCGCATCGACCTTGAAATTACGAGTTTTTTTTTTTAAATGTGTACTTTTTAACTTTTTACTGAATCAAGATAAATCATTAAGTAGGGATGTTTTCTGAATCCTCTTGATGAGAGAAGTCGTTTGGTGTGCCTTCCAATGTCATACGACTAACGGTTTAAAAGTTGTGCCTGTATACAGGTAATACCAATGTGCTAGTATAGTGCCAAATAATGGGAAAAACCACGATCACCTATACTTTTCAAAAAAATCAGCAAATAGCAGACAAATAAGGAAGAAAGAAACAATAACTTAAACAATCACTTTTGCATTGTATTGACCACTATCACACGTCACTGGCTGCAACGTTGTCCCTCTGTGCTATGTCATCGTGGCGAGTGATGACTTCTTGAAGTCGCCGAGCTCTTTCCGGTTCTTTTCCACCACTTGCAGAAGATCCTGCAGCTGTGCCTCGTCCTTTGTGACCGTGTTCGCATAGTCTTGTATCAGTTGGACTCCTCTTTCAGCGACGTCATTGGTGACCTGGAGATTAGAGATCACATCCTTCAGACGACAAAAGTCCTCGTTCTCGTCCCACTTATCAGTTGGCAGGGTGAGCCACGAAGACCCATACATCTTCAGACCTGCAAATAAGAACCAGGAGGACTCGTCAATCAGGTCGGGGAGTAGCGTCATCTCGTCGACTGAGACGTTCTCGTATGTGAAGTCTTTGGGTACAGGGAGGTGGGACAGCTTCTCTGCCATCTGTTGCTTCACAGTGCCATCCACCTTGTTGCTGCATAGAGCGAAGATGACGGTCTGAGGCCTCAGATACCAGAAGTGCCGCCTCATCACTGCCAGTGACGCTCCTGCCACCTCGCGGTCCACTGCCCTATACCTCAGAAAACGCTGGTATAGTACCAGGTCATTCAATGGCGCATCAGCTGCTACAGGGGCCGCCAACCAAGCTGGTACGTACAGAAGAGCGATGAACACCACGATCCTGTGCAGTTTGTCGACCAGCTCGGCGTCGAGCTCCAGCTGCCTACTGAACATCAGCAGTTTTGTGTAGTAGATGACCTGAAACAGAATAGGCACCATTGTAAGTAAGACAGGTTTATTGTTACCAATTACTTTGTTTGCGTTATAATGAAATGTTTATCTTTGAATAACATTTAAACTTATCTCTAGATTATTTTTGTTTGAAAATACTAACTTTAGCCATCCATCTTGCGTGGTGGTAGGCTCCTGGGCGCATGAGGTGAATGCCACTGCGTGGTTGTGTCCCGAGTACGAGGAGCGTGATCTCTGCCACTTCCCGGTAATCGTCTCTGACGAAACCAGAAGCTGTGCTCAGGAAGCTGACCGCCGCGTCCCGGAGTTCTATTAGCCACGTACTCTCCGCCAGATTCTCGACATGCAGCTTGCAGTAGGTCGAGAGATCGAGCTCGTCCCATCTTCAAAAATAATAAACAGGAAAATTGTGTGAGAAAACTCTGAAGTTCCGATTTGGCTTGCTGTTTTATAAACTAGTGGAATATCATGTGTGTCCTAACTTTACCTTGCACAAAAAATGAACTAACCTTCTCTTCAACTGCTGAAACAAAGGCTCAGTTGGTGCCGTAGTCCTTCCGAGCAGGGTGACGGCTACTGTCCCCACGATAAGCTCTAGGACGTGATGACGGCATCCCAGCTGGAGTAGCGGTCGCCCGAGCATGTTTTCCAGCCGGACAACTGCACCCTGCACCCTCCCCGTGTTGGTGGAAGTGGTGTCGAAGCAGAGTCCGATGACGCTCTTCTCACATCCCCAATCTTCGAGAGCATGTATGGTTGCCCGCGCCTGCGACAGTCCGGTGCCGTCAGCAACAGCTGGGACTGACAGCAACTTTCCTTCTGTGCAATGAGGAGCCCCGGAGATGAGAATTGCTTGGCGGTGCTCCGCCGTTCCAAGGAAGTTCTGAAACACATGCCATATATTTCAATTTCATGGTTGTAAAGTAACCTATTTTTGTTCATATTCAGTTCTCTTTTTAATTGACATTATGCTTCATGAATCTCATTACTAAATTGATAGCTATGAAAACTTAATCAACTGACCTTGACCATTTTGCCATCCCAGTGGACAACAGTGTGCCTCGGTGGCGTGAAGGAGTCCTTCACAGCCGTCGCCACTTCACGGCGCTGTGACACTCTTCCCCGGCGAACCGTTTCTTTCGAGATGCTGAACTGATTGAGGTCTGCTGGTGGATCCGCCGAACGTGTGATAGCAGCCACAATGCTTACTACCTATGTAGAGAATGGAAAGTGGAAAGGAAACTGTCAAGAATACATGTGGGTTACGGGACACTTTAAAACTGACGCTATCGATGAATACTATACACAATACGCACCTGATTATTGGACATGCGGAAACGATCAGCCACTTCCATGACAGCAGGTGCATTAAGGATGCGGCGAGGAAGATTGACAGACACACTTGGCTCTTTCGGCAGGGGAACGCTAGTTCTGTCTCCGACTCTCCTGACATGCCAGTATCATCATTCTCCATGGCCTCATCTCCGGGTTCGTATGCACACTTTGAGGTTTGCGGCTCCTGGCGAGGACGTTTTCTTCCTTCCTGTAGCTTTCTTTTTACAGCGAAAACTTTATCGTTCCCGCTCATCGTTGCCACCCGAGGACCACGTTGATCGAGGTAGAAGTCAATGTCTTCTTTCTTGTCCTTGTCGGGCAGCAGTCGATTCTTCTTTATATCTTCGACAGCGTCAGATGCTCCGATATCCCACAGCTTGTCCACACTGTCGGAAAACTTCTGCCGTTTTCCTCCGGCGTCAGTTTCTCGTTTTCTGCTCTTTTGGAGTAAGTGCCACTCTTTCCACAATGCCTCTAGCTTCCGTTCGCAGTTGAGCTTTGTGATTGTTTTAATGCGGGCCATGTTCCAAAACTTTAAGACGTTGTTTACGGTTTCTTTGAATGCGTCTTTCCTGTTAGCAGTGTACTCGATAACACTGAAGAAGTATTGCAAAACCTGCCGTGTTGTTGGCAATTTGCTACCACTGATGGCGGACGACGGTTGGCCAACTAAAAAAATTTCCGAGGCCGATCTTAGAGAAGGTAGCGATGTTATTTTCGCCTTTCCTTTTGATGACTCTCTATTTGTAGCTTCAAGAGTTCTTCCAGTTATGGTTGCCATCGATTTGTCCATGACAAAGGATGAGGAACTCAGACGGAATTTCAAAATGTTATGATCTGCAAAAAAAGAAATAGGTTAGGTACCTGGCACAGGCATAGTGCATTTTCTAATTACCTATATACATTATACATTCCGCCCAGGTATGGTGACTCATTTTTTTGAAAAGTATAGGTGATCGTGGTTTTTCCCATTATTTGGCACTATACTAGCACATTGGTATTACCTGTATACAGGCACAACCTTTAAACCGTTAGTCGTATGACATTGGCAGGCACACCAAACGACTTCTCTCATTAAGAGGATTCAGAAAACATCCATACTTAATGATTTATCTTGATTCAGTTAAAAAGTAAAAAGTACGCATTTAAAAAAAAAAAACTAGTAATTTCAAGGTCGATGCGAGACCCCTAAATATTGATCAATTTTTGTAAAAATGGTACCACTGTGCTAGTATAGTGCCAAATAATGGGAAAAACCACGATCACCTATACTTTTAAAAAAAAATTGAAAAGTGGGCCACCCTAATGAACGTGTTATAAAGGTGGCTCCAGCATCACGAGCTTCCCGAAATGTTATTGCTCGTATGCGAACTATCACACGTTGCCTCTCCGAATCACCAATTAATTGAGAAGCCATTATATTATCACTTTATCAGCTAGAGTAATGTTAATACCTGCAATAAATAAAGAATTTTATATATTTTTATAATCACTAAAAACTATTTCGATATAAGTAAACATGTAAGCTGCAAATGGGGGGCTAAGGTTTTTTGGAACCCCTTACATGATATTCTGACTTATGGTCAATGCTGACCTGTCAACTATCCTGCTCCTCATCTCCGTTTGCAGCTCCTCCTCAGATCCCACCAAAATCCACCGTATAAGTAAGGCTGTACAGCTCGGTCGGGACATCCTCTCTTGTGCTGGATACTGTAATTGTGTGTGCTTCCTTCTCAGCGAAATTGGCAATGCTGTTGCGTATTAGCTTAGCTGTCTTGTATATCATCATTGTCTTGTCCATTTCACTTGTGGCATCTTGCATCAAGGAAGTGTAGACCATATCTTCTTCGCAGGCTTCAGGACAGTAAAGAACAGATGGTTTTATTCTGTCTTTCTGCCTCACTGACTTCACACTTGGTAACTCTGCAAGAATTTTGTCATTTAGCCACTGTCGTGTCAGTGTCAGAGTGTGCTTCTGTGCCTCATCACTACCACCAAGCATAGATATGTAGGTTTTTTCGATGGCATCCATGGGTAGATGAGCCTTATTTTGGGTTTGATATTCAATGAGATTGATCAACTCAATCAAGCATGGTACTTGCATTGGTAGGTCTGTCTTTGTAGACTTGGCCCGGTTGCTGGCATCATCCCTCAGGACATGGAACACATATCGTGCCCAGCATGGTTTGTGGTATCTTACATCTATCGCATGGGCATCACTTGGTGAGAGTGCATTGCTTAGTCTTGTCATCAATACTGGATCTTGGGAAATATCCACAGCTCGTCTAAGTGCCTTCCCCGCGTTTTCAGTTCGTACGGTGAAGAGACGCTGGTCATCATCTTCTTGACATAAGAAGCAGTGATCCCTTGTCAACGGTTCTGTCGCAGATCTAGCGAAAGGTGCTAAGGTGCCTGGGGTTGCTGATTGCTCCATTTCAGAGCTTGTTCTTTTATGCCCACTTTTTTTCACAGCATAGGTTCCTGTAGACATGGCATGCTGTAAGCGGTCTCTCGCTCGCTGTATGGATATTTGATTTGTGACATCAGAATAACAACTGCGATGCCACATGGGTTTCCTTTCAATCAATATTTCTTTGGTAAAATCTTTGAGGCGTCTTTGGATGTCAACATATTTTCCATCCTGTAAGCTGGCTCTTTCTTCCACTACATCGAGTAGTTTCTGGTATGATTCTGTTCTGGGATATTGAACAAGTGTTCCTTTGCTGGCAGTGGACTCCTGACAAAGAATGCACTGCTTCCAGTCTACTGTGTCCATGAACGACTTGACCGAACTCAACTTGCTGGTTCCCGGGTCTTCACTCATGATGACTCAGGCACTGAAAAGAAAAAGAGCCACCACTATATTAACCAACACCAAGATAATTGTGTACTAGTTCTGTTAACAAATTTTTACAGTATGAAATTAAATATCGTAACACTACTGCAAAAATACTGCAAAATTATTGAAGCATCAGGATTTATAAACACTATTGCAACTGCCGCCAAAATGGCCGCCAAGCAGGCATCTGCGCAAATGTAAACATTACTTTTCATATTCCTGATGCCATAAGCTTCTAAAAAATGTACTAGTTTGCTAATCTCCATAAAATTTGAACAAAAATACATAGTGAACCTGACTATTACCCATTTCCGTGTTATTTATAAACAATATAATATAAAGATTGTTGAACGAAAAAATTGCTCAAGAAGGAGAGGGTGAGATGCGGGGCTTTTGACTATAGGGGTGAGGGTGAGGGAGAGTGGTCTCCATTACTCCTAGGACGGGGGATGTCACGCGCTGTGTATGTCCACTGAGTGGTGCTCATAAGGGCGGTTGCGGGGGATATCGGGGGATGACTTGTTTCAATAGTATGGATGGGCACCAAATTTTTTTTTTTTTCAGATGGAACTAAATCAGTAAGAACTGTCGTGCATTGGTTTTTAAATAGGAAATTTAATAATGTTTTTTGGAGTGTAGTAAAATTATTTTTCTTTGGTGTAGTAAACTGATTTAATTGGATGAAATTAACGTATGCAAAATGTAATTATTTCAAACATAAAGTACTAGTTGGCATTATGGAGAACGATTTGAAATGGACTGAAGGCCGGAGGCATACCCAGAAGCCAGTCTCGGGCGCAGTGAGTTATAAGGGTGTTTTGTTTGGTTACGATGTAATTGTGAATTAAAGTTAACTAGAAGCTCTCTCCACGCCAAATGTTAAATTATAAATTCGCGCTCGCTTTCCCGCGTCATGTTCGCTGTCTTAATTAAAAATAAATCGGTAAATAGTGAAAATTGTGGTCATTCAAAAGCCTCCTCCTTTGTTACTTAATGGATCGCCATGCAGGGCGTTCAGAGAGTCCTATAGCTGCCCGCACACGTCTGCCTTCGTATAGAATTCAGAGAACGAGTGTAAAATAATTAGAAAGAGTAAAAATAACGCGGAGAAAGAAAAGAAAATAATAATCAAAACATACTGTATTTTCACGACAGAATAGTTTGCTTTTTATCGTACGAGTACAGTATATGTCGTACTTTCACCACTTAGGAAAATATCACTTTCCTTGCAGTAAATATTAACACAAGTATTGGCACTTTTCAAATGGTAATTTATTATTATATATATATATATATATTATATATATATATATATATATATATATAACGTAAAGAACGACGCTTGTATAGGAGATATTCCGCGCAAGACGAGAAAGAGAAAACAACAAATGAAAAAATGAAGTCTTGCGCGGAATATCTCCTATACAAGCGTCGTTCTTTACGTTATTTATACTGCGTGTTCTTTGCAGTTGAATGTATATATATATATATATATATATATATATATATATATATATCTTACATTACACTTAGAAACAAAAGATATTTACTTAAGAAATTATGTCAAAAATAAATAAATGTTTTATATTAATTAGAACTTAGTTTTAAGAAATATTTTCGAAGTGACAAACCTTTTTATGTGTATATTTCTTAGCAATGAACAGATATTATAAACATTTATTTTAAGACGCAGTTGAGCAAGTTGTAAAAGTTGGTTTCTTCAAATTATGTTAATTGGATAATAAAGTGAAACATCGGATCGAGGATTTTAATGTATAAATCAAAACTATTTTGTGTGCTAGTTTTGGTTCTTTTAAAATTACATAATGAAGAAATAATTCTCTCTCTCTCTCTCTCTCTCTCTCTCTCTCTCTCTCTCTCTCTCTCTCTCTCTCTCTCTCTTCATTGTAATAGTATATTCTCGTCCGGAGAAAAAAATATGTTGTCAAGGCTTTTTATAAGTGGTTCTTACTAGTGGTGGATCGGATGTCAGTTTTTCAACATCTGCGGATGCGGATTTTTAATTTCAATATCCGCGGATGCGGATGCGGATATTTAGTTAATCTATCAATATAATATAGAATTATGAATATATGACATAATTTTTCAAATTTCGTGATATTACTATTATGGCAGGCAATGCATAAGAATTAAAATTAATATTAATGTTTTCATTAGGATAAAAATAATAACTTTCTCAAGAGTTTCAGCCACAGAAAATTCAATGAAACAAGTTTCATTCAATTTTCTGTGTTACCACGTATTTATATTTTCAGGTTTATATATTTGTTTGTTCATTACTAATTAATTAATACTTTACATGAAATGTGCATGACTGGGCCTTACAAGCTACTTTATAAGCTAATTTAATTGTAAATTGCATAATTTATTAGAGGTAATATCCGATAACATCCGCAGTCAGAAGTGCGGATGCGGATGTTTAAAATGATGCGGATGCGGATGTTTAAAATGATGCGGATGCGGATATCCGGTCCACCACTAGTTCATACACACTTGTTCTCTGATAATTATATCGAGGAAATAATTGTTTCTCTCCCGAAGACGTCTTTTTATTATTATTATTATTATTATTATTGATTTTACTTGAGGTGTGGATGCAAATTGGGTTCGAAACAGCTTTAAATGAGATAAAATGATTTAAAAATAATTTAAGCTAAATTTTGAAAAGCTTCCAAAGTTGTTTCATCTTAAATATATTTTAAGAACTTAAGATACTTTATATATATATATATATATATATATATATATATATGTTAGAGAGAGAGCGAGAGAGAAAGAAAGAGAACTGATAAGAGCAGTAACCACCAATACTGCAAACAATGAACAAAAATTGGGTGAACCTCATCAAATTATGCGGTAAGGTTATTAAACTTGAATTTTATAAAAGAAATTGCAAATTTTTCTTTTACACAATGATTGTTTACAGCGAGAATGTCGCTGTAACACAAAACGCAAAAAATGCAAGCATGTGGCCTTGTGCGACGTCATAACCTGGATAATAATAAACCAATCACAAGGAATGTAGCGTGGAAGCAGAATATTTTTGATTGGTTGAATTTTAAAGGTGAAAATAGTTCAGTATAAAGAGAAGTGATCCCTGTGGAACAATAAGATAAGGAAGTATTTTCAATACACACATATATATTATATATATATATTTATATTTCGGAGAAATTTTATCACCGCTACTACGAGTCGAATGTTTACAAAAGTTTAGTTTGAAAGTGGCTGTGAGTGAATGAGTGTCTTTAGTTAAATAATCATAATCACTAATTTTTACTTAAACAAAGATAACGTTGCTTTAATTCCAATAAATAGTTTATAAATATAACTATCGCGCTTCAGGTATTGGGATAAAAGTTGTTGAAGACCAATAACAATATTCAGAGATACAATTCACTGTTTACAAAAAAAAAAGGAAAAATGAAGTTACCACGGCAACTTTTAAATTCACTATTAAAATGTCCTAAACGGTTCGTAACAACCAATTGTTTGGGAAACCTGTTCACCTTCAATGTTAAAGTCTCATCGTCAAGACTGCTGCAGACATCGTCCACTACTAAGGGCATCACGACTACCCCTCTGCCAGAAATCACTGAGAAGTACCCTGAAATAAAATCTCATGACGATTTGTACCAGTTTTCTGTCGAACAGGTATACAGAAACTTAGTTATTGTGGTTTCATTATCTAAGGTATTTCCTGTCCTTTTCCTCATTATATATATATATATATATATATATATATATATACCTTTTTGTCATAACTGCTTTCATTGAGGTTGTGGAAGCTTCATAATTATACGAAGGAAAATCATATACACACTAACAGCATTATCTCTCTCTCTCTCTCTCTCTCTCTCTTGACCCGCTTGTTTCCCAGTGATTGGAAGCGTGCCAATTTAAACCCATCCCTAAAATGGGAGAAGGGGAAGGCATTGTTAGACCCAACTAATTATCTCTCTTTTCCCTACCTCACTAACTTTAAACTTATTTGAGTTACCCATACGTAAAAAATGTAAAACTATTTATAGAATCTCAATTCAGTTTCAAATACAATATTGTTACACTGAGCCCCGTCCTTTGGCAATGTACATAACACAAGCTGAAAACGAGGCATAGCGTAGATAGATGGAGAAGTGCAATACACTTCCAACTTCTGACATTTACTTGCGGAGAGTTTATAAGTATTCTCTCCATTTTATCACAATTACCGTCAGTTGGTCTTCCCTCCTAGTTTCATCTTTTGTTTCCTTCACTAGATATTATTCTAGAAACTCCGACGTTCCTCAAGGATCTGTTCTTATCCTCCCTGATTTCTTCTTGTTCATAAAGTCTCCTTCCTATATTCACATTGGACCTGTACCCATCAGACTGACAAGTCCATAACATCTACACTCTAAAAAACTAACTCAACCTAATTTAACCTGATCTAACCTAGCGTAACGTAATGTTACCTAACCTAATTTACTGTAACCCACAATATAAATGTCAATAGAATGTCAAGTGGAGCAGATGTCGTAATCCCGTTCATATTTTAATGCACTGCCAAGCGCCTCTACATGGGTAGGCGTGGAAGTGCCTTCACACGTAATCTGCATGCGAGTGTTCATCTTAGAACGTGACGGATTAATGCAACAGTGAATCCCAATCCGTCTCTCCCAGTCATTATACTTGTTACTGAATAAATCAGTTAAATAGTTAAAACTGTCGTTATTCCAAAATGTTCCCGTGCTCTGAGCTCAAATCAACAGAAATGAGTGCAAAGTAAAATAAGAAACGCCTTTAGCTAAGTGGGTAACAAATTTCCCCATGATGTTGCTAATAATAATAATAGAGTTATCGCAATGAACTGCATTAGTTGGCTTCAGAGCTGTGCCAGTTTCTGGCTCTCCTCATTCATTATTATAGTTAAACCACTTCGACTAGAACTAAAGCATTGCATAATACTGATTAGCAACAGAGTAGAAACTCAATACTAGTGAAGTTAGGTCACTGACAAATAATAATAACAATAATAATAAGACATTTAACTAATCTTAAAATAATGAATAAATAATCAGCCTATATTATTGACCAAAACGCTTGGCTTGAACATCCTTATAGATGCAAATTTTATGTCGCACTTGACCAAACTCCCAAAATATTTGTGCTCTATAATAAGTCTTTTTACGTTTGTCGAACTAAAGCATTGCATAATACTGATTAGCAACAGAGTAGAAACTCAATACTAGTGAAGTTAGGTCACTGACAAATAATAATAACAATAATAATAAGACATTTAACTAATCTTAAAATAATGAATAAATAATCAGCCTATATTATTGACCAAAACGCTTGGCTTGAACATCCTTATAGATGCAAATTTTATGTCGCACTTGACCAAACTCCCAAAATATTTGTGCTCTATAATAAGTCTTTTTACGTTTGTCTTTTTATGCCAGGAAGACTATATGTAATTAATTTGGCGACGCAGAGTACAAACAAACAAACGCAGGGTGCATGGCACAAGTGCGCAGCCACAGAGGCGGACTTTGGCTTGGCCGTATATATGCCCTACCCCTTTTTTTCTATACCTATTTCATTATCAAATCTTTTCGATCTTTCTTTTGGGAATCAGAGACGTTATTCAGCGAAACTAGTTTTTCATTATTATTCTACGCTGTACTATATATACTGTATACAGTATATAAAATTTAGTTTTAAAGGCGTACGAGTACCGTTCAATTACATCCTTTTATACATATTAGGATATTATAATAATTATTTTAACAGCAAAATAACCGCACACTGTTCATTCAACCCAAGTTTATTTTATCTTATAGAAAGAAGAAAAATACACTAAAATATAAGCAACGATTTGTGTACTCGGAATTTCTAAAATAATAATAATATTTTAGAAAGCTATAAATAAAAACGTTTATTCATACGCATACGACATCATACAATGTGTGTGTGTGTGCGTGTGTACGCTATCGGAAATGACTTAATCGACCACAGATAAAGTCAAGGAGATTTACAATATATAGGGATATATAAACCGTCTGAATTAGGTAATTAGGAATAAACCGTATGGCTATACTTTAACTGATATTTACTTTATTCCACCAATGAATGTGTTCTTGTGCGCTTATAAACAGTTATATTATTTAACTAGCGATGTTATCACGCTAAATATGGTTTTGTTAACTAAAATTCACATCTATTCACGACAATCCTTTTCTCTTTGTACTACAGATTTTTTATTTTTGGGGGGTTGTTTGCAGCGTTACTAGCGCCATCTACCGGAAGAAAACAAACATACTTTCTTAATTACACATTCACTTTCATTTAAAGATTTCCTCGTACCTTCATAAAGTAAAATGATATTAAAAAAGTGATGATAGCTTTTAATTTGGTATTTAATATGTTTTCATACAGTGGTGCACGAAGTCCAAGCTGATTAATGTAAAAAACTTCACTCTAATAGTCAGAGTTTATTTCCACAACAGTTTCGATGCCCACTGGCATCCTTTTCGGGTGGATACAGAAAAGAGGACGCTAGTGGGCATCGAAACTGTTGTGAAAATAAACTCTGTCTATTAGAGGGGATTTTTATTATCAAATCCAAGCTGATTGAAATTTTAATATGTTGTCGAGAGTAATAAATAATGAGTACATTAATTTCTAGTATATCCTTGAAATGGCATTTAAAGAATCAATGATTGAATCCCCCCCCCTTCCATAAAAAAATTAAACTGAACAAATTGGAGCAAAAGTCTTGCAAAAAGAAGTTTCCCTTTTTGAAGCAACAAATGAAAGGACATCCACTCTTCTATTACACTGGGGAACAAAAAAAATTTGTTTTCTTGGTGCCTGATATTTTAGACCTTATTCTGGATATTTTCATGCCACTGATTCAGAAAATATCATCCATTTTGTTCTAGCAGCTCTAGTTTTTGAGATATTGCATACGTCATTACCTACTTTATTACCCTTCTGGAACGGTATTATGAGTTGCTCGTAAATCTAAATGCATCTGTATAATTAAATTGTAGCTATGATTTTGCTGATGTTGCTGTTTTGCATGTGTATTGTACATGTACTAACGTGAATTCTTTCCTGTTACAGGTGTTGACATGGCTTCATCACGAAGAAAGTGTTTAAATCATCCAGATGTGTTTCGTTTTATCTGCGGAGAGTACACGTTCATTGAACAGAGAAAAACTATTACTGATTTTGTGAAAAAAGCTTATTTTGCCTATTTCAAAGTACAACTAGGGGACCAAGATAAGCCATGGGCTCCTCATGTTGTGTGTAAAACGTGTACGGAGCATCTGCGGCAATGGACCAACGGAAAGAGGAGGTGCCTGAAATTTGGTATACCAATGGTATGGAGAGAACAGAGAAACCACAGTGATGACTGTTACTTTTGTTTGGTGAATATAAAGGGCATCAATGGACGTAACCGGAGTAAATGGACGTATCCTGACATAGACTCAGCTAGACGGCCTGTTTCACATTCAGATGAGATACCTGTCCCATCATTCAGCCATCTTCCAGAGCTCCCTCAAGAAGATGATGAATCTGCTACTGACAAAGAAAGCATATGTGGGCAAAATGACAGTGATTTCGAAGGACCGTCATCAGTTGCAGAAGGTTTTAGTCAACACGAATTAAACGACCTCATAAGGGACTTAAGTCTTTCGAAGAAATCGTCTGAATTGTTAGCTTCCAGGCTGGGAGAAAAAAATTTACTGCTGCCGGGAACCAAAATCACGTTATATCGCGACAGAGAAAAGGATTTACTGCCCTTCTTCTCAAAAGAGAACGATTTAGTTTTCTGCAACAATGTGCGCGGATTGCTGATGAAAATGGGCATATCGGAATACACACCAAGTGAATGGCGGTTATTCATAGATAGCTCCAAACGGAGCCTAAAATGTGTTCTTCTACACAACGGCAACAGATACAGATCAATCCCAATTGGTCACTCAGTCGGTATGAGAGAAGAGCACGGGACAGTCGCCCTAGTCCTAGAAAAGATATCATACCGAGACCACCAATGGGTGATCTGTGTGGATCTGAAGATGGTGAATTTTCTCCTGGGCCAGCAGAGCGGGTACACCAAGTACCCGTGCTTTATATGTCTCTGGGACAGTAGAGCTAAAGATGAACACTGGGTGAGAAGACAGTGGCTTCTGAGAGAAAACATGGTGGTTGGAGAAAAAAATATCATCAAAGAAGCTTTGGTTGACAGAGAAAGGATCATATTGCCACCACTGCACATCAAACTAGGTTTGATGAAACAATTTATAAAGGCTTTGAACAGAGATGGGACGTGTTTTGGCTACATATGTAGAAAATTTCCTGCGCTGAGCATGGAAAAGCTGAAGGCAGGTATTTTCGATGGACCGCAAATCCGGGAACTCATGAAAGACCCGCGTTTCCAAGATTGAATGGACAACATTGAGGCACGTGCGTGGTCATCGTTTAGTATGGTTGTGAAGAATTTCCTTGGGAACTATAAGGCCGATAACTACGGTGAACTAGTGGAGAATATGCTCTCTTCTTTTTGTAAACTTGGCTGTAAAATGAGCATCAAACTGCATTACCTCCACAGTCATTTGGATCGTTTCCCAGATAACCTCGGCGATCTAAGCGAGGAACAGGGTGAACGATTTCACCAAGAACTAAGGACCATGGAAGAACGGTACCGCGGACGATGGGATACTCACATGATGGCAGATTACTTCTGGAGCATCCAACGCGAATGTCCTGGCACATCTCATCGCAAGAAATCTCAGAAACGCGGTTTATGTGAGATGTCTCAATGAAAGAACTTTTTTTGCCGTTCGTGTCTCAAGCTTGTTTGAATTTAATAAATATTTTTCGTACCTTATGCTTGTTTGATGTTAATACACTATTTTTGCTGACATTCATCATACTTTTGTATTCAATTGACAACAACAGTGATTGCCAGTCAGCAATTATATAATATTATATACATTATATAGAAATATATATAGATATATATCATATCTTGATAAGCAGAGCTGATGGAGAAAAACTAATGTCATTTTTAGAATCAGCGACCTCAATATACCCAGAAACAGGTCTAACATGTAAGTCACCAAAAGTTGTGTTCCCCAGTGAATTATTATACAATACTCTTAGTACTATCTCATCTACTTTTGTTGAGGTTGAGATCCCTGTGCGTGGTTTGTTTGTCTAACAGCAACTTACATGATTAATGATTAGTCCAAAATCCAAAGTTTAAGCTTTACTTATTTTACTTTAGTTTTTGTGTAGTCCATATTCCATAATCCAAATGGATGCAGTTGTCAATGTTATGCACGAAACAAAATATTCATAATCATCAAAGAGCGAATTATTCCAATCAATACAATGGGACAACTCTACCCATTTTGTCATTTGTCAGAGTTGTCTCATTGTATTGATTGGAATAATTCTTCAATTTTGTTTCACTCAAGTAACATTCTTAATAGAAACATTCTTGAGTCTGCCATTATTCAACTTGCAACAATTTCAACCTTAGTTTCATATTATTTTTATTTTATTTTATCCTTGTGATCTATACAGGGCGTCCCAAAAAAATGTATACACACTTTAAATAATTATAAAGGCAGTGTTTATTAAAATACATTTCATTTTCAAAATGTAATAGAATCTACAGACATTATTTAATTGTTTTGTCGACGCCTGTTTTCAAACCGACGTCCGTTCTGGTCCAGGCACTGCTGATAACGCGAAGCAATGGAATCGCAAACATCACGAAACATTTCGTTTGGTATTTGTGTGCATTCTCGTTCAATGGCTGCTCTCAATTCAGCGACTGTTGCAGGTTTTATAGCGTAGACTTTGTCTTTTAAGTATCCCCATAAAAAAAGTCTAGTGGTGTGAGGTCTGGTGAACGCGGAGGGTATTCTACGAAACCCCTTCGTCCAATCCACATCCACATCGTGCCAAGTACCACTCGCAATACTCCACTCTTCGGTCCGGATCATCATCTTCATTAATAGCATGGACTAATCTTGGAATGTAACTTTTCCATTGACAGCGCTTCAAAATGCGTTGGACAGACGATTCTGAAATTCCTACCTCACGACTCGCTTGCCGCACAGATTTTCTTGGACTTTGGTGATACGTTTCCAGTACTCTTTCTTGCTTTGTGGGGCTTGTCGATGTCCGTGGTCATCCGGAACGCTTCTTGTGGACATTCTGAACAGTTCCATCGGCTTCAAACTTATCTCTAATTCGAGTGATGGTAAGTCGCGTTGGTGGATCTGTTTGAAACTCCCTCCTAAACTGTCTTTGCACTTCAACTGCGTTTTCACACTTCCAGCAGCATTTTAGAATGAATTTCCTTTGTTCAAAGCTTAGTCTGACTGCCATTATTAATTCTAATGGGTTTAACTTGGAAAGAAAGAAACATCAATTGAGCTATCAGCTGTTAAAGTGTGTATACATTTGTTTGGGACGCCCTGTATATAGTTTCACTCTTGCAGTTAATTTCAGTGTTCCTGAGGATGTCGTTAGATGAAACCGCTTGAGCACTATTTCGTGTTTTACTTTCCTTCGTGGTTACTTTCATCATAAATATTATTCACGTGTTATTTTCCTGAAATAATTTATATATATTTATATATATATATTCGAACAACAGTAGAGGGTCGACCTGTGATTGACCTTTCCGCAGCATCCTGCCTCATTTGTGGGATTTTGTGCCCTCTTAGCCAGATACGCATGGGTGTTCACGAACTTTGCGCAAGAACCTGTCCAGGTGGTTCTGGAAATTATTCAGGTTGATTTGCTGGATGTACTTCACGTCATTTGCAGTACGTTAAAGAATTTTGGGTCCCGTATTCTGGGAATATTTTCCATCTTCGGTTTCATGCCTGCTGTCCCACAGCAACTGTCCAGCTAGGATAGTAAAGAACACTGGTATGCATCAATTTTGCTGTCAAGGGTTTTGTAAGTGATTCTTATAGAGTTTTTCCTGCTGATTTCGAATCTGCAATCCCTTTTTCTCAATCAGCTCAGGTTATCCGGCTATGGCCTCATAAGTAAAATAGAATTTTTCGTGATTTTGTCAAAGCGGAATTGGAACAGTAACATCTATCATCACTTGTTTCACTTGTATAATATCTTTTTTTACTTTTCAGGCATATAGATAAAATATTTCATAATGAATAGAGCGTGTAAAAATGATCCCAATAGATTCTGCTACATATGTGGGACGGTTACCATGCCAAATAACCAGTCCCAAATCACTAAATTTGTGAAGACAATGTATAGAGCATACTTTGGAATTAAGCTAGGGGACCAGGACAAAAATTTCGCCCCTCATATGTGCTGCAAGACGTGCATTGAAAATTTGAGAAGATGGAGCAAAGGCAGAGCGAAATCTTTGCCTTTTGGAATTCCCATGATTTGGAGAGAAGGAAAGGATCACGTGACAGATTGCTATTTCTGCATGACAAACCTCCAAGGTGGGCTTATAAATTTATTTTTCTTAAATATTTGGAAATCCTTGTATGAAACTTGACATAATATTCACCATAATGTAATATTCACCATAATGTAATATTCACCATAATGTAATATTCACCAAATATAGCATAATATTCACCATAATGGTAATCATACATTTACATATACATATTGTTATACAAGTTACATTTACATATATAATGATTGTATATTTTCTTTCTTTTTCATTCATATTGTCCCCGAAGGGACAATATGAATGAAAAAGAAAGAAAATATACAGACTCCATCGACCTATTTCATATCTTACAGACCGCAGCCTTCCCTCACGAGCCGCCACTGTCTGAATGCTTCTTCTATTTCATATGCAAGTTTTACATCCATGTTTCTGCGTTTCTATTTTCAGGAGTTAACAAGAAGAATAAACACATTGTTGTATACCCTGACATTCCTTCTGCTATGAGACCTGTACCCTATGGTCCTGGAATTCCAATACCCGACCCACCTCAAACCCTGGACTTCGATGATTCTGATGATGAATCAATGACCAATACCAATGACCAGTCCCAGTCGTATATACCTCAAAATACCGCTTCAAATGAGCCGAGGCCTCTCAACCAGGCCAAACTTAATGATCTTACCAGGGATTTAGGACTTTCCAAATTAGCTGCTGAGATCTTGGGCTCACGACTTCGAGAGGACAACTTGCTGGCTCCGGGAACAACATTCTCCTGGTATAGGAAACGAGAGGAAGAATTCCGCAAGTTTTTTGCAGTGCACGAAAATACCTCTTCCTTAGTGTACTGCTGCAATGTTGAGGGGCTAATCGAATCCTTGGGCCTGCCATATAACGCATCAGAATGGAGGCTATTTATAGACTCGTCTAAACGAAGTTTGAAAGCAGTACTTCTCAACATTGGGAATAGGGTTGCATCAGTCCCTGTAGCACATTCCGTACAACTTACTGAGAGCTACGATAACATGAAAATTTTACTGGATGCTCTCGTATACGACCAACATAACTGGAGGATCTGTGGAGATTTGAAGGTAATACTAATATCATAAGTAAACTATTGCTATTGACTATGTTGTTTTTCCAAAGGTTATTTGAGAGCGTATAAGAACACTTAACTTCCCCACAGAAGTGATACAGTCCAATGCATAGATTTTTTTATCTGATAGAACAAATTCTCTAAATTCTTTAAATATTTTCATTTTTTTTCAGATTGTGGCATTTGTATTGGAATGCAAGGGGGATACACGAAATACCCATGTTTCCTCTGCAGATGGGATAGCCGAGCGGATGAGAAGCACTATGTACAGCGTGAATGGGCATCCAGAGAGAATTTTGAACCTGGGTCGCATAATGTCGTTTCAGTGCCCCTTGTACCACCAACAAAAATTTTGCTCCCACCACTTCATATTAAGCTGGGCTTGATGAAAAATTTCATCAAATCAATGAATAAGGAGGGTTCAGCATTCCGATATCTCGAGAGTAAATTTCCTCATATATCTGATGCTAAACTAAATGCTGGGGTTTTTGATGGTCCTCAAATTCGAACTTTGATCAAGGATACTCAGTTCGAAAACGCAATGACTCCAACTGAGAAGAATGCCTGGCAGGCATTCAAATCAGTTGTCACTGATTTTCTTGGCAAGCGTAGAAGTCCAGAATACGAATCCGTTGTCGAAAACTTGATGGAAGCTTTCAAAGCTCATGGGTCGCGCATGTCCATAAAAATGCACTTTTTGTGGTCCCACTTGGACTATTTTCCTGAAAATTGCGGGGATTATAGTGAGAAACAGGGTGAACAATTTCACCAAGATATCAAAATAATGGAAGAGAGGTACCAGGGAAACTGGGATATCAATATGCTGGCGGACTATTGCTGGTGTTTGAAGCGAGACGTGCCCGAAGAAAAACACAGATGGAAAGCCAAAAAAACTTCATTCCTTCCTCAATAAACTTTTTTCCATATTCATTGTATGAATAAAAGTATTTATTCACACAATGTTTTCATTTTTCACGAGTGTTCTTATAATATTACTCGTATCTACAGTGTTTAAGCTAAAAAAATCAATAAATTTGGGGATAAAACTGGACTTATAATAAATGGCCAATAGAGAAAAAACCTGACCTGATTGAGGAAAACCAATGTCATTTTCGAATTCAGCATGGTCGAATTATATAATATGAGTTGAAAAAACCCTCACAGCAGACAAAAAAATTTCATATGCATACCAGTGGAATCTATCTCTTCTCTCATTTCAGTGTGTTTTTATTCTATTTCTAAAATTTGGGACATATCCCTCCAGTATTTTCCCTATGCATCCCATTGTGTATCGCTCATGTCTTCTCTCTAGGAAGTAAAGTTTCAAGAATTGCAGCCGTAACCAGTAGTCTTCATCTTTCGTTTCCCCTGTCTTAGAAGAAAAAGTCTTTTGTATCGTTTCTGTCTGCAATGTCTCGTTTTCTGTATGGTCTTGTGAGTATTGAGCAATACTCAATTATTTGAGGAACTAAACTCTTCCATACCTTTAGCATGATGTTTGCTTTTTATTTTGCTTGTAATTATATTTACGTTAAGAATTGATTTTTTTAAACATAGTTACATAGCGTGATCCTGCATGAGAGCTGTTAAAACAATATAACTATCCCTGTTGAACAAATTGGGACACAGTCCTATAGTGTTCCGAAAGAATGCAACTCTTGGAACACGAGGCACAACCCCATAAAACCGGGGCATCTGCATGGTAATCCTATATTGGGAGGCCCTTGTGCAGTGCTTCTTTGATTTCCCATGGAATGATTACTGCTTCCGTGGCCAGCGTCCCTCAGGATGCGCTGTGCGCATCACGGAGGTGATTCTCTCGGGCATGGAGGCGGACATTCCATATTCTTTTCCTATTACTAATGCAAAAAAAAGGGTTTAGTTTTGCTTGTTCCAATGCTATCCGTAACAGAGAGGAGACTTTCAGAAGGTATCGTCGCCATCCAACTCCTAACTCTCACTCAACTTATATTTCTGCACGGAATCATGCAGAAACCTGTTCTTTGACTCGCCAAAAATTCCTTCATCACAGAAAACTATGGAAACCTATCTAATTCTACACAAAAATTCTTTCTGGCACCTAGTCAAGAACCTCTCCAACAACTTTACTACTTCTTTCCCTCCTCTTTTCTATTTTGACGGCTCAGATGCCGTCTCTTCTCCTGATAAAGCTGAACTCTTCTCTCAAACTTTCGCCTCCATCTCAACCCTGCGTGATTCCGGTGCTGTTCCTCCATCTTCTCCTTCCTTTGACTTAATCATGTCTGAAATTAAAATACTTTCCAAAGATGTTTTTTATTTTTTATGTGGGCTCAACTCTAGGAAGCCGTACAGTCCTGGTGGTGTCCCTCCTGTTGTTCTCAAAAACTGTGCTTCTGTGCTGACACCCTTCCCAGGCAAACTATTTCGTTTTTGTCTTTCATCTGGTAGTTTTACTTCCTGTTGGAAGTTCGCTTTCATTCAACCTGTCCCAAAGAGGAGTAACGGCTCTCAACCCTCCAACTATCGTCTAATCGCTTCACAAAGCGTCCCTCTCAACAGTCACGCCATGCTTCGCGTAGGACGGCTATGGCATATCTAACTTCTGACCTTTCTACCGTCTCTGATTGAGGCAGAAAAAACCTTGTGGCTTTCAACATAGGCGGATCCAGAGGGAGGCCAGGGGGCTTAATTGAAGCAACGTGGACATAAGCATTCAAACGTTTTGCCTAATTTCGTTTTACCAGGATATATGGGGCCTCCAAATTAAGCCTCATTGCTTCGATTAAGCCTCCTGGCTCCCTCTCTGGAGCCGCCTATAGCTTTCAATGCTTCAGAAATTCAGTTCCTTCATCTGTCTACTCGTCACAATCTTCCACACGACTATCCTCTTATCTCCAACAATACACAACTCAATCTTTCTTCTTCTCTAAACATTCTTGGTGTTTCTTTTTCTCGTGATCTTTCCTGGAAGGTCATATGTACTCTTTCTAAAACAGCTTCTAAGAGGTTAGGTGCGCTGTGCCGGCTCTGCAGTTTCTTCACCTCCACTCAGTTGCGTTCTCTGTACAGGGTCTTGTCCGCCCCTGTATGGAGTATGCTTCTCCTGTGTGGGTTGGCTCAACCCACACAGCATTACTTGACCGGATGCAATCAAAGGCTTTTCATCTCATTAATTCCCCGCCTCTTACTGTTTTCAATCCCTCTCTCTTCGCCGCAATGTTGCCTCACCCTCTCTTCACTACCGCTATTATAAGGGACACTGCTTTTCTGAATCCTCTAACTGCATGCCTCCTACTTTAAGGAGAGCACGCAGTACCAGACTTTCAGCACATTCTCATTCCTTTTCTGTCCAACTCTCTAACGCAAGGGTTAATCGGTATTCTCAATCATTCATCTACTCAACCGGTGAACTCTGGCACAATCTTCCTCATTCCATCTTTCCCCCTGTCTATGGCGTCCAATCTTTCAAACGCAAAGTGTCTAATCATCTTAAAAACTTTGGATCTTAATGTTGCCTCTCTTCTTCTTCTATGACGGGGGGGGGGGCATTTTTGCGGGCATTCGCTCTTGGCCCTTCCTTCCTGCATAAAAATAAACTGTACTACAAATAAGTTTACAAACCAAAAATAGTCGGACCACGAATTATTTAACCCTTTAACAATAGATGTTTTTGTAAGGTTTAGTTATTAATACGTGTATTTGAAACGTTACCAATTTAACACGTAAAGAGTTAACAGAGGTTAGGATAGGATAAGAGAGGAGAGAACAAATTTGTTTAGGTTAGGTTTGGTCAAGTAAACCTTAAGCGTCACTTTTGTATGCACCGATAGACGAGATAACTAGTCGATAACGCTTCAAAGATTCAGAAAAAATTCTTGCTAAAAATTATAATCATCAGTTTGAATTACTTTTACATATTATTAAGAAACAATACACGAAAGTTGCGAGTCTACATGTATATAAATAGGTTATTGTATAAATTTTTTCTTTTAAATAAAATTCTATGAAGTTATAATGCATGTACGAATGAAATTACATGTGAAATTACAGCTGAAGATCATTGATATGTGAGGTAACGACATGTATTTTGTAAAAGATGAGATAAAACATCTTAAAAAGAACATTAACCAAGCATGCTATTGGTTTTCATAGTCACTTCTGAGAAAAGGGAGACCATATCTCGCTTTTCTTTTTTTAATTTGGTTCTGGGGGAAACTGTTTTTTACTTGAGCGAAATAAGGGTTGACTGACGTCAAAACACAACCGACAAATATTTAGAATTGCATTGGTGCGGAACAAAGTGTGATCCCGGGATTGCATACTGCACCTTTTGGCAAATTCTATGCCCATTGCTGCCTAGTGCTAAAGAAAATGTGTGCACTACTAATTTACAGAGACGGATAAATGTTAAAAGGACAGATGTGGTGAAATTTTTAGAACTAATTAGCTTTTCTTTACCATCCTTCCAACCATCACTTCGAACTGCCTCTTTCTCCCTCTTTCCTTCTACATACATTTACTTAACCTCATTTTCGGTGTCTCGCAATCGTAAATAAATAAAGCTCATGAGAGAGAGAGTTGTTGCGTACGATCGTAATACGTTGTCTTTTCACTTACTGCTATATAGCTAGAACCTATTAATAACTAGAAGTGCCGCGGTACCGTTGTCAATTTTAGTTTTTAGGTGAATTTCATAAAAAAAAATGAAATGGGTACCTCTCGTCTTTGTATCTTCAAATATTATCAGATATTGCAGTTCGTAATTGTAGGTCCCTCTTTATTACAATAGAAATAAATATTAAGACATCTACTGCTCTTAGTTTACTATAATTAGCAAAATAAATATATTAACATATACTCTAGTTGTTTGCATTTATGAATTAACTAATTATTGTTATTCTGCTAAATATGATTAAATATAAAATATGGGAGTCGCTGAGAAATATTTACTAACACAAAGTTGGTATTTTGGCAAGTGTCGTGTGAACGCTATACAAAGATAAATAATAATTCCGACCCAACCAATCGGTGAATAATTGCAACCCATTCATTTTGTAACGTTTTAGCTTTTATAGGCTTATACTACTCCACATATTGTCGAATTGAAGGGTATTATTATTTTTTATAATGAATTCAATATTTCTTGCCAGGACACGGAAAGTAAAAATATTTTTTTATGGTTGTATTGTATTATGTACCTGATCCAACTCCATGAAAGTGCTGTATATACTATAACCAAAACCTATCAATATCTAGTCGGTCCACACTCGCATTTAAAATGTAAATATCAGGTTGTAACATAAATGTGAAATAGTTTTAGAAATGTTGCAAAATACACGCGGCGACAGGTTCGCACAGGTTTTATCACGATACAGAATGATACAGAATGGCTTAGGCTAGTGTAGGATTAGGCTAATGAATATTTTCTCCGCGTGATTTGTCACAAGCGAATCTTCAACATCGAATCGATATTTGCACATCACTGCATTCTCGGCAACTGCAGGCACCGTTTTTGAATCGGATCGTCACTGGGGATGAAAAATGGGTCCTCTATAACAATATTAAGCGTCGACATCAGTGGCTTAGCCGTGAAACAAAGCCTGAACCTCAGCCAAGGAATGGACCCCATTCAAAGAAAATTTTGCTGTGCGTTTGGTGGGATATGCAAAGAATTATTCATTTTGAGCTTCTGCCAGCTAACCAAACAATCACAGCTGAAGTCTGCTGCCAACAACTCCAACGACTGAAGATGGCATTACAAGAAAAACGTCCTGCATTAATTAATCGCAGAGGTGTTCTATTCCACCAGGATAACACGCGCCCTCACACTGCTCGAATCACCACTGCTATTGGAGGCATTTGGTTGGGAAAAAATGACTCATCCACCTTATTCTCCGGACATCGCACCTTCAGACTACCATTTATTCAGAAGTCTGCAACACCACCTAGATGGACAAAAGTTGCAATCCAGGGAAGCTATGAAAACGAAGTGATCGCTTTTTTTTAACTCGAAACCAAGGATTTTTTCGAACGTGGCATAAAAAAAACTTTCCTACAGGTGCGATGAGGTTATAGAAAAAGAAGGGAATTATATTGATGATTAATTTGTCATTATGTCATTTAATTTTTGTTGTGAATAAACTAAAAATTCGAGCAAATTTGTCCTTATAAGTCCTTTAATGTTTGTTCTGAATAAACTAAAAAATCGAGCAGAATATATGTTATAACCTTATAATTTCATACAAAAGATTTTGAACGAAAAATTCAAAGCCAGTGAGACATTAACATTTAGCTTTTTGCTCACGAGCCACTTTACGATTTTGAGTGCAACTTGTGACCAACTATCTTTCAATGCGAAGCTAAAAATGTTGATGGGACGTATTATTTTCATAAATTTATAGACTGATTGGCTTTTCCTTGATTTCACAGAAGAGTATGAAATTTTATACCAGCGTTGTTTAACTAGATATAGGTAGTCTTTACTATAAAGACCAAACTAAGAATAATTTCAAATTTTTATAATTCATATATACTGTATTTACTCCGTTCAGAATGTCGTGTTGTAAAAACCAAGTTTCTTTATTTGTAAAGTGACATTTGGAGCATAAACAGTAAATGATGGGTCAAAATACAGTTTAATTATGTTTGCGTAATCTATAACTATTAAGAACAACACCATTTTTGGAAAAATTTCTTTCAAAATTTTTTTTAAAAATTAAAACAGTATTACACAATCTTCCAAGGTAATAGTAGTATGACTGCAAAATGTTCGAGTGCATATGCATTTGCAATGTTGATCAATTGTTGCAAGGTGCCAGCCCTTCCCCCCTGTTGGTGGGGGTGAGGTAATGGGGATAATGGGGAGGGCGTGGGGATAATGGGGGATGAGTGGGGGTACTGGGGGAGGGGGTGATGGGGAGAGGGGTTATGCAACAAGGGGGTGGGGGTTATCGCCCCAGTTGAATAAAGGGGTGGGAGGTTTTGGGGGGAGAGGGAGAATGACCTCCAAAAGGAGGTAACTCTAACGTGCCCTCGCTGGCTGTAAGCGAGTTTGCGAAGCACAAGCCCCGCCCGTAGGGCAGGGAGCCGAAGGTTCTGCTTGTTATTATTTTAAAATACTTCAAATTAAAGGTAATTTTCGTTGAAATATAGCATTTGTAACGTTTAATTTATAAAATGTGAAATGTAAATGAAGGAAACTTTTCCCCAAACACGTTGTCATAATACCCCAACAAATGGGCCACATTAAAATTTCAAGGAGATAAAATTGAACTACAGGGTGTCCCTAAAGTCTGGACACATAGGAAATATCACTAACTATAACTAACTATATGTTATTATTATTATTATTATTATTATTATTATTATTATTATCTTAAATTCATGCAACTGAGGCCTAAGGTAGGCCCACATCGAATCAGCAACCCTGAGGTAGGACCAAATAGGACCTCCAAGTCCATAACTTATGGACTTGGAGGTCCTATTTGGTCCTACCTCAGGGTTGCTGATTCGATGTGGGCCTACCTTAGGCCTCAGTTGCATGAATTTAAGATAATAATAATAATAATAATAATAATAATAATAATAACATATAGTTAGTTATAGTTAGTGATATTTCCTATGTGTCCAGACTTTAGGGACACCCTGTATTGTTATTCCCGGTGCATTTTTACGCTCCAAGCGTCATATTTATCGATGAGGAAACATTGAGTTTTAGGATACGACCTTTTGAATCGATTGTATACGTACGCATAACGTTTATGCACCAGACACTTTTGTTGGCATCTCTTACCTAACTCGTGTGTTGATTATACAGCCACTAATTTCTATGCCGATGATAATGTCAAAGATAAATTTTACTCTTGTTTATGCATTGTAATGCTCTTTACGCCTTGCGACATCGATTACTTTCCTTTATATACCGAACGACGACCTATATACGCAATTTACTGACAGGACATTTCATCAACACTCTAATAACTTAACTAAACCTAACCTAACTTACTCTGACCTGACCTAACCCAAAGCCGAAATATCGATGTTTTCTTTATTATTTTTTATTCATTCGATCCGCAGAACTTAATTATTTCATGAACTTAACAGTAAAAGTGAAAGTGAATTTTAGTCACCACTAAACCTATCCTCTTATGACTGTAAAATAAACCGCCATACCTTATAACTGCAGGGTAAAAGTTATAATATTTGTTATTGGTTATTCACGAGTTATAGAGATTGAATTTTGCTATTCGGAGCTACACCTACCCATGCGATCTCTTAACCAAACTCAACCATCATGATTTAACCTCCGTTGACCAGAGGGGTATGTGTCGACAAAAATAAAATGCATCGTAAAAAATTGGGGTGCTTTCCCGTTAACGGGAATACCCAACCGCCCGCCACCAAACTGTTTGTTATGTATTTTTGCTCTCGTCATTTTCGTTTAAACTAACGAAAATATCACAACTTAACCTAACCAATCATCAAGGGCGTACAGTTGACCTAACCGGGCATTGAATTAACCTAACAGTTAATATAACGCAAAATGCCCGGTTAGGTCAACTGAATGCCCAGTTAGGTTAATTGAATGCCCGGTTAGGTCAACTGTACGCCTTTGATAATTAATTGGTTAGGTTAAGTTGTGATATTTTCGTTAGTTTAAACGAAAATGACGAGAGCAAAAATACATCATAAACAGTTTGGTAGTCCCGATAATACGTAAGTACCTAATTTATTAATCATTTAAATAAAATTAGTTAATATGTAAGCGATAATCAGTTAGTAGGGGGCCAAAATATCTATGTCATCTAAAATCGCAGAAAAAACGTCGCTGCTTTCGGTACGTTGTCGCCACACGAATTCTGCAAGATACGAGTCCAGATGATGGCGGGCGGTTGGGTATTCCCGTTAACAGGAAAGCACCAAAATTGGTGTTAAATTGATGTTAAATTAGTGTAAAATAAGCCCCGCCCCATTCAGTAGTTAAGTTATTACAACACTTTTTGGGTAATTCTAAAAATAAAGTTAAAAAAATTTCCTTATTTTCAAAATTAATTGGATGAAGTTTAATTAACGCCAAGTTGGGTTAAAATAAACGAATAGTTTTTAATGTATTCTCCCATTTCGTCTCTTTAAAGTTTAACTTCAGTCAGTTTTTCATTAAAATATTTGTTTAACGCATGGTTAACTATTTTCTAACCAATCTAGGTGGTTAATTCACCGATAGTCCAGGCAATCTAGAGCAAAAATAGCTTCAACCTGGGCAAAATTGCTTCAGAAGCTTTCTAAACTGTTTCCAGCTCAGGAACCATTGCAGAATAACATATCCAAAATCCGACAAAATTGGACCCCGGGAACACCCCCAAAAATGAAATTCAAAATGGCGGACTGGCAGTTTCCTACGAAATATAATAAATTTTAATTTCGCTTTGTAGAGAGAGTTATGACGTTTTTCTTGATCAGTAAAATGTTTTAAAACACATTTTCGTTTCTAAATTAACCTATATGACACTAAAAATTGTATTAGGCGGCTAGTATTAAACTATGACGTCACGTAATGTAAATAAAATATACTGTATGGAGTGTATGTGAGAATGGACATTGCTACATCTTTATAAACTTATATTATATACAACTCTTTAATTCCTACTACCCACTATCAAATCTGCGTATTTGTGCTTGTCATTTTCTTTAAAACTGTTATTATGTACTCCTTTTAAATACTGCAACACAGTTTATTAATTTGTGTTTTCTGTTTCAGACTGACTCGGTGTACGGCTGACTCGGTGTGCGTCCGCCTTCAAGAATGCAGACCCCTGAAGAATTGTGCGTGATTTGTAAGGAGAAATTGGACAGCGGACAGGAAGTGGTTCACATCTCGCAAAAAGGAGCAGATGGTATAAATGCATCCAGCCGCAGCCGTGGAAGCGATGTTGTTGCAACAGCTGGAATAAGTGTTCACGTTGTATGTAGGAAAAGGTTTACGGATAAAAAGACCATTGAAATAAAAAGCGACAGACCGCAGCCGAGGCAATACCAAGGAAAAGTGCTCGTTTTCATGAATACGCATTTTCCAGTGCTACTCACTGTTTGTTTTGTGATACCTTTGTGGACTTTTTTTCCAAACACAAACCAAAATCAGAGCATGTCAAAATAAGAACTACAGAGTTCTCCGAAACCATAAAAAGGTGCTGTGAAAGCCGCTGCGATGAATGGTCGTTTAATGTAAAAGGCCGTCTGGAGTATTATCTTCGTGATCTTCCTGCTGCAGATTGTGTCTACCATCACACCTGCAGCGTAAATTTTCGAAGTGGAAAAAACATTCCTCGCGCATACTCCTCCGACGATCATGATTCGAAGAAAGGGAGACCAACTAATGAAGAGCAACACCAAGCATTCCTTCAGACCTGTGCTTACCTGGAAGAGAATGATGATGAACAACTGTTGATTGGAGACCTAATTTCCAAAATGGAGGAATATCTTCAAGGAAGTCAGAGCTCTGTCTACGAACGCAGGCACATGAAGAGAAAGCTTTTAGAACGTTACGGAGACAAGATCATAATATCAGGTGAAAGTGGGAAGGCAGTTGTAGTAACACTACGAGAGACAGCTAATGAAATTCTTATAGATTATCACAAAAGTCGAAAGAATGTGATATAGATATAGAGCTACAGAAGATTTACCTAGTAGAAGCTGCTGCAAAAATAATCAGAAGTGATATCAAGTCTGTCGACTCGCATAGAAAAGATGTGTATCCATCTCCAAATGACATCACTGCAGAAAGTGCTCTTGATTACATTCCCAACAGTCTGAAATTGCTATTATCAAAAGCATTTGCGGGACAGGATGCTTCAAGAAAAATAGGTGCAATTGGGCAGAGCATTATGCAAGCAACCCGTCCTAGAGGATTACTATGTCCACTACAGATCGGTTTGTCGGTTCAGCTACACCACAACTTTAGGTCAAGGTACCTTATTGACGTTCTCCATCAGCTGGGTTACTGTTCGTCGTATGCAGAAGTAACAAGATTCGAAAGAAACGCGGCGCTGGCAAGTGGGTCTGGCTCTTTTACTGTTGATGAAAACACTGCAGTCCTTCTAGCAGCAGATAACGTCGATCATGATGTCTGCACTTTGGATGGGAAGAATACCTTTCATGGAATGGGTATGATTGCCGCAATAACTCCGAAGATCAAGATCCACCCTTCTATTCACAGGCGTAATGTTGGTGACAATGACATTAAGAAGATTGCAACCGTTGACATTAGGGAATATAGACACGCGAGAAGCATGTTGAGGGACATCTCATTCCGTGAACTTCCAGTACCCACTGCTACCATAAGTCGACTTAGTCTTCTCTGGCAGATATCTTCAGCAGAAAGATCAGGTCCAAGTTGGTCTGGAACAATGCAGGCAATTCACGGTGGATCAAGTGTCTCACATCCAGGTGTGGCGTCGATCACGTTCCTTCCCATCATAGATATGTCGCCAACTGACATGACCTGCATATTTTCGACATTACTATATTTGAGCAAGATAGCACGCGATCAAAAAGCCCCATGCATTATTACCTTTGATCAGCCTTTGTTCTGGAAAGCTTCCCAAATCATCAATGAACAGAGAGACCTGCAGGACATTGTTTTAATGCTGGGATCATTTCACACTCTGATGAATCTTTTGGGAGCAGTCGGTACTCTTATGAATGCTTCAGGATTGTCTGAAGTACTTCAAGAAATATACGGACCAAATGCCGTGCAACACATGATGTCTGGAAAAGTTGTTTCAAGAGCGATACGTGGTCATATGATAGTAGATGCAGCTCTTAGTACCTTACTAGTCGCAGACGTTTTCCCTCGTAATGAAGATGGAACTCCTCATGACCTCCATAAGGAAGCTTGTGACCTGCTCGACGATGTTATGACCGCCAAACAATCAGTTGAGGATGTGGAATCTTCGAATGCATTGTCTCAGATTGCTACCACTTTGGATGCGAAGAAAACTGACCTACAATCTACTTCGCAAACAAGTCAACTCTGGTTGGAATATCAGCGAATGATCAACATTGCACGTTCCTTGATAACAGCAGACAGAACCGGCTCGTGGGATTTGCACTTGCAAGCTATGCTGGAGACCATCCCCATAATTGCAGCAGCCGGACATCACAATTACCTGAAATCGATATACCTGTACCTGCAGAAAATGTTAAGTTTGCCTTCTGAAAATCCAGCCGTTAACAAAATGTTCCAGGAAGGTAAGTTTGTGGTAAGAAGAAGCGACAGATTATGGGCCGGACTCGGCACAGACCTGGTGATAGAACAAGTACTAATGCGTTCCCTGAAAAGCAGAGGCGGACTGACACGCGGAAGTGGATTTACAGACATCCAAAGGACAACGTGGCTCTTTTCTATGCCTCTGTGTTCCACTTATAACTTAGCAATGCAGGAATACACCAGAGTTTTGTTGGAAAGTAGTGAACAGCACAAGGAAATGAGGGGAAGTAGACAAATCAGGGACAGTAATGACATGAAGAAAGTACTTGAACGTCTGGAATCCTTATCCCCATTCCATTCTACCTCGGGTCTCTGCAACATTGTAACAGGGCTAACTGCTGATCCTGGAGTTAACGTTCATCAATTGCATTCAATCGGTACGAACATTGTCGTAAAAATGATTGGGAAACAAGCCTTTACATATTCTGCCAAAAGATCTGACAAAGTGAAAACACGAGGATCTGCTTCTGCCGTTGTGATCACTGATGCTTCAGATATAAAAGTAGATCCTGCACTACTGTTTCAGGGAATGATGACTGTTGCCACTGGCGGAGACATGAATCTTGAAGATGTCATGTGTTACGAACTGTGTGCATATCCTCCTGCATTGTTCGAATCACGAAGTATCTTGAGGAAACCCGATAAGTCTCAGCTAGCTCATGCAATAATCAAATACACTGACACTTTACGCATGGAAGAAGTTCAAGAAATTCAGTGCACAGACCAGTACGTATTGGATGGTGGATCTACTTACATCGTGTTTCCTGGCGTCAAGATGAAACATATGACAGCATCGCCAACTCATATGCCGATTTCACTCTGAAAACATATGGAAAAGCAATCATTGTTTTTGATGGCTACAGCAGCTCTCCTACGATCAAGGACATGACCCACAGAAGACGCAGCACCAAGACAAGCAGAAATGTGAATCTCAGTCCAAGCATGAAGTTTGTTGGCCAGAAGGAACACTTCTTGGCTAATGAAAACAACAAGCAAGCATTTATTTCCCTCGTAGGTGAGATGTTGAAGAAGCACGGGTGTACTGTTCACAACGCAGATGGGGATGCTGATGTGGACATCGTTCGTGCAGCAGTTTCCTCATCAGAAAATGCAACTACAACAGTAATAGGGGAAGACACCGACTTGCTGATTCTCCTTCTGTACCATGCCAAGGACAGTGGTTTCAAGTTGTACTATCGCAGCGATATAAGACGGGGACCATCTCCTAATCCTGTGTATGATATTCTCAGCATTCAATCATTGTTAGGCAATGACATCTGCAAGTATCTCCTGTTTGTGCATGCTTTCACGGGCTGTGATAGCACATCCAGAATTTTTTCGATCGGTAAAGCCAAAGCATTCGACACACTGATGAAGGTGGCTGAACTCCGTTCAGTTGCAAATACATTCTGTTCTGACTGTTGCCAACACTCTGACATTGAAGCCGCTGGAAGAAAGGCAATGCTTCTGTTGTATGGCTGCAAAACACTTGAATCCACTAACGCACTACGTCATCGAATGTTAGTTGAAAAGGTAGCTACAGCTAAATCTTTTGTTACACCCGAACGTTTGCCACCTACCGATGCGTCCACAAAGTACCACAGCTTTCGCACATACTTTCAAATACTAATCTGGAAGTCTACAGAAGAGAAGATCGATGCAGAACAGTGGGGTTGGTATGTAAAGTAATTCCTACTACCCTACAGCCTGCGACAAGCCACCAGCTCCAAATTATCTACTCAACATGATCCGCTGCTCTTGCAAGACGAAATGTGCTACTTCAAGATGTGGATGCAAGCGTAATGGAATGCCCTGTTCAGCCGCTTATGGCGAGTGCCAAATCAGTGGTTGCGATAACAACCCAAGTACCGGTAATCTATCCGATGATAGTGATGAAGAGGATTAATTTCTGTATGTTTGTGACCAGGTATCACTTCTTCTGTAATGAACATAACTTGAAACTGGGAAAAAAATAATTGTTGTATTATTGATTATAAAAATCTGTAAAAAGCTATATAACATTATATTTGCGTAATAACTGGTTGTGTTGTATATTGTTGAATTATTTAAAACATTACAACTGAAAGAAAAAGCATCAAATGTATCTCTATAAATAAAAGCGTAAATTATATATATATTTTTTTTTTCGTAGGAAACATCCAGTCCGCCATTTTGAATTTCATTTTTGGGGGTGTTCCCGGGGTCCAATTTTGTCGGATTTTGGATATGTTATTCGGCAATGGTTCCTGAGCTGGAAACAGTTTAGAAAGCTTCTGAAGCAATTTTGCCCAGGTCTAACTACAAATTGCCTGGACTACGACGCGCCAATTGCATCAACCATTAAAAAAAAAAAGCAAGGTTACTCAAATCATCGTTTGAGTGCTCTAACCACTTAGACTGGTTGTCAAGTAGTTAACATATTTGGTTGAACTCAACCAAATATAGGGTTTAACAACCAATTCAACCAAATATAGGGTTAACTACTTGACAACCAATCCAAGTGGTTAGCGCAATCACACGATTATTTGACCAACTTTGATTAATTTTTCGTAACAAATGGTTGATGGAATCGACGCATGGTTGAATTAACCACATAGATTGATTATAAAATTGTTAACTATGTGTTAGCCAAAGTTTTTTCTGTGTAAAGTAAAATCTCGTTTTTTCAGAATACTTTTAACGGAAATGCCGTTTTTTGCGAAATGAAAGCGACTGATTGGTAAAGAAACTTCAAAACGATTTGAGGGTCTTTAGAACGATCAGTAATGACATTTCTTTATTTAGAATGATGCAGTAGTACTACCGCAAAAAGGTCAAGTGCAATTGAGGCGCTCCGCGCCAGATGTTCGTAAGCGCCAAAAATAAAAAACGCCAGAAAACGCAGTTAAAGTTGGGGAGTGAATATTAGACTCTATCTCTTGAACCATTGAAGATAGCGCAAAGATGTTTATGTGAAATTTATAGCTTTCAAACTCAGCTAACCGATGGGTTAAAACACACTAATCACTTACTGATTAGTATTAATCATGGATTAATTGAAGGGGTATCCAATAGAAACTGTCAAAAAGACTGTAAAATGCTATAATGACAATAAAATAGTATTCTCTACGCTTAGGATTGAAAATTACGTACTTATAAGGTTCAAGAGATTGGCTTCGATCAGACATGATGAAATGAGTAACAACGCACTTAAAAGCACGAAAATGAGGAGCACAAGCACAATGCACTAGACAATGGTGGCTCCAGGCGGGCTTGTAAACACGGTTAAATAGGGATTTCGACCTTATGGTTTCAGAGCCAGATGTTCGTATATCTCAACATTGGATAGTATGGGAACTGAGCTTCACGCTGCTACAAAAAACGAGTTTTAGCCCGGGGTGGCGCTTACGAACATCTGGCGCGGAGCGCCTCAATTGCAATGCAACATTGCATGCAACATGATGCTAGTGGTTTTAACCCCCCAATTATATATCTGTGAACTCCAAGGGTAACCTACCCTAACTGCTCAGGCCCACAAATATATATATATATATGTGTGTGTGAACCCAAGGGGCATCCTAACCTAAGGCAGTTCAGGCCCACAAAAGTATATATATTCATGTGGGGTGTGCATCCATGTAGGTTTGTCAATAACACAGTATAAATAAAGACTTTTAGGAGCTCATCCCAGGAACAACACGTAGTCGAGATGAGGGCTACACCAATCGTCTAAGTATAGACTTTATGACCTCCAATATAGACATTAGGAGCCCACCCATCAGCAGCACGAGGCCGAGATAGGGCTAATCAATCGTCTAGACTTTAAGACCTCTCAGCAGTAACACAGTATTACATAGCCGACTTACGGCTTTTACCTAACAGCCAGATCTTACTTACCAACACCTGATAGACCAAAGCCGACTTACCTACGGCTTTTACTTACCAACCAGATCTTATTTATGAACACCTGATAGACCTCCTATGTGGTCTCAAAATACGACACAGACTATAGTCAAAGCTATTAATCTTCTCATTAACGTATTAAAATACGTTTATGAGGCTATAATAGACCAATAAGGTCTCAGAAAACGGCACAGCCAATAGTCAAAACTATTGAGCTTCTCGTGGCAGAAAACCACCACGAGGCCATGTGTTGTCGGCTAGTCGCTCTTTTAAACAAAAACTCAAATATGGTAAACCAAATTTAAAGCAAAAACAAATTTTTTACATAATATACAAATATATCTTTAAATCTTATTATAAACAATATTAATTTCCTTAACTATTAAAAAAATACCTGCATTTTCTTCCATTTCCTTTTAACCTTACTTAAAATATAAAAAATATGAAAAAAGTGTTACATAATCTTCCAACTATTTTTAAAAATACTTAGGGTCACATACAACACATCATTATCTTTTGCAAACCACATTCAGGACATTAAAAACAAATGTACGTCAAGACTTAACACGCTTAGGGCACTAACAGGCACAAACTTTGGACAACAGCAGGAAACAACGTCACTCATATACAAACAATACATTCGCTCAGTTATGGACTATGCTAGCCTATGCTGGTCACCTATTATCTCAAACACACATAAACACCTTACAGACAATACAAAACAACGCACTTCGTGCCATTACAGATTACAGGATGTACTCAAACAACACCAATAGAACACCTGTACACAGAAACAAAAATACTGAAAGTTAGGGATCATTTAGACATGAGGAGAACACAATTCATGGCAGCAGCGACAACTAACCCACAACACCCTTGCCACTACACGTATAATCATGCACCAACACCTCGCACCATTAATGTAACACCAGAGAGACATTATAACCAAATACTCCATTCCATACCACGCCCCACAGAAAACCACACACACACACACACACACACACCACACACACACACACACACACATCTAACCCACAGAGCACTGACACGCGTCGGTCCGAATGCGGTCCTAGGTGCGAAGCCGCCACCCATTGACAGGTCAGAGACCAGCCTGAGCAGATCGAATCGAGTTAACTTAGCACGATTCCGATGTGGACATCACCCCAACTTACAGAATTCTAAACACAGACTCGACAACTCCACAGACGACACCTGCCACCTGTGCCAGGACACACCACAAACAATTGAACACATTATGACAGACTGTACCGCTCTAGCACAACATAGAACACAACACAACATCACTAGTGCGCTGAACCTCTGGTCCACTCCAGAGAGGGCAATCGGTTACCTGCGTGCCGCCGGCTTGCTCGATCAAGGTGGGCTGATCGGCTAACCAACAACAACAACAACAACAACTATTTTTAACAGAAAAAGGGGTAATGGGGAGAGGGGTAGGGGTAATGGAGAGGGGTGGGGGTAATGTGAGAGGGGTGAGGGTAATGGGGAGGGGGTAATGAGGGTTATCTCCCAAGTTACATAAAGGGGGAGAGTTTTTTGGGGGAATGGGAGAATGACCTCCTCCCAAAGGGGTAACCCTAACTTTTTGAGCTTCGTATTCTGAGCCAGTGAGTTAAAAATTTGTGAAGCTATATTTAAAATGTAAAATAATATTTTTGTCTTCATCTCGGTCCTCTGCGAAGGTGCCCTCGCCGTAGGCGAGTTTGCGAACCACAAGCCCCGCCCATAGAGCAGGGAACCGAAGGCTCTGCTTGTAATCTATACTTATAATAAAAGGACGTGTGTGTGTGTGTGTGTGTGTGTGTGTTCCAACCATAACTCCAAAATGGAAGCAGTTACAAACATGAAACTTCACACACATATTGATTAGGTCTCCAGGTTGTGCCCGTGGGTATTAATAAATTAAATAATTAAAATTACTGGGCCCGAAGGCCCCAGCACCGCGCTTAAAGTACAGAAAAGAGCGCAGCCGTAAAAATTTTGAGCTTCACATTGTGTCAAGATTTCTGAATCTTAAGATTTTCATGACAAATTATTTGGTCAATAAAACTATAGAAAAGAACACAGTCATGAAAATCTTGCGCTTCACATTGCCGTCCGTAATAATAATCTATAATAATAAGGTGACGCAGTTACAAATATGAAACTTCACACACACACACACACACACACACACACATATATATATATATGTGTTATATACATACTAGCGGAGCTACCCGGCGTTGCCGGGTGGATGTTGAACGATATATATATATATATATATATATATATATATATATATATATATATGTTATATATACATACCAGCGGAGCTACCCGGCGTTGCCGGGTGGATGTTGAACGATATATATATATATATATATATATGCCCGGTTAGGTCAACTGAATGCCCGGTTAGGTTAATTGAATGCCCGGTTAGGTCAACTGAATGTCCGATTAGAGTAATTAAATGCCCGGTTAGGTCAACTGAATGCCCGATTAGATTAATTGAATATCCGGGTAGATTAATTGAATACCCGGTTAGGTTAATTGTACGCCCTTGACGATTGGATAGGTTGAGTCATGATATTTTCGTTAAAGCTAACGAATATATCACGACTTATCCTAACCAATCGTCAAGGGCGTACAGTTGACCTAACCGAGCATTCAACACCCAAGTGCACAACCTCTGGACCTAATCAATATGTGAGTGAAGTTTCATGTTTGTAACTGCTTCCATTATGGACCTAAAGCTAACGAAAATATCACGACTTAACCTAACCAATCATCAAGGGCGTACAGTTGACTTAACTGGGTATTCAACACCCAGGTGCACAACCTATATATATAGCGTTCAACATCCACCCTTGCAACGCCGGGTCGCTCCGCTAGTTTTATAATAAAAGTAGATTTTATTTTAGTGTAACTTATTCATTTTTCGCCTTTTACCCCGCATTAAAGAAGATTTATTTAAAGCAAGTTTCTGTCTTAATATATCCAAATTTATCTTTAAATTAATATTTTTCATAATATAATTTAATTGTTAAACCAGATTTTAGTTTTAATGGTAACTTATTCATTTTTCACCTTTCACCATGCATTCTACCATATCCCCAATTATTATTATTATTATTACTAATATTTGTCATATTGAGTATGTGAGCCCAATAAACTTTTTCATTTTCATATAAAAGTGATTCTTCCGTGTATATATATATATATATACAGGGCGTCCCAAAAAAATGTATACACACTTTAACAGCTGATAGCTCAATTGATGTTTCTTTCTTTCCAAGTTAAACCCATTAGAATTAATAATGGCAGTCAGACTAAGCTTTGAACAAAGGAAATTCATTCTAAAATGCTGCTGGAAGTGTGAAAACGCAGTTGAAGTGCAAAGACAGTTTAGGAGGGAGTTTCAAACAGATCCACCAACGCGACTTACCATCACTCGAATTAGAGATAAGTTTGAAGCCGATGGAACTGTTCAGAATGTCCACAAGAAGCGTTCCGGATGACCACGGACATCGACAAGCCCCACAAAGCAAGAAAGAGTACTGGAAACGTATCACCAAAGTCCAAGAAAATCTGTGCGGCAAGCGAGTCGTGAGGTAGGAATTTCAGAATCGTCTGTCCAACGCATTTTGAAGCGCTGTCAATGGAAAAGTTACATTCCAAGATTAGTCCATGCTATTAATGAAGATGATGATCCGGACCGAAGAGTGGAGTATTGCGAGTGGTACTTGGCACGATGTGGATGTGGATTGGACGAAGGGGTTTCGTAGAATACCCTCCGCGTTCACCAGACCTCACACCACTAGACTTTTTTTTATGGGGATACTTAAAAGACAAAGTCTACGCTATAAAACCTGCAACAGTCGCTGAATTGAGAGCAGCCATTGAACGAGAATGCACACAAATACCAAATGAAATGTTTCGTGATGTTTGCGATTCCATTGCTTCGCGTTATCAGCAGTGCCTGGACCAGAACGGACGTCAGTTTGAAAACAGGCGTTGACAAAACAATTAAATAATGTCTGTAGATTCTATTACATTTTGAAAATGAAATGTATTTTAATAAACACTGCCTTTATAAGTATTTAAAGTGTGTATACATTTTTTTGGGACGCCCTGTATATATGTTAACCTCTCCGTCTATGGCCCTGGGTTGGTTCGGAGTCGACGGGGGTTCTGGTTAGGAGGCAGCAACGGATCTGTTACTTGCAGTAGTTTCTTCTATACGACTCTCCGAGTTCTTCTTTAGTGGCTCGGAGGATTCTGAGAGGCTTATTAAATTCTCTGAGGGTTCCCCCGATTCTTCTTGTATCGTATCGGGAGATTTTAATACTAAGTTTTCTGAAGAGAGCACGGCTCGGAGAAGATAAAGACTTTCTTTTACTGTAATTTACTGTTAAAATGTACAGGTACTACTCAGCCTCGTCGTTGGAATCAGAATGTACATGGAAGAAATCGGTAGGCTTTATATACCCCGATTCTACTAACATCATCATTATTAAATGTTGAAGAGGCTGCATTATTTTTGCACAGTATTTGAAAATAAAGTAAATCTTTTAGCTGTGGTAAGATTTAAACAAATAAACAAGATATTTGAAGATGAAGCTATATTTTTATCTTAAACTGCGTATTTTCAGATCTGATGTTATCATGATCTGCCAAATTAACTAAAAGTGGAAATTGAACTATGCCACTTTACACTAAAATATATATATGAGTAAACATTAAAGGCTTAAGATTTACAATTAAATGCTTAGGCAAGACATGACTTCATCTTTTTATAACGAAGAGAGAATGTATACAAAATATGAACACTGCAAAAATGATGTGAAATGGAAAGAGTAACATAGTATAGTTTAATATTTGGCAAACAATGCCCACAAAGATCGTAGATTGTGACAAGCCTAATTAGTCTTCAACATGACCCCCCCTTCCGGACACGACAGAGGTCATAACGAGAGGTTAATTCTTACGACAACCTCCATGTGGTTTAGTGATAGACTCCGTTTCTTCAAATGTGCGGTACCACCAGAGATGGGCAGTATCTTGTATCTTAAGATACAAAAAGTATCTTAAGATACAAGATACGTATCTGATATACGTATCTTAGATACTTTATTTTTGGAGGATCTTGAGAAGTATCTAAGATACATTTTGTCATGTAGCTTGTATCCCGGGATACACTTTCAAAGATACTTTCATAAGATACTTTTTAAATAGAGACGCTAATAACTATTCATGAAATATGATCATATCTGACGCACGTTGAAGCAGGCCGGCGATTGCTGTTACATGTTTGTACATGAATACTACCGTTGCGCTGCGCGCACAGTCTCGGCACAGACGTACTCAGGTTTCATCTTGTATCCCGCGGTGTTAACATGTTTTAACATGATTAAAATCAGGAATTATACATATATTTGCTTATTCCTGCAAATATATTTATTATGAGGAAAACTTTATTTTTTCTTCGTGAGTAGGTAACTGAGCATACCTGTATTAACAATTTATTTGAAATACATAAATTGAAAAAGTGTGGTTTATTTTATTTTTCCATACCTAAAAATTTTCAGGATTATTTATACATATTTACTTTATGCTTTCCTTTTAGTTATATCACTATATGAATACTGAGATATGAAGTACCATTGATTTGGCATTTATTTATATCCAGAAAATATAATAATAAACAATTGAATGAGACAACTCGTGCGCTCATGGCTCACCAGGTAAAACTAAACTCACATAATTATTCTTTCAAAAGTATCTTGTATCTTAAAAATGTATCTTGTATCTGTAACTTGTATCTGTATCTTGAAGATACAGTTTTTTCGAGTATCTTGTATCTGTATCTCAGATATATTTTTGTTGGGTATCTTGTATCTGTATCTCAGATACAATTTCCAAGTATCTTGCCCATCTCTGGGTACCACTGCACTATGGAGCGTATTTAGGAGGTTTTCGAACACCATACACACGGTGAAACTCACGCTGTACCGCTGTCACACTCTGAAACTTAACAAACCAAATGACACACTTCGCACGGTGCTACTATAGCGTGCGGTCTACAAAGATCATCTTTAGTCTACAAAAGAATTTGCGCTGAAATGACCTGACCTGACTTGAATTTGTGCTGATCTGACTTGGTGCTGACCTGACCTGAAATGACTTGACTTTGTCTTTGGGGACGAATGTGAGGTCAAGGCGGACTATAAAAGGGGGAATCATGATGACAAATATTAGTTCAATTACATTAAAACAAAAAATTTAAAGGACAAATAAGCAATTCATTCTATGGGATATAATGCCAGGTTAGGTTAATTGAATGCCCGGTTACATCAACTGTATGTGTATGCCCTTGACAATTGGCTAGGTTAAGTTGTGAGATTTTCGTTAGTTTTAACGAAAATATCACAACTTAACCTAACCAATCGTCAAGGGCATACAGTTGACCTAACCGGGCATTATATCTCATAGAATGAATTGTTTGTTTTATTTGTCCTTTAAATTTTTTGTTTTAATGTAACTGAATTTGTAAATACGTTGTAGACCGCACGCTATAGTGTAAATATCTTTGTAGACCGCACGATATAGTAGCACCATTCGCACGTTGTTGTGCATTCGCCGCCATCTTCAAAACTTGCTTATGTCTCATAAGTCTGACAGCAGATGGCGCTCGTACGTCTGACAGCGGATGGCATAACCTATTACAAACTCCCACATTTTATGACCACACGTGCAACAAATGAGCACTGTATCACTTCTCGGTAGATTCTCACAGCGTTTTTACTTTATCCATACCCAAACGGATCACCCTGTATAACATTATTTTCTGTTTTGTACCCAATTGCGATTTATATACGTCTGTGCTAAAAAAAATCCATTCTTTATGTACACAAAGAAAACTGTATAACAGACTTCGCGGGGGAGAATAACATTTTTATTAATTCACATTACTCACTACTTCTCTAAACTGATGAGTTTCCACAAAAATAATTAAATGGCCATGCATTAAAGATTCTATCATACGCCTATTTCATTTTCATATAAGGGTGATTCTTCCGTATATATATATATATATATATATATATATATATATATATATATATATATAGTGTTCTACCAAGGTGAAAACGTCTGTTTTGTAGCTCCATTTAACTTCGACATTGCTGTATTATTTTTTAATATAATTTTAAACTAGCTTTTAGAATCATATTAAATCTTGCTGTTGAAGATACAAGATGTCCAAGAAATAATTCTGAATTATAGCAGGGACTTTTATGCTGGAAGGAGGGGGCAAGGGCGCCTGCATGCAAAATGTCCCGCCCATACAGGAAGAGGGTGCTCAAAATCGAGGTTCAAGGTTTTGAGGTGCCTAGGCACTCTGCATTTGAAAGATTGGAGGTCATAGACAGGAGAAAGATGGATTGAGGAAGAATGTTTCAGAGCTGGCCATTAGAGTAGATGAAGGCTGAAGTGTCCATTATAACAGCGATAGTAAAGAGTGATTTAATATCTAGGGGTACAAAGGAGAAATGTCTTGTTTTGTCACCCGTTGAAGTCCTTAATTTGACCACTCTTTTTACCCCGTCTGCACCTGGTCTGAGTTCTAAAACTCGAGCCAGAGCCAGTATTGTCTTGGAGTACTGTCGTGTATTAGAACAAGGTCCACAACCTTAATTGTGTCAGACCAATCCTTCTTAGTCATTTGTTTATGTCTCCCCCTTAGACCCATCAAGTACTCAGTTTTCCACTGTTTAATGAAATGAGCCTTAACTTCAGTTAAGTGTTGTAACTTAGTCTGGAGTTCATCATGTTCTTGAGTCCAGTTTGGGTCTTCAGAAGAGTCTATATTGTAGTCTGGCAGGAGACTAACTTGTTCCCCCCGAATCAAATGATTTGGAGTTAATGGTTCAGGGTCATTAAGGTTGTCACTCGCATAAGTCAGTGGTCTATTGTTGATGATGTTCTCAATCTCAGCCAGGAGAGTGAGCAACTCAAACAAGTGTATCTGTTTTTTTACCAATTGCTTTCATCAAGCAACTCTTAACCGTATGTATATTCCTTCCCCACATTGACCCATACCAAGGAAAGGCAACTGGAATATATTTCCATTTTAGGTTTGAATTTTGTACATATAATTGTGTGACTTCATTGCTTAACAAGTCATTAATGACTTGTTCACCAGCCTTGAAATATGTAGGGTTGTCAGTCCAAACTGCCTTAGGTACTGAATGTCGTGCACAGAATCTCTTAAAGACAGCAACAAACGATTCTGCTGTAAGATCCTCCACAACATCCAGATAAACAGCTCGTGAGGCAGCACATGTAAATAGTACAATGTACATTTTTTGTTCAGTGTCAACCACCCATACAGTCAATGCTCCTGTATAGTCAATGCTTACAGTCTCAAAGGATCTGTTAAGAGTAACTATCTCCTCTGGCAAAGCAGGAAGATTTGGTTTCCTATAGGGCCTAGCATGAATTCTCCTACATGTGGCACACTCATTGATGACTGACTGTTTTAGCAGTGATCCTTCACTTGGGTATCCAATAAGTTTTTCTTAATGCGGTTAGTGTCTGTGGTACCCCCATATGATGTACATCATTGTGTGTTTGTCTGATGATTAATGTTGACAGATAGCTAAATTTAGGTAAAAGGATTGGATGTTTGCTTTTGTAAGACAGTTTTCATTTATCTAGTTTCCCTTTACACCTAGAAGACCTTCCTCATTTCTGAACAAGTCTAGATCCACAACTACTGACGGTACAGGCTCTTTTGTTTGTTCTCCATTAATCATGCAAAAAGGTCGAGTGCAATTGCAGTACAACATTGCATGCAACATGATGAGTGTTTTTTTACCCCCTTTCAGCCCCCAGCCCCGTTCAGCCCCCAATATATATATATATATATATATATATATATATATATATATATATATATATGAGTTGTATGTATGTGAACTCCAAGGGCTAACCTAACCTAGCTGCTCAGGCCCCCAAAATCTAGTTTTATTGTAAGATTAAATGATTATTGTTTATAATAAGATTTAGATATATTTGTATATTAAGTAAAAAAGTTGTTTTTGCTTTAAATTTGGTTTACCATATTTGAGTTTTTGTTTAAAAGAGCGACTAGCCGACAACACATGGCCTCGTGGTGGTTTTCTGCCACGAGAAGCTCAATAGTTTTGACTATTGGCTGTGCCGTTTTTTGAGACCTTATTGGTTTATTATGGCCTCATAAACGTATTTTAATACGTTAATGAGAAGATTAATAGCTTTGACTATTGTCTGTGTCGTAATTTGAGATCACATAGGTCTATCAGGTGTGGGTAAATAAGATCTGGTTGGTAAGTAAAAGCAGTAGGTAAGTCGGCTTTGGTCTATCAGGTGTTGGTAAGTAAGATCTGATTGTTAGGTAAAAGCCGTAGGTAAGTCGGCTATGTAATACTGTGTTACTGCTGAGAGGTCTTAAAGTCTAGACGATTGATTAGCCCCATCTCGGCCTCGTGCTGCTAATGGGTGGGCTCCTAATGTCTATATTGGAGGTCATAAAGTCTATACTTAGACGATTGGTGTTGCCCTCATCTCGACTACGTGCTGTTCATGGGATGAGCTCCTAAAAGTCTTTATTTATACTGTTACTGACAAACGTACATGGATGCACACCCCACATGAATATATATACTTTTGTGGGCCTGAACTGCCTTAGGTTAGGATACCCCTTGGGTTCACACACATATATATATATATATATATATATATATATATATATAGATATTGTGAGCCTAAGCAGTTAGGGTAGGTTACCCTTGGAGTTTACAGATATATAATTGGGGGGTTAAAACCACTAGCATCAGGTTGCATGCAATGTTGTATTGCAATTGCACTCGACCTTTTTCCGATAGTACTACTGATGCCATGAACTTTTTATGTAATTTTTTTATTGAGTTTTTGTGTATACTGTATATGTATACAGTATTCCTATGATTTGTGTAATTACTGTATCATACGTATCCTGATTTATTAATATAATTTATTTACTAATAATGGGAAAAGAGAGAAACACAAGCATGTTTTATTTCCACTCATTATTCACATACAGTTCAATAAAATTCTTAGGGTAAATTGCCAATTTCCGTTTTTCCAGAAAATTGGTTTTTACGGAATGAACTTGGTTTCGACTTGTTTCATTAAATGGGATTTTACTCCATTTCGAAAACCAAAAATATATAGGCACTATATGATATAAGTGGGAGACAATGAATTTCCTGTCAATCATGTAATTGTTCATTAAAACAGTTCACAAAAACATTCACATTAAAATTGTTCTCAAATTGTTTACTATATAAATTACTCTATTACTCTTCCTTTTAATAACGCTTAATACTTTGTGTCACAATCACGCGATCTACTATTCCTATGGCCGAACGGCATCCATGTTTGTGCCATTAGAAGCTCGTTCCAAGGAGCGAATAAACAGACAATCAACGGCTTAGATGTTTTAGATTTTCCGGAATTATTCCCATTTTCGCAATTGTCATGGAAACCATGGTAATTAATCTAAACCCCATTCATCCACTCATAAATCGCATCAGATTATGCCTGCCCATTGAATGTAGCATGGTTTGACCTTCGTTTGTCCTTCCTTACTCATTTACTTAGTTTATCCCAAAATACACTTAATTCATTAATTATTACTATTACTATATATAGGTATATGTATTTAATTAATAGTGTCACTCACTCTTGTATTGTGCCCCTCCAATTCATTTCCCCTTATTTCCCTCTATAATGACTTATACATCCTAATTAAATAACTATAACATTATAAATTATAATGTGTTCGGCTATGGCATCAAAAAGTAAATTAATTCCTCTCGCATTTGTCATAACTTCAAACTGACATCGTTAGTATTTAATATATGACATTGATAATAATTTCCTCGTACTTTATTTATACTATACCTCGGTTAACCTTGGTTTTGCTTCCGCCCGAATTGTTCATTCTGACGAAGGTCAAGCTTGTCACTCCACCTTAGACCTACAGTTTAACGTGGAATCCGAATCACGCCCCACCAGCAGCAGCAGCAGCAGCCCAGCGTCTTAACCACTAGGCTACCCAGGGTACTCATTTATCTACCAACCAATTTTTTTTTATTGTGTGGAAGAATGAACAGCTGGGTTTTGCCGTGTACGGAAATTTGTACGTCAACATTTGTACGACGGAAATTTATACGCCAGCATTTGTACGGCAGAACATTTATACGACTCGAAATTTATACGACTGACATTTGTACGACGGTAATTTAAGTATGCGCTCTACCGGACTTTTTTGACTTAAGTATGCGATCTACCCATGATAATAACTGTGACTTCATTTTTTTATATAAACATAAGCACAGGTGCAAAAAAATAAATAAATAAATAAAAGTAAACATTATTTAAATATTTTGAAAATAATTTCAATTTGAAGAATTTTAAATTTTATCATGTATCACAGCGCATTAAAGGATTAACAGGTAGGTAAATGGTTATTGAATAGGTACAAGTGGTTAGGTTAAGTTAGGTTAGGTTAGGTTAGGTTGTTAGGTCTGGAGATTAATGAGAAAAAACTCGCAAGATTTGTTCTCCGATTTTTTAAATGACATTCATTCTGTGTATCGCTAGTTACATTTTCTCTTAAATTGATAAGTTGAAATCTAGTTTCATTTATGCATTTAATTATTGTAATATGTAATTTCATAATTTGTGATAATTTGTATTTTAACTTATCTAGTTTCAAATTCAATTTTATTAACTGATCATGAATTTCTTGCGTATAACGTATAAATTACCGTCGTACAAATGCTTGGCGTATAAATTTCCAGTCGTATAAATGTTCTGGCGTACAAATGCTGGCGTATAAATTTCCGTCGGACAAATGAGTGGTCGCGCGTCTTAGTGTACCTAAGCGCCACCACAGGCGAAAACGTGTTTTTGATGGATATCACTATTTTCACCCTTCCTCTATCGCGTGGTTTGGGTTATAATGACCTTACGACACTAGAAGTATGGTTGAAAACCTTATGAAGCGAACTACTTTTTTCACCTCTATCGCCAGCCAAAAGTTCACCCAAAGTTCGGCATAATAAGAAAAAAAAAATAAAAAAAAAAAAAAAATATATATATATATATATATATATATATATATATATATATATATATAAAATATAAAATATGAAAATCTATTCCAAAAACTCAGCATTTTCATTAGCATACTTAGAACTCTAATTTAGCCAAAAATTAACGTTCTAGCTCAATTAATAACAGATACTATTGCCAGAATATTGCTGAACTTTGGAGGCGATTTCTGACGAATTTTAATTTTGGCGCTTAGGTACCGTAAGACGCAGGACCCCTAAAATGTTGGCGTACAAATTTCCGGGTTTCGGGTTTTGCTGCGACCATCTTGGGGCCGATGGATTCGTAGTCAGCGACGCTAACCACTACACCACCGGGGCGCTATATAAGTCATTATTTATGTCTTGTCTGATGTGATGCAGTATAAATGTTGTCGGCCATGTGCATTCATATATCCATGTCCCTCCTTGAATGGAATAATGTTATTAATTTTATCCTTTACATAAATTACCCTTTAAAGTATCTTTAATTATTTTTTTTTATTTACTCATTCATCTACCTATTGTCTACTTTGCCCTATCAACCTATAAGCCCATGTTTACTTGCGACGGAATGGGTGTTTCGCTACTGTCGAATATGTTGTTTACACCACTCCTTTTTTAAAGGTGACTCAGTATGTTGCTTCGTTGCATCGACAATAGAAGTGTATACCGCTTACGTCCAGGTTCTCCTCTCTAGCTTGAGGCCACTGTCAAAAACTGACTGTGTGTTTACGAACAATTGTCTGCCCCTCGATTGGTGTCCCCTTCCCTCGATCCGTTGGGAGAAAAGAATTGCTTAATTTTCGTGAGAAGGATAAAAATTAGGTGTTACCCCTTTTCACAGTTTTATTTCACGGGATAATTCGATTCTCACAAGAAATTAGATTTATCAGGGCAAAGTTAAAATAAAAATTTTATTTCTATCACTACACTTGTTTAGAGCGTTTTTTTTTTACAAAAAAAAAAAGAGAAAGAAAAAATGCTCTCTCCAAACAGGTATGCGACTGACTTGCCGGTTGAGTCAGAATTGGCATTATCTCTTACCATGCCCTGGAGAACTCCTGTGGTGCCACGTTTACAAGAGATTATTGAAGTTGCAAAATACTGTAGAATAATATTTTTAAATTTTAACAAAAATTTATTTCCTGAGGAAAATCATTTCCACATTTGTGTCCCTCTATATTACCATCAGGTCAGGTGAATATAAGAGGCTGTAAATTCGTCTTTCCCCTTCAGTGCCTCTTTCTGTAGAAAACTGAATAAATGTCGTAGAGTGAAACGAAATTCGCATGAGAAAAAAACTATGTTTCCTTCGCTACACTAAAAAGAAATTGATTTTTTACTAAATTTAGCATGCCCTGTTTTGTCGTAAAACACTTCCACAACTCGGATGTTTTACGGCTAAGGCCGAGCTCAACTTGGGGGACCAACACCCGGATTCACCTTCGTCCCAAAGTGCTACTGTATCTTTAACCATAGTGCAGAAAGTGGTCCGCATAAGATTTGTTTGGTTTGTTATAATGTTTTAGTTTTTGGTTTTATCTTTACTTTACATTTATTTATTCAATTTCTCTTTTTATTTCGTTGCAGTCCGAAACGTTTTGGTCAACTTTAGCTAAAGAGCGTTTGTTATGGAGGAAAGAGTTCACCATTACATCAGATCATGATCGGGAAAAGGCAATGTTCCGATGGTTTCCCGATGGAGAAATTAACATTGCAGGTACAGGAAGAGAATATAGAGTAAAATTAGTTCATAACAAGTTTTAAAAAAATTATCCTTTACCTGTTGGTTACATATTTTGTTCTGATTTTCTAACAAAATTTAGTTCCTTCCTTTTTCTTCTTGATCAAATATACATATAGGGGCCTATTATATAGCTTCTATAATAAATAAATAGAAACGTTATAAGGTCGCCAGTTTGGCCGTTCAGCGAAACAAAACAATATTTAATAAGGAGATAAAAATAACTTTGTGGTTTCTTGTTTAATTAGAAAAATAAAATAATTATTTGCTCACAGTGATTAACAATTATGTAAACGGTAATTGTGCAATATTACAATGACTGATTATTAGCAATAAGAAATTGTTTATACAGTATAAGAGTTAAGCGAATACAATAATGACAAGAAGCACTAATTTAGGTAATGAGATATGTGGTACTGTACACTACAATAATGAGTAAGAAAACAACTAGTAATAAAGTACGATATTGGACTCACAGCAATAAGTAATTATACAAGTAAAATATATGAATGAACAAACTAACAAGGTAATACAAAATATGGTATTGTACAATCATTGAATAAGCCTACTGAGGTCGTAACGGGTGAGTTAAATTGAACGGTATTGAAAGCACTTTGAAGAGGGGCCTACTCGATTAGGCAGAGTTTGTAGATGTTTTAAGCGTTGAAAACGAATAGTCTATCACGACGTAACAAAACACTGTAGGCCAAGTGCCAGTGGCCTAGGAAAGGTTTACAGACCTGCGATTTTGACGAAGGTGACTCTGAAGACGGAAAGGCCTACCGGCGTAACCTGCGTGACGAGATCGTGTTGTGAGGAAATGAAGCTTCGCCGATCGGATTATGGTGAAGGATGAGTGAGACTAGGGCCAGAAGGATGACGTTGTAGGTCGCCTCAAGTAGTGATTTACTTCGTGTATGCTCGAATTGATGGTTATCTTCTATATGCTCGGACTGATGTTTGAAGGACGGCGCCGGCTGTGATCGAGTGGTGTTACTGACGAAGCTGGGCATGAGATGTGACTGAAGTGCGCGAAGAGGGCAAGTGAAGCTGATTTGAAGTGGACTGGCACTTACATAGGCTCTGCAGCTAACGGCTGAAATGACGCTTAGGTTTTTGGCGGGAATGACGAGAAACAAAAATAAAAGTCCCTTCGTGGGCTGTTACTTACTTGCTCACGTGTTTGGAATTTTCCGTTGAGTTCCTACAAGATATTCCTTTGTCACTACCTACATATTTGTGGACTTTACTTATTTGGTTGACGAGACATACTATTCATACTCTAAAAAAAGTAATTTAACCTAACGTAATCTAACCTATGCTAACCTAACGTAATCTAAACCACAATAACTTGTAGACTAAATGTCACATTGAGAGAATGTCGTTAGCCCTCATATATATTATATTCGTATACATTACAGTTATTCTACCGCATGCGTTCGCATACGAGGTCTCTGAACTTTGTTCGAGTGAATTGGTATTCGAAATATGCCAAGTGGGCCTTGCGACTTTCTCGTATCTAATTAGTTGCTCTTATCTTCAGAGAACTGCGTGGATCGACATGCTGAAGAGGACCCAAATCGCGTCGCTCTAATCTGGGAGAAAGATGAACCGGGCAAAGAAGTGAAAGTCACCTACGGGTAAGTCAGATTCAAGTATCCCATGAACTCTCATCAGATGAGGTTTATAGAAGTCTTAATTAGTCACATGATACATATAATTTACAAAAGTAGGTTGGGCTCACGGATAATACAAATAATATTTCTCATAAATAATAATATTGTTTGGTGTTGTTTAACTTTCTCTGTAACAGCAAAGGTCATGTGATGAAGGGGACCTATAAAGCTTTATGTGGGATCCAAACCATCTACAGCTTGCTACATCATCTGAATGAAAAGGATGGTCATTCATCAAACTATTGAGCAGACCGAACGTCGTTTAACCTAGCTGACCTAACGGGAAGCGGTATTGCGACGTGGTCACGATGTAGCGCGTCTTTCATAGAAATACAAAAAACAGTTACCGAGTTTGTAGTGTAATAAAAACTTGACGATCCACCGCGCGTGGATAACTTCATACTTATAAAGCCCCTTAACGTGGAGCAACAAGCTTGACCTTCGTCAGAATGAACAATTTGGGCGGAATCAAAACCAAGGTTACAACCAAGGTTAAAGTGCAAGCGGTCTGAATCCAGCCTCTTAATTCTAATTCAAATATACTATCGAATTCGGATTCAATTCCGAATCCTTTTTCTAAACAGTTAGAACTGCTAAATGTTTTTAGAGTTTTACTTGTAAAGTTAAACCAATGACAACTTATTACAGTGAATTAGTTACTGAATGATATACTAAACACATTAACTATAGCTAACAGAGTATGTGGGTTAATAGTTGCCAAACACGTGCTTCCTTGCAGTTAATTCTAATCAGTTTTACATGCCATAATGAGTGATAAAAATTTTATTCATGTGAAATATAAATGAAAAGAGCATTATTCGCTTTAAATTTTCTTCATGAGGTACAAGATTTCGATCAACCCTGTGACCTCCTTCAGCTCTAAAGTGATAAGGAAAAATGGTACAGTTTCACAAAAAAATTTGCCAGAAACAATATTTCTAAAAAGCAAACAATTACGGAAATATATAGTTTTGCCGCCACCTTTTTTTTGACAACGTCCATGACCCCTGATTGACCGAAAGTTGGTGACTTAGGAAATTGCTAACCAATCTTTCACTACACCTTACCCAGCGTACGCCTAACCCGGGGATAAGATTCACCCTAATTTGTACACGTATGAAATGGCAGTGGTTCTCAACTTTATGAGCAATCTAGTGGCCACAAAACTACATATTAGCAAAAATTCAGCATTAATGACTGGTTTTTTTTTTTTTGAAATGTTATTACTGTCACTAAAAAAAATAAAATATACAAACAAAATAGAATATTAACAATTAGTAACTGTTTATGCTTTTTACAAATTTTACTTGTAGTCGAATTTTTGTTCCGCAACTGTACATTGATTAAACGTTATCGATGAGTTATATCGTCTATCGGTGCGTATAAAAGTGAAAAAAGTGACGCTTAACAAGTTAATACAGTAGGTTCCAGTTGGACGCGAATCAGGTAATGAGGAGAGGGTGTGAAAAGACAATCTGCTTTAATTAAGCCTAAGTCACGTGAATGATTTCCTTTCACTTTGACATTATTTCTATCCGAAATTATTTTTATAATTCAGTATAATAATTATAGTATACACGTTTAATGATTTGCCGGCTGAAGTAAATACGAGGACACAAGTTCTCAGCAAAGTTGAAAGTATATTTACTTACCAATTATTTGTTGTCTCAGTGAATAATTCCGTGTTAAATGTTCTCACCCATTAAAACTTTAACCTTCAGAAATATATAACATTTATGAGTACTTAATTAGCGAAATAACAAAGCAAAAGAGGTATATCCGCGTTGCTTGCTCCTTGGTATTAATTAAAGTAAAAATGTATAAAATTTTATTTTATATCAAATATTTGATTTGCTCCACGCAAAATTTTTACGAATTTGAATCGAGTACGAATCCATGAAAACTACTGTTGAAATCTAGATTCGGTCTGCCATTTATGTCATATAAAAAGAATATCAGAAAGTCACAACCCCGTAAACACGTAAAGTAATTATGTTGAAGTAAGTCAAGATTACTTTTTATTGGTAACTGAAAAGAATCCTTCACTCTACTTGTGAGGATTAAGATTTAGATTAAATTGTTTTTAGCACTTTATAAAAAACTCTATTTTCCCTTTACAGAGAACTGAAGGATCTTGTAAGCCGTATAGGTAATATTCTGAGAGACTCTGGCGTTAAGAAAGGGGACCGAGTTGCTATCTACCTCCCAGTAATGCCAATTTCAGTAGCTACAATGTTAGCCTGTGCCCGAATTGGGGCTATTCATACGGTGGTTTTTGCAGGATTTTCGTCGGAGGCCTTAGCCGCAAGAATCATGGATGGTGAGGAAATAAAATTGAAGCTTTTTCCTTCTTTTGCATAACTGGTTCATGAAGTCATGTTTTAGTACTGTTAATACATGTTTAGTATAAAAGATTTTGTAATGTAATATGATAAAAGCAAGTGATTCCATTAATACAATCCATATTGCTGTACACAGCAAAAGCCGAGACTGTAATAACGGCAGATCAGACCGTAAGAGGTGGTAGAAAAATTGACCTAAAGAAAACTGTAGATAATGCCGTCAGTCGATGCCCATGCATTAAAAGAGTGTTTGTGACGTCACGAACAGGTGCTCCGCTAAAAATGGGTTCGAAAGACATCGACCTTGATAAGGTGAGAAATTGTTCTACATTGTTCTTACTGATAAATAGATAAATAATTTATTCAATTGATTATCTATAAGAGGAGGTTGCAGTTCTAAGAAATTACTGTAAGATGAGTGATGCTTATCTATCTTTAGGAATTTTGATAAACATATTATCCGCCATACAGGCGCCAGCTGATACGGCGTTTGACCATATAAATCTGAAGAGGTTGCAAATTCTAATCTGTCCGCAAATTTTACTTCACATTTGGGCGGTCAAACCTTTTATAATTGTTATAAATTTATAAAGGTGATTTATGGATGCTTATGCAATTTGGAGTAATTTCTAGTACAAATAGTGTAGTCATGGATGAGAGTGTAATGTTCGTTGACTGTGGTGTGTGTGTATTTAAACGTAAATCGTAATATATTATAATTTATAGGCCTAATTAAATTTTTTCTTCCCTGTAGATGGCTCTTTTTAAATATTTTTGCTTCTTAATGTTTAAAAATACCGTGTAGCAAAAAATAATGGTATTCATACTATATGAATTTGTGTACTGTGTTAATTCTGAAAATAAAGCACAAAGGTGAAGTAAACATGCAAATTTGTGGCAATTTTCCTTCTGGGATGCATGAATTTCTCAAAGCCTGGCTTAGGGGTGCATGAAGTTATTAAGGGTTGAAGAACACTGATCTTGACTACCAAACTGAATTGCAAGAGAGCCAGCCCTCTGTAAGACCACGCCCTGTCAGTGCCGCTTTCACAAAAACTTTGGAAGGACGCTGTCAGCACCCAAAAAAAATTATGTCACAAGAGCCCCAAAGAGTTGGTTCTAAAATAAATGACAATTTTTCACTAACCTTACAATTATATACTTTAACCTAATATATGCAAGCAATGCTTCATTAATCAGCCTAGTCATCGTATGCTTTGGGATAACAATGGCTCTTCCTCTTCTAGATTTGAAAATTTTTCTAACAATGGTTGTATATAAAGTTTCTCTAAGACAGAAGAGTGTGTATGTTATGGGGTTGTTTAACCTCTTTCGCAACATCTAAGGTCATATAACGAAGAGTACCTACAGTTTTACCTGGGATCCGAACCACGGGTCGCTTCGTCATCGGGACGCAGAAACGCTCACTTCTCCAACTAATACCCAGACCCACTATGACTGAAGGCCAGGGCCGTTTCTAGCCATTAAGGGGCCCTAAGCAGTATACTTATTTGAGGCCCCGCCCCTCCATCCACCAACTCATGCCTTACTACATCACCTCAGCACACACATACAAAAAATGGCTGTGTTAATAAAAAACAATTATGAAACAATTTTAATGAAACATTTATGTCCAAAACAACAAATATGTACTTTCAGAAGACAAACAGAAAAAATAGAAAATGCAATTATCAACTACCAAACAATTACTAACTCTACGATACAATCGTGTAATAGCTAACAGTTATACAGAACAGTTTGTATCTTCAAAATTTTTGCCTCCTAGATTTTTTTTGGGCGAAATCATCAATAACATCATCATATGAAATCTCCCTGCCAACGTCCTGGTTGATGCTTATGATGCCAAGGCCACTGAGGCGATCCTGCCCCATTGATGATCTGAGGTAGTTCTTGATTAGCTTCATCTTAGAGAAGCTCCTCTCGGCTGACGCTACTGTCACAGGTAGAGTGCAGACAATTCTTAGTGCAACCCAGAGATTGGGGTATAGTTCCTCCAGTTGCTTCTGATGAATGAAGGAGAGAAGCTCCAATGCAGTCATGTTGTGTGAAGGTAAAGTCGGCAAGTTCTTAATTTCGAGGGCCAGTTCTCTTCCATCAATGTCAGAGTCAGCTTCAGAGCTCAGTATCTTAGAGAGCTTTTCACACTTGCAGGACAAGTCTTCCTTGTTCATTGTGGTGAAGTTTAGAAGAACCCCAAATATGTCCCTCACATCATCTAATGTTTTGAATCTCTCATTTACTGACCTGATGGCACAATCCACCACCACATTGAAAAATTTGACTTCCAGCCTCTTTAAGGCTTCTGTAAATGGTTCGTCAGGAGCTTCGTAAGCAAAGTATATCATAAGAATATACAAGTGGCACATCTCACCTCTGCTACTAGAAAGCTTCTCCTCTATTTTCTTCTTTTTCCGTTTTTCAGCTCCTGATGGATAATGTCGTTTCATTTTCCAAGATGCACGAAGTCACATCTAATTAACCACAACTAATTTGCTAAATAATAATAATCATGATAATAATGATGATAATAATAATGATAATAATAATAATAATAATAATAATAATAATTGTTATAATTGTAACGTTAATCAAATACATTCAAATAATCAGACCATTTATGTTTTAACCAACAAAATTCACATAATCTGAAAAAGATGAGAAAAGAATTAATAAACTTGAAAAATAACGAAAATAATCCTAGGTTTTAAAGTGTTACAAAATCTCTTAATAATTAGTAAATTAGTGAAATAATGTTTTACAATACTAGAAAAATTAAGCATTTAGGAAAGTGTAATCATATGGTAAGAATAAAGTTAAATAATATAGAAATAAGATCTCACAATAGTTATTTACACATAACGACCAAAACGTTTCGTTTGTCTCCGTTTTATCACATTTGTCTCATACAAAAACTTTAATTAATACGACAATAATAATAACAATAATAATAATAATAATAATAATAAGGATAATAATAATAATAACAATAATATTAATAATAACTTCAGCTATATTCCTATTCTTGCCCACTGAGCTATGACCTGGGAGCCTGTCTAGGGGCCCCCCTAGTAGCAGCGGGGCCCTAAGCAGCCGTTTAGTCTGCTTATGCCAGGAAACGGCCCTGCTGAAGGCCATAGTTTCCCGTTAATTAATTATATATATATATATATATATATACCGAGTGTTTCAGGTCAACCCTAGAAATATGGAAATTGGCAGAATTTGTATCAAGAAGGTAGTAATTTAATGTAGTACAAATTAGATCAAACTGCAAATTCCGCCAATTTCCATATTTCTAGGGTCGACCTGAAACACCCTGTATGTGTGTGTATATATATACCTTTCAACCTTTCAAATGTTCCGCGCGATGATTTCTCATTTCACGAAGGTCAAGCTTGTCGCCCCTCCTCTCAAGTTGGCCTGGTAAAGCAGAGAATTGGTTTCTTGTACTCTCCACCTCACATAGCCAGGTGCGCCTAGCTCATCGGGGATTGTTCTGAGCCAGGCGTCTAATCTTCTTTTGAAGATGTTCACTGCAACACCACTCGTGGTCTTTAGTTCTTTGGGCAGCTGATTAAACATTCTTGGTCCTCTCATAACAAAACTATTTTCCTTCAGGTTAAGGATGTTCCCTGTTTAGCCTTTAATTTGGGAACTCGACACAGTCTCCCTTTTCTACTTTCCACTGTTGTTTGTCGGGGTTATAGAGTTCAGAGTAAAATTAGGGGCTAGTTTTTTCATTATTTTCCAAGTGTAAATAATGGTGTGTGTGTGTTTTCTTCTTTCCAGTGAATATAGGTTTAATTCGTGTAACCTTTCCCAGTAATTTAGTTCTTTGCCCCCTTTGATCTTGGCTGTGAAGCTTCTCTGAATCCCTTCTAGCTGACTAATGTCTTCCAACTTGGGTATGATCAGTGTTTTGAATAGAGGAATCATTATATTCCTATCCCTTCGTTTAAAGGTTCTCAGTATCTACCCAGTTATTCTCTTTGCTCTGTTTACTGCTATCTTATTTTGTGTTTCAAATTTCGCATCATTAGTCATTACAGTAGTATGATGGCATTTGGTTAGAGGAATAATTTGGGGTGCTTTGAAACTTGCCCCCTGAAGGCCTTCACCTCCATTATGAGGGAGCCTCATTCCTTAAGTTCCTCACCCCATTTATGGGGTCTCATCGTCCTTAATGAAGGGCATAAGCTTCAATTTCCTCCTTAGGGGAAAAAAAAAAAAGATTCACCCTCGCCTTCCTTCACGAGAAAAAATCCCCCTTCATGGTCTTTTATGAGACAAACAAACAAACATTCGAGTACTTTTTATTCCAGCACGTTCCACCAAACGATAGAAACGAAAACTTAAAATAAATAGCTGAAAAAGGGTTTAATAGGCCTAACGAGAGTATGCATCGACCTCAAAACATACAATGGCTTGTAATATAATCCAATGCCACATACTTCTTCAAATGTAATTCCATTTTTATATATTAACAAATTGCGAACATCACAAAATAGAAACTCAGACTAAACACGTTTTAAATCAAAAGCAATTTCTTTGTTTAATATTTGTATTATATGAAGTTAAATGAAAAAATTAAATGAAGTTAAAATAAAACATTTTATTTTCATTTATAGGGGTAACTTTTGCTTTTCCTAATTAAAATTCACTTATTCTACACTAATATGAAATGAAGCGAAATGAAATGAATTGAAAAGGCTTATTGGGAGACTGTAGTCCATATGATAAAAACTATTAAGATACATTATGCAAATAGACTAAAATATATGCGTTTAATCGGTAGACCTATTATTATTTACCTTCAATTACCATCTTAAACATTGCTATTTGTCTATCGTCATTTTATATATATGGTACTTGTGGGTTATCTGTCGCCACTTTTTAATATTTTTTTATTTATTTATTTTTATATATTAAGAGAAGAGGATTCTTTATACTGTACGGCATTGACGATTGGTTAGGTTAAGTCGTGCTAGTTTGGTTAAATAAAAAACTTTTTAATATTTTTTTTATTTAGTTATTTTTATATATTAAGAGAAGAGGATTCTTTATACTGTACGGCATTGACGATTGGTTAGGTTAAGTCGTGCTAGTTTGGTTAAATAAAAAACTTTTTAATATTTTTTTTATTTAGTTATTTTTATATATTAAGAGAAGAGGATTCTTTATACTGTACGGCATTGACGATGGTTAGGTTAAGTCGTGCTAGTTTGGTTAAATAAAACGGTATTTAACCAAACTAGCACGACTTAACCTAACCAATCGTCAATGCCGTACAGTATAAAGAATCCTCTTCTCTTAATATATAAAAATAAATAAATAAAAAAAATATTAAAAAGTGGCGACAGATAACCCACAAGTACCATATATATATATATATATGATGAATTTCACAATTAAGCACGTAAAACGAGTGAATGTTGCAAATATATATATATATGATGAATTTCATAATTAAGCACGTAAAACGAGTGAATGTTGCAAATATATAATATATATATATATATATATATATATATATATATATATATATATATATTTGATAAGTTTTACTGATTGAATGTACAGTATTTGCATAATTCTTTGCTAAGTATGTTAATTACACTGGTATGCATCAATTTTGCTGTCAAGGGTTTTGTAAGTGATTCTTATAGAGTTTTTCCTGCTGATTTCGAATCTGCAATCCGTTTTTCTCAATCAGCTCAGGTTATCCGGCTATGGCCTCATAAGTAAAATAGAATTTTTCGTGATTTTGTCAAAGCGGAATTGGAACAGTAACATCTATCATCACTTGTTTCACTTGTATAATATCTTTTTTTTACTTTTCAGGCATATAGATGAAATATTTCATAATGAATAGAGCGTGTAAAAATGATCCCAATAGATTCTGCTACATATGTGGGACGGTTACCATGCCAAATAACCAGTCCCAAATCACTAAATTTGTGAAGACAATGTATAGAGCATACTTTGGAATTAAGCTAGGGGACCAGGACAAAAATTTCGCCCCTCATATGTGCTGCAAGACGTGCATTGAAAATTTGAGAAGATGGAGCAAAGGCAGAGCGAAATCTTTGCCTTTTGGAATTCCCATGATTTGGAGAGAAGGAAAGGATCACGTGACAGATTGCTATTTCTGCATGACAAACCTCCAAGGTGGGCTTATAAATTTATTTTTCTTAAATATTTTGAAATCCTCGTATGAAACTTGACATAATATTCACCATATATAGCATAATATTCACCATAATGGTAATCATACATTTACATATACATATTGTTATAGAAAATACATTTACACATACATATTGTTATACAAGTTACATTTACATATACAATGATTGTATATTTTCTTTCTTTTTCATTCATATTGTCCCTTCGGGGACAATATGAATGAAAAAGAAAGAAAATATACAGACTCCATCGACCTATTTCATATCTTACAGACCGCAGCCTTCCCTCACGAGCCGCCACTGTCTGAATGCTTCTTCTATTTCATATGCAAGTTTTATATCCATGTTTCTGTGTTTCTATTTTCAGGAGTTAACAAGAAGAATAAACACATTGTTGTATACCCTGACATTCCTTCTGCTATGAGACCTGTACCCCATGGTCCTGGAATTCCAATACCCGACCCACCTCAAACCCTGGACTTCGATGATTCTGATGATGAATCAATGACCAATGCCAATGACCAGTCCCAGTCGTATATACACCTCAAAATACCGCTTCAAATGAGCCGAGGCCTCTCAACCAGGCAAAACTTAATGATCTTACCAGGGATTTAGGACTTTCCAAATTAGATGCCGAGATCTTGGGCTCACGACTTCGAGAGGACAACTTGCTGGCTCCGGGAACAACATTCTCCTGGTATAGGAAACGAGAGGAAGAATTCCGCAAGTTTTTTGCAGTGCACGAAAATACCTCTTCCTTAGTGTACTGCTGCAATGTTGAGGGGCTAATCGAATCCTTGGGCCTGCCATATAACGCATCAGAATGGAGGCTATTTATAGACTCGTCTAAACGAAGTTTGAAAGCAGTACTTCTCAACATTGGGAATAGGGTTGCATCAGTCCCTGTAGCACATTCCGTACAACTTACTGAGAGCTACGATAACATGAAAATTTTACTGGATGCTCTCGTATACGACCAACATAACTGGAGGATCTGTGGAGATTTGAAGGTAATACTAATATCATAAGTAAACTATTGCTATTGACTATGTTGTTTTTCCAAAGGTTATTTGAGAGCGTATAAGAACACTTAACTTCCCCACAGAAGTGATACAGTCCAATGCATAGATTTTTTTATCTGATAGAACAAATTCTCTAAATTCTTTAAATATTTTCATTTTTTTTCAGATTGTGTCATTTGTATTGGGAATGCAAGGGGGATACACGAAATACCCATGTTTCCTCTGAAAATGGGATAGCCGAGCGGATGAGAAGCACTATGCACAGCGTGAATGGGCATCCAGAGAGAATTTTGAACCTGGGTCGCATAATGTCGTTTCAGTGCCCCTTGTACCACCAACAAAAATTTTGCCCCCACCACTGGGCTTGATGAAAAATTTTGCCCCCCACCACTGGGCTTGATGAAAAATTTCATCAAATCATTGAATAAGGAGGGTTCAGCATTCCGATATCTCGAGAGTAAATTTCCTCATATATCTGATGCTAAACTAAATGCTGGGGTTTTTGATGGTCCTCAAATTTGAACTTTGATCAAGGATACTCAGTTCGAAAACGCAATGACTCCAACTGAGAAGAATGCCTGGCAGGCATTCAAATCAATTTTCACTGATTTTCTTGGCAGGCGTAGAAGTCCAGAATACGAGTCCGTTGTCGAAAACTTGATGGAAGCTTTCAAAGCTCATGGGTCGCGCATGTCCATAAAAATGCACTTTTTGTGGTCCCACTTGGACTATTTTCCTGAAAATTGCGGGGATTATAGTGAGGAACAGGGTGAACGATTTCACCAAGATATCAAAATAATGAAAGAGAGGTACCAGGGAAACTGGGATATCAATATGCTGGCGGACTATTGCTGGTGTTTGAAGCGAGACGTGCCCGAAGGAAAACACAGACGGAAAGCCAAAAAAACTTCATTCCTTCCTCAATAAACTTTTTTCCATATTCATTGTATGAATAAAAGTATTTATTCACACAATGTTTTCATTTTTCACTAGTGTTCTTATAATATTACTCGTATCTACAGTGTTTAAGCTAAAAAAATCAATAAATTTGGGGATAAAATTGGACTTATAATAAATGGCCAATAGAGAAAAAACCTGACCTGATTGAGGAAAACCAATGTCATTTTCGAATTCAGCATGGTCGAATTATATAATATGAGTTGAAAAAAACCTCACAGCAGACAAAAAAATTTCATATGCATTAGTGATTTAGGTCACATCCGCATCCGCATCCGCATCCGCGGAACATCCGCACATTTTCTCGCATCCGCATCCGCATCCGCACTTTGGACTGCGGATGTCGTGCGGATGTGGACCGTTGAGATAAAATGTCATTAATAAGCGGAAATTATCAAATTCTACTATATTAATAGAACTAGTTCATTGTGTGCAAAAGTGATGCAAGCGACAAGACGAGAGGCTGTTCTTGTATGAAGTTACTCTCTTGCAACCTACTTAGATCCACGTTACAAAGCTAAGTTATTTTCACCTAGTACATTAGAACGAGTTAAATCATCACTTGGCAAAGCAGTTGAAGAGCTTCAATCTCTTGAATCTGTCGCTTCGCCACCCACCAAAAGAATAAAAGTTTCAGTGACAGAACCAACACCTTCAACAAGCAAATCTATCACAGAATCTGTCTCTCAGTTTCTTGAGTCAAGCAGCAATGACGAGACCTACGCGATGTCAAAAGATGTAGTAAAAATGATCGAGAGCTATCACCAAGAAAAACGCCTGGCTGCATGTGACAATGCTATTAGTTGGTGGAAAAATACGCAGAATATTTATCCATACTTGAGTAAACTTGCAAGGAAACATTTAGCCTGTCCTCCAACAAACTTACCAAGCGAGATATTATTTAGCAGTGCTGGATTAATATATGATGAAAAGAGAAACAGACTGGCAGCAGAAAAGGCAGAAAAATTAATGTTCCTTAAGCATAACCTTCCTATAATTAAGTTTGAACATTAAACGATGAACATCTTAGTTTACTTTATTTTAATTACTCATTTATAAATATGCCTAATAAAACTTTAAACTTAATATAAATAGTTATCAAGCTAATTAAAGATCTCTTTCTATAAGGGTGGAGGTTGGGGAAAGAGGTCGGTGGGGTGCATTTGAGTTGGGTTCACGTCCCGCATCCTGGTAACACAATTATGGTTTCTAATTGTGGCTGAAACTCAACAAAATATAACGAATTTATTTGCAGACGAATTCACTAATTGATTTCTATATTAGTTAGATGCTTGATATTATTTTATATGTTCAGAGAAAAGTACAGCAATTATTGTACAATTAATCAATTATACTACATTATAGCTACAGCTCTCTCTATATAATAACTTATTATATACGTTAAACACAACAAATCTCGAATATATCCTAAAAAATAACGAAAATATAGACATCCGCATCCGCATCCGCGGATGTTGAAATCAAACATCCGCATCCGCATCCACATCCGCGGATGTGAAAAAAATGACATCCGCTACATCACTAATATGCATACCAGTGTTATAATAGGCAACTCAGTTCACAATCTTGCCTGATTTTCCAGGCTAATTAATAATAATCAATTTTAAAAGTATGTAATTTTTTCTAGTAATTTAACTGTAACGAGAAATAGTTTATTATTATTGTTACCAACTATTGGCTATAAACTACGCAGGCCTGCGAATAAGGAATTTGCAAGAGATGTTTTCTTACTATTAGTTGATTTATATAAATCAATTACTCTAATTTCGAATAAGGTATCCATGTTTTTATCACGTAAGGATTTTCTGCAAACTGGAAGGGAAAAGCAGCTACATAAATAAATATTATTTATTTCAATTTACATTAGGTAAATATATATATGATGAATTTCAGAATTAAGCACATATCCGTCTTTATTTAGCCTGAGTTTTCTTGTGGGTCTATGCGCTGATCCTTTAACTCAAAACAATAATTCGGGGCAGAAAGGGCTAATATTGCAGACACCATCATAACTCTGTGCAATACATGTCAATCAAATAAGTACCTACAGAGCAGAATAAACGCTTGATGTTTTCAACATCCAGTAGTAATGACGATAAGACAGTTAATATTATTTTAATCATTTTATAATCAAGGTTTTATTCTTCCTGCAAGCGTTTGAAGAACTTGTTAGGTATACATTCGCTTAGTATGAAAAGTTAAATATGTCTACATGAATAAGATGGCTACTTATCTTCTCGTAGTCAAATTTCAGTTGAATCCTATACATATACCGATGTGTCGCGTGTTGAAATCTTCTAGCTCATTTCAGTGTCGTTATTTTACTGAGGTTATTGCACAAACGAAAACAGATGATAAGAAATGTAACGTAACAATGGATACAAAAGGTTACAAACAACAGCAATCAGGATGGCTTATACGTGAATATTTGTTTGGGAAGCTCTGATAAAAGATGTAAGAAAATTAAGAAAGTAAATGAAAGTTTTAAAGCATAGCATAGGAAAGACCTTGGAAGGAAATAGAGAACTTTAAAGATAAAGCGAAAGTTTGAGTAAAGAGACCTGGTTCCGAGTGAAATTCGGCAATACTCTTATGTGGTATAAATATTTCTAACGGGAATTTAAGACAAAGTAAGCAGTTGGCCTCTTTAAAAGGATCCGATTGAATTACTTTGAAATACGTTAGTGACATTCCACCCCACAAATTAACTATACGCCTGAATGACAAACGTTTAGTTTCATTAGAATTAAGGTGCTTACCCGCTAATTTGAGAGCAATATTCTTATTCTGAGTGCCCCTACATTTCTGCAAACAAAATGTTTATAGGCATCAAGATTATCAAAATCTTTATTCGTTATATATATATATATATATATATATATATATATATATATATATACTAACTTCACAAACATTAAATGGATCATAGGTGATTTAATGATGTAAACAATTTTTAAAACATGAACTATAGATGATGTGAAAACCTAGTGAAGATGAAGTCCTAGATTAGCTTAAGCGATGCTTCGGTCAGGACAACTAATCTTTTAAACGTGATGTCGTTCATCGTTCTCTATGTTTTTCCCCCTTTATTGCGTAATTCTCTGTGATACACGATCTACATATTTTGTCGTGGATAAAACACGATGGTAGGACACCTCAGTAAATATGTAAATAAGCCGTTGCGGGAATCGATACCGTATTTAAAATTGATGATACTGATATTAAAATTATACACACACACACACACACACACACACACACACACACACATATATATATATATATATATATATATATATATACACTCATGTGTGTGTCTATATATACACGCAGAATATCAGCCTGATGTGCGAGAATGCTGCTCCCCCTGCAGCTAAAAGTAGCGAGGCCACGAACACGACGGAACAGAAAGTATTCGAATGTTTGTTTGTTGTCTCATAAAAGACCATGAAGGGGGATTTTTTCGCGTGAAGGAAGGCGAGGGTGAATCCTTTTCTTTTTTTATTTTCCTAAGGAGGAAGGGGGCCACGCAAGGGGCCCTCAAGGGGCTAATGCCCTTCATTAAGGACGGTGAAACCCCATAAATGGGGCGAGGAATTTAAAGAAGGGGGCTCCCTCATAACGGAGGCGAAGGCCTTCAGTGGGCCCCTCAAGGGGCAAGTTTCAAAGTACCCCAAATTCCTCTAACCAAATGCCATCATACTACTCATTACAACTCCTAAATCTTTTGCTTTAGAATTTCTCTGAGTTTCCTGTCCATTTGGGGTATAGTATTCCATAGATTTTAGGTCCTCCCTTTTTCCGTACCGTAACAGTTGAAATTTCTCAGTGTTAAACTTCATATTGTTGTCTTCCGTCCATTTGTAGATTCTGTTCATGTCTGTTTGCAGAGATCCTACATCCTCTGGGTTTCTTATTTTTCTACTGATCTTTGTGTCATCGGCAAAAGATATTACTGGTGCTGTCTCTGGTAACGTCCTAATCTATGTCAGTTAGCATGATTATGAAGAGTAGTGGAGCTAATACTGTTCCTTGTAGTACTGAGCTGAGGACTTCTGATTCTGGTATTCCTTAAACTGTAACGACTTGTCGCCGCTCACTAAAGAAATTATATATCCATTTCCTTACTTTTCCTGTTATTCCCATATATTTCAGTTCATGTATTATGATTCCATGGTCACACTTGTCGAACGCCTTGGCAAAGTCTGTGTATATTACATCATAGTTTTCATTACTATCAAGTGCATCAATAATCAGAGATGGGCAGAATGTATTTAACATTACTCAAATAAGTATTTAAATACTGTATTTAAAAATACATTTTGGAGTTTGTATTTAAATATGTATTTAAATACATTTGAGAAGTATTTAGTAGTTATAAATACTTATTTTAAATACATTTTACAAATACATTTGGTGAACGCCAATCATGTATTGAGGCAGAGCGGCAGAGTGAACCAAACTAAAGCCACCAAGATTATCAGGCCTGTTACGAGTCAGTCGTGCCTGAGGCAACAGTAAGATTGGTTGTATTACTTACTGAAAGGAAATTGGGATGTTCAAGCAAAAATTTCATCTGTGCGAGATGCCTTTATGGTAGCAGTGTCAGGCTTCTCCCAAGATGGTAACGACTCCTCGCCCGACTCGTCCGATCATGATGATTATTTTTCCTTCGATAAGAAAGCATCAAATAGTTCTAGATCTGGAACACAGGAAATGAAAGCTTTAACGTATCTGAAGGATCCCGACACCAACATCAAGAGTCTGCACAATCATCCATTAGTTCGATCTATGTTCATAAGGTTCAATACTACACTACCTTCTTCAGCACCGGTAGAACGACTTTTTTCCTTTGCAGGTATCACTCATTCCCCTAAGAGAGGAAAATTATCCTACAATTACTCGAAAGCCTTGTGCTTATGAAGCCCAATGGCTGCAGCAAGTAAACAAATTATGCCCCGCAAGGGTGTGTGTGTGTGTGTACAATTACATGTGTGTACAATGGCTTATGTGTGTACACTTACAAAGTATTTGAAATGTATTTAAATACATTTTGGTAGTATTGTATTAGTATTTAAATACATCCTCATAACCGGTAATGCATTTGGTATTTAAATACTTTTTTGGAAAGTAATGTATTTAGTATTTAAATACATTTGTATGTATTTGTGCCCATCTCTGTGACAATAATGTTGTTGTAGTGTTCCATTAGATGTGATAGGCATGACCTGCCTGACCGAAATCCATGTCGGTTATCATTTAATTTTTTCTGAGTTTCCAAAAAGTCATAGATTTTTTCTCTAACTATTGCTTCAAATATTATAGTGAGATAAGATGTAAGCAACAGTGGCCTATAGTTTTTGGCCTCGCATCGATCTCCTCCTTTATATATCGGGACTATGCTCGCTCTCTTCAGAATGCCCGGTATGTCTGCCGTGTCTAGTGATCTCTCCATATCCAATATAGGGGCTCAGCGATTGCAGTCTTGAAGTTCTTGATCAGTGTGGCATTCCATTTGACCGGTCCTGCCTCTAAGTGTGCTTTTAGTTTCCCTGTAGCTTGTTTAATATCATCTGTCGTAAAGTCAAAGTTCGTTATACTTTCCCCTTATAATTCTTCAAAGAACGCGTTTCTATCACATATCAGTTTGTCAGTTTTTGGGATACTGAGAGATGATTCGTACTGAGATCTAAATATTTCAAATACTTCTGTTAGATCATCAGATAAAGCATTGTCTTCATTTTTCAAAGGTCCGATAGTCGTGTGATTTTTCGACTTCCTTTTTGCAAAATTATAGAAGTAATTTGAGTTAAACTTTATCGCTTCTTAGCATCGTCGTCTTCTTTTTCTGTATGCTTCTCAATTAGGTCCTGTATGGCGCAATCTATACTCTGTAGTTTATCATTTAATATTTTTCTGATGTTGTTGTCTTTGTAGTTACTTAATTTTGCAATCACTCTTTTTCTCTTTCGAAACAATGACATCTTTTTTCTCTCGAACTTGCTTCTCTTTCCTGTTTGTTGCATTTTTGGGTCATGTCTTTCCACAATTTCCAGCGTCTTCTCCTCTAAGGTAATTAACATCTCCACCGTTGTCTTGGCCTTGAAGATAGTTTTCCAATCTATTACTTCCATGCTGGATGCAACACCTTCCCAGTTTATAGTTTTGGAGTGAAAATTAAATTTGCTTCTTTCGATAGTGTGTATTCTTTCCTTTCCTGTTGCTTTTATATTGGTTGTTATTTCAATAATGTTGTGATCCGATATTATAGTTGGGGATATTTCTACGTTATCAATCAGGTTACTGTTGTTTGTGAATGCCAAATCTAGGCAGTTGTTTTTTCTTGTGTTTTCTCTTATTTCTTGTGTTAATATAAATTCACCGGCTAAAGCTAGTAGCATTTTTACCTTCTCATGGTCTTCCCGTCTGCCCCCTTTGTCCTGGTGTATACATATATTTTTTCCTATCCTTTTATATTTCATAAATGGAAAATTAAAATCACCACAGAGAAAAATATTTGGAGTTGGAAAATGTAAATCTTTTATCCAGTTTCTGACTTCTGTAATGGAATCTGAAAATTTTTAAGTTGGCTTGTTCGGAGGTTTGTACATTACAATTAGTACCATGTTTAATTTTTCAACTTTTGCTGCTACACAATCTACGTAGCTGTTTGAAGTACTTATAGTCATTTCTGCCATATGTCTTTCGCGTGTGTAAATAGCACATCCTCCTTTACGCCTCACTGTTCTGTCGGCTCGGGGTATGTTATAGTTGTCAATTTGTATTTCTTTTTTGTCAACACAGAACTCACAGTTTTCGCCTGGCAGTTCTTTACATGGGTTTCCGTGAGGCATGCAAAGTCTGCTCCAGTTTCTTGCACGGGTCCTTTCACGTATATACTGTGTGTATATATATATATATATATATATATATATATATATATATATATATATATATATACTGTGTGTGTGTGTGTGTGTGTAGGCAACTGGGCATAAGTGAGGTCGAGTGTGTGATAATCGACAGATGTTGCGGAGTAAAATTTTTTGTGAGGTAACACTTTTGGTACCACGGAACGTTAAAATATTTATATATAAAAAATATAGAACATTTTTACTGTCGGAAAAAGACTGTTGGTCCTGATTATTTTAGGTTACCCAAGGTTAGGTTAGTTAAAGTTGGGTTAGGTTAGGTTAGGTAGGTTAGATTAGCGAGTACTTCACTATTTAATGACTTAAGAGAAACCACCCATCGAACCCTCACTCGCGTCCGGAACACATATCACGCCCTTCTCGATTCAATGACACTAAATTCTAAATTAGTTCGGTTAATTAGATTTTAGATAAATGGATTTAAAAAAGTCGGTAACTTTCTTATCCTGAGATGCGCACATGTGTGTATGCGTTTGCGTGTGTTTTAAACACAATTAACGGAAAATTATTAATTGCTGATATCCTGCCAAAGTGTAATTCTTCCTCGAGGACAAGTTGAGGCCTTGAGGGATTTTTGTGTCCTTTGAGTTTTATACTTGAGAAAATCTTTCGGAGAGATTTCCGAATGGTTAATCAAGCGAGGCTTGAATAACCGTGAAACTCGCTGCCAAGTCTTTCCTTAAACTTTAACTACAGTATTATGCTTTGTGACCACCCTCTCCTAGCAGCTTCTTTATTTCCATTTCTATTTGCATGAGAAGCCTGAATTCTTCAGCAAACGTGAAGTAATTGGTGACATTCAAGTTCAGAATTTTATGCCGCGTGCGAGTATAAAACTCACTGCAAAGAAAGCCTCACTCGGCATCGTCCTACCGTTCTTCGGGAACAATCTCTTGTTGACTAAATTCTTGAATATACTGGTACTGTAGTAATAAACATTATGGGATATCGAGCGAGATTTTTAAATTATATGAATTGTTGACTAATGTATCTGTTTAGTTTTGTTTTGACTTCCTCTCTTGAGTTTTGTCACGGGAGTAGTGTCATAAACGGGGGTAAAAATTCTAATGTGTAGCAGTAATGGCGGAACAGCGATAGAATCACTATCTCCCCTCCACATAATTATATACCTTTCATCTTTCAACCTTTTCAAATGTTCCGTGCGATGATTCCTCATTTCATGAAGATCAAGCTTGTCGTCCCTCCTCTATATTAACATATATTTATTACGTTTGCAGGTTTTAACAACGTCTTCCGCAGATTGTCCACCATCTTCACAAATGTCTGAGGACCTTCTGTTTCTTCTTTACACTTCGGGCAGTACTGGGAAACCGAAAGGGGTGGCTCATTCCAGTGCGGGTTACTTGCTTTACGCGGCTGTTACGCATAAAGTAAGGAACATTCAACAACAGAGATTTTTGCACTTATTATGTTCTTAATAAAACCCTTTTTTTACGGTTTCTTTTATGCAGTTTGTGGCTTCAAATATTTGTTGGAAGAAGGTAATTTTAACTTATTTTAATCTTACTTACAAGTTTTAATTTTTCAAGGAAAACAAAAATCCTTGATATATCTAATGAAATGCCATTAATGTTCATTGCTTAAAACCTGTTTCTGACACGCACTGATTACGAGTATTTTTTTTACAGCATGTTTTCGATTATCATATCGGAGATGTGTTTGGATGCGTAGCTGATATCGGTTGGATCACTGGTCACACGTACGTCGTTTATGGACCTTTGGCCAATGGTGCGACAACCGTGCTTTTTGAAAGCACTCCAACGTATCCAGATCCAGGTATACAGAGAAGTCACTTGTGTAGCTACTGCTTTTCATATTATTGTATAAATAAAAATCATAAAAAAAACCTAAGAACTTTCAAGAGGAACATTATTTTCATCAAAATGAGGAATCTTCACTTTTTCTGAGTTATAAGAAAACACAAATCTTGCTCACTAGTTATCTTAACAATTTTCTATACCTTTTGTGTTTATGTTTCAAAACTCGCTCTATCAACACACTGAGAGAAGTTTGTTATATTTGTTAATTTCGTACGTAAATATATTACCATTTACAAACTTTTTTAAGGAAGGTATTGGGAGACTGTTTCTAGACTCGGCATCACACATTTCTACTGCGCCCCTACTGCCCTCAGACTTCTCCTCCGTTCAGGTGATTCTTGGCCACAGAAGTATGACACCTCTTCATTGCGTGTTTTGGGTTCAGTGGGCGAGCCTTTGAACCACGAAGCGTGGCACTGGTATGCCGACATAGTTGGTAGAGGAAAGTGTTCTGTCGTAGACACATGGTGGCAGACAGGTTAGGAAGTTATATCATTGCATTAATATCTGAAAGAGACCCCCCTTAATTAATATGAGAGAAATAAACAAGTCAGTAATAACGATATCAAATTCCTGACAGAAACTGGAGGAATAATGATCAGTCCAAGACCTTCTCCACCAAATGCCAAAATTATTCCTGGGATGCCCATGAGACCAATGTTTGGAATCGAACCAGCCTTACTGGACACATCAGCCAAGGTTATAACTGAAAACAAAGTGGACGGTGGTGCTTTGTGTATCGAATCTTTGTGGCCAGGGATTGCCCGCACAATTTACGGGGACCATCAACGATACTTAGAGACTTATTTTAAACCATTTTCAGGCTATTTCTTTACTGGAGATGGTGCGATAAGGCAAGTATTTTTTGTAAATAGTTTTTGTTGAAACGAACCAACCAAACCCAGATGAAAACTAAATTCTAATGATCTAACGTTCAGTTAATGTACTGTATAAAAAGAAAAGTCTGAGGGTGAAATTTCTTAAAATTTTATTATTAAACATGTATGAAAACTGCACAATTATACTGTAATTATTGTATCAACAGTATATAATCGTATCCATAAATCTTGAAACGAGAAGCTGTAGTTCGTACATGGCACAGGTTTATAGTTATAATATATTCATTTCAGAAATGAAGACGGGTACTTCCAAATAACCGGCAGAATGGATGATGTCATAAATGTAACTGGGCATCGACTGGGCACTGCTGAAGTAGAAGATGCCATGGTACGTATTTAATATTTATCTATTAAAACAGTTAATAAACAGTATCAGTCAGCTTTAAATTAACTTAAGTGGCAATAAAACGTTGACTTGTCAACTTAATATTAGCTGCCATCATCGAGTCAAAAGGCTAAAAATAAATGTATAAATGTTAATTGAAAGTACCAAATCTCAAGTTCAGTGCCAGTCATGCTTTAACTTTCAAAATGATCCCTAAGCTCCTGAAACTATTTTAAGATTAAAGCATACTTCAATTTGTGATCGGTTTCGGTCTCAATATTCCATAATTATTTAATTTTTATAATATTAAGACTCTCTGTGGAAGACTGTTCAATATTTTTGAAGACGTTTAATCTGAAAGATTATCTATTCACTGAATTTAAATAAAAATTTGTTGTTAGCATAAAAATCTAAATCAAAATCGTCATAAACTTCCTTTGACGCGCGAGGTGTTCTGTAGGCACTTGACAAATAGACATTTCTCAATGTGTAAATAACTATTCTTTGTCGTGATGTTTGGCATATAGTTTTATTTACTGTTTCATTGAAAGTGTCATTTGAATTGGAGTTTGGTGTCATCGTGTCGTCTGATAGAGGAGGCAGTACATATACAAACCATACTTCAAACATCTGTAACATATTTATTCTCATCAAAAGTAAATCCTACTTTATCACAGGACGAACATCCTTCCATTGCTGAAACGGCTGTGGTTGGATTCCCTCACGAGATTAAAGGGGAAGGGATCTACGCCTTCGTTGTCCTGAAGGAAAACGTCGAAGAATCGCTGGAACAAATAAAGAAAGACCTGAAGGCGACGGTCAGATCTCAAATTGCTGGATATGCTGTTCCAGAAGTTATTTTGGTATGAACTCTTAATTAATCTCTCGTTTCGTTGAAAAGTGTCGCGAGTTATCATTTTGTGCGTCTTATATGGGACAATATTTAGCATCTTCTCTTGAACTACTGCGTGGGGAATCGTCTGATGTGCGGAGTGTTTCATCTAAGAGGTCCTAACTGTCATTAATATCATGCATCTGGAATAATTGGATGTTAGTCTATCTTTCTTCCGGGTATTTAACATCCTACATTGTTTACTATAGAGGAGATCTACTAGGGGCACTCAATATATTTTGCCCCACCCTTTTTTCTTAGCTAAATAATAGGCCATGGGGCTGAAATGTCTTTTGGGCCGTAAGTTTGAACTTTCTGCGCTTCACATAACCGGATTTTTCCAGTTTCAACCTCCCCTCTTTGTATAAAACCGCTTTTAAAAGCCCTTGTATAAAACCGATGGTTAACGCAGTTTCGAAAATTGCGTGTGACAGTGATGTGCGTCGTAAACAGAGAACTGTTATCGAGTTCTTAACCGCAGAGAAGGAAACAGTTGGGAATATTCACAAACGTTTACAAAACGTTTACGGAGATGCTGTTGTTGATCGAAGCACAGTTGGACGCTGGTCTAAACGTGTGTGATCATCGTAGAGAGGGATGCATCATGGGATAATTGGATGTTAGTCTATCTTTCTTCCGGGTATTTAACATCCTACATTGTTTACTATAGAGGAGATCTACTAGGGGCACTCAATATATTTTGCCCCACCCTTTTTTCTTAGCTAAATAATAGGCCATGGGGCTGAAATGTCTTTTGGGCCGTAAGTTTGAACTTTCTGCGCTTCACATAACCGGATTTTTCCAGTTTCAACCTCCCCTCTTTGTATAAAACCGCTTTTAAAAGCCCTTGTATAAAACCGATGGTTAACGCAGTTTCGAAAATTGCGTGTGACAGTGATGTGCGTCGTAAACAGAGAACTGTTATCGAGTTCTTAACCGCAGAGAAGGAAACAGTTGGGAATATTCACAAAAGTTTACAAAACGTTTACGGAGATGCTGTTGTTGATCGAAGCACAGTTGGACGCTGGTCTAAACGTGTGAGATCATCGTAGAGAGGGAGAGCCAGCTTCGATGATGAGCCACGCAGCGGTCGCCGGCATCGGCCGGCATCGGCTGTGACAACGTGCTAACAGCATCATTCGATCAAATCGGCGCGTCACATACAAGGAGCTATCACTAGAGCTAGGAATTAGTGAAGGAAGTGTGAATACGATAATTCAGCAACTGGGATACTGAAAAGTGTGTTCACGGTTTGTTCCTCGCGAACTGACTGAAGATCACAAAGCCCAAAGAAAAGGGATTGCTTCTGAGTCTTGGTTCGATACGAGACAGAAGGGGATGACTTCCTTTCACGAATTATGACGGAATGAGACTTAGGTACACCACTTTGAACCTGAAACAAAACGCCAATGCATGGAGTGGCGTCACGCAGATTTCCCAAGCAAGAAAAAAGTTCAAAATGGCTCCCTCTGCAGGAAAGGTTATGGCCACCATCTTCTGGGACATGAAAGGGGTGATTCTAGTGGACATTATGAAGAAAGGACAAACAATCAACTCAGAGGTATATATTGCTACCCTACAGATACTCCAGAGATGTATAAAGCGAGTTCGACCGGAGAGAAAACTGGAAGACGTCCTTCTTTTGCACGATAACGCAAGACCACACAACAATTTGCAAACAAGAGAGGCCATCACAAAAATGGGTGGGTATGAAGAGCCTTTGAGCAGTGCTCCCCGCACACTCAGGTCCCACCAACACAGGGTTTGGCTGTGTACAGCCATGAGGAAGTGACCTCTATGATGGGCACTAATCCAAACGAAAAGCTCCAACTAAAATGAGATGTTTACTAAGGAAAATTCATACTGGCAGGACGTCGCCCAGGATAAAAAGGTCACCTCAACCCGCTTACGTGCTAGGGTGGGTGAGGAGAGCAATGGTGCAACTTTTCTTAATCCCAGAGGAGAAGAAACTTCTTCAAAGGGATCAATGCAGGGGACCCCATCAGGCCAGAGTAGTGACCCTGGACCCCAGCAGTTTCAACGGATAATGGCCCCAAAACGAAACCTGAGAAGGTATGATACAATAAAATGGACTATTGAAGAAAAGAAAATAATTTTGCACTGCTTTGAGAAGTGGAGCAGGTAGAAGAACATAATCCTAGCGAAGCAAATCAAGAACTCCAACTTACCTGAAGAGAAGGAAAATACCTCTGTCAAGAAACTACAATCATTAGCCTCACAAGTGCATAAGTACCTTACAGAGGAGGAAATTAGTAATATTAAACAAAACGCCCTTAGGGGAGCAGGACTATATTGCCAGAGAAGGAGAAGAAAGAGAGGAAAAAATTAAAAGATTGTGAACAAGAGAAGAGAAATGGACAGTGATATGGGCTACAAAGTATGCCAGAAAGAAATACGAGAGACAGAAGGATATCACAAGGGAATGGAGAGAGAGATCTTCTTCCACTTTTGTCCTTGTAAGAGAGAGACTCCAGCTACAAGATTGACCACTCAGAAGCGCACTACTTCATAACCCAGAGGGCATTTAGTGAACAAGAAATGGAATACATGAACGATAAAATAGATAAACTTATTCGCAATGAAATCAGCCCAATAATGAACCCTATCCCACTATTCCAGTGCCTTGAAGCCGCTCAAAATATTGATGACGATGCATCCGATAGCTCAGTGAACAGACAAAGCAGACAACACACTAGCCAACATTCTTTAACGAATCCAATTCATCATATAGGAATGGGTGGCTCGCCACCCAGTTCGCCTAGATCCTCTGACTCACCATTACCTTCCCCAGCCAGATCAAGAACCCCTCCCCCATCACCACCACCACGATATGAAGATATATATTTACAACAAATAGAAACAGAGGGGGAACTAGCAAATATAATTGAAATTGTTAAAACCATGAATATGGAAAGCCGGCCCCAACTGACCAAACTTAGTAAAAATAGACAGTTTAAACAACTATTATGTAGGTTAAATGTAGCAATTAATAGACTAGTTCCAGTCAACACAGACCTTACTGAACTTAATCAAGTAAATTACGCTGCTGGCTTATACATGCAACAGAAACTTGTCCCAAACTTTAGGCCAAAGCCCCCCAGCCAAAAGTGTAAACCAAAACCTCCTTCCTGGAGAGTTAAATTAACTAAACAACTTACACAAGCCAGACGAGAACTGAATCAATTAAAACAATATTTCCAAACACCCACACAACAGGGAAAACTCAAAAAACAAATAGGGAAAATAAAGAGGACGTATAACTTGAGAGATAATTAACTACATGACAAGGCGCTGGAATTGGAAGGAAAAATCCCAGCCATAGCCAATAGAATCAGGAATAAACAAAAGCAGATTGACATGAAAAACCATAACAAGCAATTTTCATCAAACCCTAGAGGCTTTTACCAAAATCTCATAAGGGAAAGAATAATAGTCCATGAACCACCAGATCAAACCTAGTTGGAGGCATACTGGAAACCCCTCTTTGAAACCCCTGAACAGCATAACCAGGATGCTGACTGGATAGAGACCATCAGGGTAGCAAATGAGGGTAAACCGGAAATGGCAGAGTTATTTATAATGGAAGACAAGATAAGAAGGAAACTGGCAAAATTCTCCAACTTTAAAAAACCTGGCCCATACAAGCTCCCAAATTTCTGACTGAAACAGGTCACGGCATTACACCACCATTACATTGCCGCTTTTCACAGAATTTTGCAGGGAGAAGAAGAAACACAATGGCTTACAAGTGGAGATACAACCCTCATCCCGAAGACTCGTGAGACAAATCCCCCAAATAAATATCGCCCAATCTGCTGTCTCACCACCACCTATAAACTATTTACAGGCCTAATTGTAGACAGTATATATGAACCCCTGGATGCTGGAGACTCTCTGGAGAAAGAACAAAAAGGATGTAGAAGAAACTGCTTTGGCACAAAGGATCAGCTGTTCATCAACAAAACTATCCTTGAAGACTGTAAGAAGAGAGGCAGAAACCTAAGTATGGCATGGATAGACTATCAGAAGGCATTTGATAGTGTCCTACACTCCTGGATTTTGGAATGCCTTAAGCTGTACAAAGTCCATCCTACCATTATTAGCACTTTAACCAACCAGATTACAAAATGGCGAACAAACATCAACCTCACCCATGAAAATGGGAAAATATCCATCCCCCATGTCAAGATTATGAGGGATATATTCCAGGGCGACAGCTTATCACCCTTGCTATTCTGACTTACCCTGGACCCCCTTAGCAAATTACTTAGCAATAACAACAAGGGCTACAACCTCAGTCAAACTAGGCGAAGAAATCCAAACAGTGTTCCGCACCATCTCCTGTTTATGGATGATTTGAAGCTGTATGCAGACGCTGACCAAAACCTGGAATGCCTACTAAGGATCGTCCATGCCTACTCCGGTGACATAAAAATGAAGTTTGGATTGTATAAGTGTGCTAATTGTACACTTAGAGGAGGCAAGAGAGTACAAACTTACTGTATAACATCAATTTAGGAAGAGACACTGAGATTAAAGACTTGGAAGAGGATAGTTCCTACAAATACCTTGGGATAGAAGAAAGTGGAAATATAGAACACCAGCAAATGCGAGAGAAAATCAGTGGAGAGTATGTACGAAGACTAAAAAAGATCTGCAAGACCCAACTTACATCAAAGAACAAAATAACAGCTATAAATCAACTCGCCATCCCTGTTATCAATTATAGTATAGGGATCATAGACTGGCCGCAATCAGAACTAAACAAGCTAGATGTTAAGACCAGAAAAATCCTCACTCTAAATAGAACAACATACCGGAACCAGTGTCTTCCCAGATTGCACCTACCAAGAAAACTGGGAGGAATGGGATTGATTGAGGTTAATCAGCTGCACCGATCATCAACCATCAGCATTGGGCAGTATCTGAGGAGTTTGAGTAGCCCTACAATAGCTCTGGTCCGTGAACACCACAACACAAGGGTAACGCAACATACTTCCATAACCAAACTGGCCCAGCACTTTGGAAGGAACAATATGACAGAAGAAGTGGAAATTGAAAGAGTACCAGCCACCTTAATAGCTAAGAAAAGTCGCAAAAGATATGTGCTGGAACAACAGGCCAAGCATGCAGAAGAATGGGAACAACATCAAAGAGCTGGAAAATACTATCAAGAACTACAGAAGGACTACATCAACAAAGAAGGATCATTGGAATAGTTAAGGAGAGGAGTTCTGCAATACGATGGGGAGCGACTAATAATGGATGCCCAAGATCTTGCACTCCTAACAAATGCTTATTAAAAAATAGCTGGAATAAGTAATAATGATAGGTGTAGATTCTGTCATGTTGAGGCGGAAAGCGTTGGCCATCTAATATCAGGCTGTAGGGTGCTCATGGCACATGGGTACTCTACAGCCAGGCACAATAAAATTTGCAAATATATCCACTGGAAGATCATGATAGCATTAGAACTAGAATGCAGTAAAAACGTATGGGACCACACACCTGCATCAGTCACTGGAAATAACCATTATACTATACACTGTGATACAGTAATTCCAACAGCCACTTTTACAGACAACTCTACAGTAAAAGCGGATATAGTAGTGTGGGACAAGAGGGAAAGGAGTGCCTTACTTATTGAGGTCAGTGTCCCAAACGACTACAGCTTTAATAGGGCGGAAAGGGAGAAAATTACCAAATACCAGGCGCTCATCTATGACATAAAGAGAAACTGGAAATTGAAAGAAGCTGCCATTCTCCCCATCATAGTTGGGGAACAGTAGGCTGACCATATTTCCTTGAGACAAAAACGGGACATTGGGATGGCAAAAAAGGGACGGGGGTTATGTAATATTCTGTATTCATGAAAAAGTTTTTATTAAAAACGGGACAAAATTGACATTTTTATTAAAACGACGGGACGACCAGGAAATATAAAAACAACGGTACTGTCCCGTTCAAAACGGTACGTATGGTCAGCCTAGGCAACAGGTATGATGAAGAACAGCCTATCAACTTACCTGAATTCAATCCCAGGACAGCCCCAGGCCATAGAAATCCAAACAGGGGCATTAAAAAGGAACGGTCACCCTCCTTAAACGAACGCTAGGACAAGTTCAGACATAGTTGAAGTGTGTGGCTTCGGGTGGAAGCCCCACTTCCAGCTATAAAAAATACAATAAAGAGTATAAACCAAAAGTGAACATTATGAAGAAAGGACAAAAAATCAACACAGAGGCATATATTGCTACCCTACAGAGACTCCAGAGAGGTATAAAGCGAGTTCGACCGGAGAGAAAACTGGAAGACGTCCTTCTTTTGCACGATAACGCAAGACCACACAACAGTTTGCAAACAAGAGAGGCCATCACAAAAATGCGCTTGACTGTGTTACCCCACCCTCCATACAGCCCGGATCTGGCACCTTCAGACTTCCATTTGCTTGGGCCAAAGAAGGATACTATTCGTGGAAGAAAGTTTCAGAGTGACGATGAGGTTGTTGAGGAGGTTAAGAGGTGGCTCCAGCGGAACCCAGCGGACTTTTATCAGCAAGGAATAAAGTTCCTTGTTTCGAGGTGGTGGAAAGCCGTAGAAAAAGATGGAGACTATGTGGAAAAATAAAAACTTGTAAAAAAGGTATGTAACTACTTGTATGCAAAATTTCTGGAACTTAAAGGAAACTTGGAAAGAAAAAAAAAAGGTGTGGCAAAATATATTGAGTGGCCCTCGTGTAAACTAACACGTTAACTGAAACACCCCAGTATAAGAAGGACTCTGGAAGCGTAGTTATGATCGAAAACTAATATCTGACTCTCAGACGTTAGATAGTTAAGCCTCTTACTTTCTTTCGTTTGCATCAGATATTTGAAAGTGGTCTTTGCAACCGCCTTTTTCTTCTTCCATTAAACGAAAAATATAAAACACAAACCTTTGTTCTCAAATTTCAAGCATCGTATTAAATACTGTAACTTTGATTTCAGGCCGTTCCTGTATTACCGAAGACTAGGTCGGGGAAAATCATGAGAAGAGTTCTCAGGAAAATTGCTGCTAATCAGGAAGGAGATTTGGGAGATGTTTCGACACTGGCCGATCCTTCGGTTGTTCAAACTATTCTCAAGATGCACAAAAAACACACTTCGACATCTTGAAATCTCGAGATAATGCCTTAGTAATGCCTTATTTAATTATATTTTATGCTACCTAACAATTAAGATACCTGTATTTTATTAAGTAACTCTTCATAATGTGTACTAAAGATTTTATATATATATATACGTACAATTATATATTAGGCCAATTAGAACTTGAACAAAAGATGTCAGTTGTAAATTAGTTTAGCATACTAAGAGATTATTCGACTGTACGAATGTACAAATGCATTTTTATGTTAATTTTTGTGTAAATTAGCATTCTTCTATGAGGGAAACGGTAAAGCTACAGCTCTCCTGTGTTATGCATGATAGGAGTAATGTAATAAGGTTATTTAATTACTGGTTATAAATTAACCAAGACACAAAATTGATCATGCAAAACAACACGAATTTGTATGGGTAAATATGAAAATGAAATACAAATGGTAGAAAGAAAGAATGAAATAATTTTAAGCTCGATTTCATGTTATGTGAACATTAAATATATAACCCAAGGTTATATATATAACTTGTTATATAGTATTATTTCTCTGTCAATCCGTGGACGGGAATAATTGAAAAGCCCTTTACAAAAATAATGTATTCGTCAAAGATTTTAACGCTAAACCAATTACAGTGCAAAAATGAAATTTTTGACAGTAATGAAAATTTGTTGAACAATGCCACTTCATAATAAGACAATTAAGTAAAATGCACAAGCAATATAAATATGACTGTTAGACAATTTTAATCTACAATTGGTAATTATTTAACTGAATACAGCCGTAACTGCAATACGCAAGACCATTAAAATGAATGGACCCATACATAATACGATTTAGATTGAATTATCTTTAGAGTAAAAATTGTTTGTCTACTCGGCCTTTTGAACGTATTAGCTAGGTGCATAATACATTTTCATAGAATCATTTGAATTCTATCTGGTTAACTGACCATTTTAACTATGTATAATATCGTATGATAATATGTCTAATGCATATCTTAATTACAATTTACCTACTTCCTTTTTGACAGTGGTAAATATTTTCTTCTGCAGGGATTAAATCCTTGTAACCAAAATTTAAGACAACGCTCTCATACTATTTAAAGTTAACACAATACTGTATATATATATATATATGCTTTGCGTTTTCTTTCTGTGAACTTTTAAGGAGAGACGATTTTTACGTCTTATTTTATTTTTAAGCCAACCCGTTTGCTTTTCCAGTAATTTATGCTCAAGTTGGGGAACAATCGTACGTTATGCCACAGTCGATATTTTTCAGTACGAACTTCAGTTAAGTTCAAAAAGGGGAATTTTAATCCAATTTTGTTTAATTTTGGACAGAGGATCTTCACGGGATCCGCTTTATGTAAAGCTTCGAAACACACTGATTCGCTCTTCTAATTTTAAATTCATTACACTTATGCAGATCTTTCTTAAAGAATTTTTTAAAATAAATTTTTAAATTTCGAGTATATTCCTCAAGCGAAACCAAAAAGTAAACAAAAACAACTTTGAGCAATTATTCACTCTTGAGGTATCAACAACCGTTCGTTTTTTGATAACAAGCGTCATTTACACACTTCTACGCTAACCTTTGGTAAAAAGTAATTTAATGTTCACATAACATGAAATCAATCTTAAAATTATTTCATTCTTTCTTTCTACCATTTTTATTTAATTTTTATTTTTACCCATACAAATTCGTGACGTTTTGCATGATCAATTTTTTCTCTCGGTTAATTTATAACCAGTAGGCTAATTGATTAACCTTATTACATTGCTCCCATACATAACAAAGGAAAAGAAGCTAAAAAAATAATCATACAATAAATGTAAATGTATAAAACCACATCATATAACACCTGTTAGATTTAAAGATAAGTCCAAATAGAGTGCAACTTAAGATTTGTATTCATTAGCATTCAGTGGCATCAGTGGCGTTCAAACGACACAAGAGGAGTTCGTTTTCAGCCAGGCATACAACATTCGTTGACAAGATATTCTATCGACAAGTGTTATGGGGATTAGGTCAGGTTAGGTTAAGTTAGATTAATAACAGTGTCGGTAAAATGTTCCGTCGATAAAATAAGTGTATATATATATATATATATATATATAGTTATAGTTAACACCAATCTCCATTTAAAATTTGTTGACTGAATGTTTCCGAAATAATTGCTAACAGTGGCGGGTCTCTACTTTGTGCTTGTAAAAAGAAGGTGGTTTGCGTGTACCAGGTATTGGGATAAGTAGTAAGACGGGGCAGAAATGCTAACAGAGGTGTTTCTAACATTAATATTGTAAAAAAAATAAAAAAAATATTGTATTTTGTGCTTCTGAATTCAAAGTAAGAAACTGAATGATGTGGAATGGATACTAAAGTGTAAATGAAATTATCTTTCTGATTTACAGCTGAACATTTAACAGTGCAAATTCCTTAGTCTAGGAAAGTGTTTACCAAACTTTTTCAGAATAAAAACCTTTTTGATATCTGGGAAAACTTCCCGTATCCATTTTAGTGTCCAACATTCAAAAATTATATTTTATGAGAGCTAAAAATAAGCATTGCCCATTAATCGCCAGGTTTTCGGAGCAGGTTGAAAAATCTACATTCACTTATAAGTTGAATCAATATACGATGTTTGTCGTCACAGACTGGAGTTCAAAAGGAGTATTCGTGGAAGTCGCAGCCATTGAAGTTTTAAATGATCAATTAAATTTACTGCCCTGGTCGTAAAACTGAGTGTAAAGGAAGTGAAAAGAATGAGCAACAGGACTAGAAACTCTCTGAGCGAAACCCGGAGACTAAAGAGACGGGAAACAAACCCCCAACTTCCCTCTGACCGCTTTCCATTTCTACACTTTTACACGCACCCCAACAATCCCAACCAGATAGTTCACCTCAGGTGCCAGCCAATTACAATCCACAGTTATACAATCTGGCCTCTCTCACTAATGTCATCTTAGGAGGAGACTTCAACGCTAAAAACACTAGTTGGTACCTGCACAGCCAAAACAACACCAGAGGCGCCACCATAGCTACACAACTAAACAGCCTCTTCATTCTTAACAACACAGAAGAACACACACACATACCACATCAAGCAGGATACTCAAACTCCTCCCCAGATATAACGTTCTGTTCCCCCTCGCTAGCAACACATACACAATGGAGAACAGAAAAACAACTGTCATCAGACCACCTGCCCATCATCATTACAACACGTTCTACACTCTGTCCCAACAGCCTAAGGCACACCTACAGAAATTACAAGAAAGCTGATTGAGAACAGTTCAAAATACAGACTGAAGAACAATTCACTACATTAAACAGCACACCCATCATAAACATCAATACAACACTCAAGACATTCAATCAGATCACCAATAATACAAACAAATACATACCCAAGGGCAACATTAGGAAATACAACCCAAATTACACTAGAGAAATAGCCCACCTCATAAGGCAATATAACAACCTCAAACATAACACACAAACACCACACACAGAAGCCATAAAACAGCAGATACAACAGCTCAACACAGAAATAAACAACAAACTTAAAGAAAAACAAACAGAAACATTTAGGGAATTCATAACAACACTAAACCACTCCACAGATACGTCCAAGCTACACAAGACTACAAACAGCATTACCCACTCTAACAGTAGCATTCGCACCTCACACGCGGCTATCTGTCGCAGCCAAAATAATATCCCAACATATACACAACAAGCTAACATTCTAGGTAATCACTACGCAAAGATAAGTCACCTAAACAGAGACAACAACCAGAAACACGTAAACAGACAAACAGCCAGACACAAGAAAACCTACAGACTCGACACGACCATTACACCCTTCAATACAGACCAGACCACCAAGATCATCAAAAACATTAAGAATTCGTAGGCTACTGGACCAGACAACATATTTAACATACACCTTAAACACTTGGGCCCACAGGGAATACTGGCTCTCACAAACATCAGCACATATTCATACCAACACTGTATTACTCCTGACATATGGAAACAAGGAAAAATTATTACACTTCTCAAACCAAACAAAAATCCAACAGAATCAGCTTCCTAGAAACCCATTACTCTACTATGCACACCTTCCAAAGTAACAGAAAGACTAATCTTACAAATCACCAACCCATACATACCACTATCGCCTACTGAACATGAATTCAGACCTCACCACTCAACCACGACATTACTCACTAACCTCACGCAGCACATCATGGATGGTATCAACTCCAGACGACCAGCTCAACGTACACTATTAGCAACAATAGACATTAGTAAAGCATTTGATACTACCCCACGCTTCCCTCTCACAAACAAAATGTTCAACACAAACATGCCCAATAACACCAAAAGGTGGCTGAGCAACTATCTTTCAAGAAGATACTCACATGTCACATTTAATGGCAAATCATCCAAAAACAAGCTTTTCCCACAGCTTACACTAAACAACACCAACATTCCACACACTCACAGGACCAAAATACTTAGGATCACATACAACACCTCATTATTTTTTGCAAACCACGTTCAGGATATTAAAAACAAATGTACGTCAAGACTTAACATGCCTAGGGTACTAACAGGCACAAACTTTGGACAACAGCAGGAAACAACATCACTCATATACAAACAATATATTCGCTCAGTTGTGGGCTATGTTAGCCCATGCTGGGCACTCATTATCTCAAACACACACATAAACACCTTACAGACAATACAAAACAACGCACTTCGTATCATTCCAGGATGTACTCAAACAACACCAATAGAACACCTGCACACAGAAACAAAAATACTGAAAGTTTGGGAACATTTAGACATGAGGAGAACACAATTCATGACAGCAGCGACAACTAACCCACAACACCCTTGCCACTACATGTACAATCATGCACCAATATCTCGTACCATTAAAGTAATACCAGAGAGACATTATAACCAAATACTCCATTCCATACCACGCCCCACAGAAAACATACACACACACACACACACACACACACACACACACACACACACACACCTAACCCACAAAGCACTGACACGCGTCGGTCCGAATGCGGTCCTAGGTGCGAAGTCGCCACCCATTGACAGGTCAGAGACCAGCCTGAGCAGATCAAATCGAGTTAACTTAGCACGATTCTGATGTGGACATCACCCCAACTTACAGAATTATAAACACAGACTAGACAACTCCACAGACGACACCTGCCACCTGTGCCAGGACACACCACAAACAATTGAACACATTATGACAGACTGTACCGCTCTAGCACAACATAGAACACAACACAACATCACTAGTGCGCTGAACCTCTGGTCCACTCCAGAGAGGGCGATCGGTTACCCGCGTGCCGCCGGCTTGCTCGATCAGGGTGGGCTGATCGGCTAACTAACAACAACCCCATTTTGGGAACCACTGTTCCAGAACATGAATACAAATTTCCTATATTCTTTCATATGGGAACGTTTTAAGTATTTAATTTTCGTCTACCGATCTACCCTCTTATCCACATGTTTTCGGTCTACTCGATCCATCACTGTTTAAACTAAATGAAACTAAATTAGTGTTTTATCGAGATCAGTGTGGAATTAGATAAGACTGATTCAAGACTGCATTTGTTTTTTACTTCTTTAATCAATTGTTTGGATTTATATATATATATATATCACGGGTGTGCCACAAAAAAGGGTACATTTTAAAAAGGCTATAAAATCAACATTTGTCATTTAATTTTAGTAAAACTTCTACACAATAAAGCATATGTATTTGTCTATAGGCAAACAAGTTTTCAGACTAAAATATCAAATAAATCAAATTCTATCAATATTTTACGAAAGAGTATGATTTTTCTACTTAACATGCAAAAATTATTAAACCTTTTCAATATTTTTTTATAAAAATAATTTTTAACATAAAATTTACCTGAAATTATTAAAAAAAAATTGCTCGAAATGCTTTCCTTCCATTTGAATAACTTTTTTATTCTTGGCCGGAATTCATCAATGGCTCGATTTACTTGTTCCTGTGGAAGCTCTTCCCATTTTTGAATGATGATCTCGCGTAAATGAGGAACATCTTTTATCCTAGTCCTGTGGACTCGCTCTGCTAAGTTCTCCCATATTCCGGCCAAGAATAAAAAAGTTATTGAAATGGAAGGAAAGCATTTCGAACAAGTTTTTTAATAATTTCAGGTAAATTTTACGTTAAAAATTATTTTTATAAAAAAATATTAAAAAGGTTTAATAATTTTTGCATGTTAAGTAGAAAAATCATACTCTTTCGTTAAAGTTGATAGAATTTGAATTACTTGATATTTTAGTCTGAAAACTTGTTTGCATATAGATAAATACATATGTTTTATTGTGTAGAAGGTTTATTAAAATTAAATGACAAATGTTGATTTTATAACCTTTTTGAAATGTACCCCCCTTTTTTTATGGCACACCGTTTTATATATATATATATATATATATATATATAATATATATAATATATATATATATATATTATATATATATATATATATAGATATATATAAAACGGTGTGCCATAAAAAAAGGGGGGGTACATTTCAAAAAGGTTATAAAATCAACATTTGTCATTTAATTTTAATAAACCTTCTACACAATAAAACAAATGTATTTATCTATATGCAAACAAGTTTTCAGACTAAAATATCAAGTAATTCAAATTCTATCAACTTTAACGAAAGAGTATGATTTTTCTACTTAACATGCAAAAATTATTAAACCTTTTTAATATTTTTTTATAAAAATAATTTTTAACGTAAAATTTACCTGAAATTATTAAAAAACTTGTTCGAAATGCTTTCCTTCCATTTCAATAACTTTTTTATTCTTGGTCGGAATATGGGAGAACTTAGCAGAGCGAGTCCACAGGACTAGGATAAAAGATGTTCCTCATTTACGCGAGATCATCATTCAAAAATGGGAAGAGCTTCCACAGGAACAAGTAAATCGAGCCATTGATGAATTCCGGCCAAGAATAAAAAAGTTATTCAAATGGAAGGAAAGCATTTCGAGCAATTTTTTTTTAATAATTTCAGGTAATTTTATGTTAAAAATTATTTTTATAAAAAAATATTGAAAAGGTTTAATAATTTTTGCATGTTAAGTAGAAAAATCATACTCTTTCGTAAAATATTGATAGAATTTGATTTATTTGATATTTTAGTCTGAAAACTTGTTTGCCTATAGACAAATACATATGCTTTATTGTGTAGAAGTTTTACTAAAATTAAATGACAAATGTTGATTTTATAGCCTTTTTGAAATGTTGAATTATTTTATCTGCGCCCCCTAAAATAGTTCCATTTAGCATAAAAACTAAAACTTGAAAGTTTGACACAAATTGGCTCATATTTAGGGGTCGCCCCCGGCTAATAAAAATGGTGACCATGGCATAATAGCTCCTGACATATGATTATGCTCATTATACACATAATTCCTTCCTTCTTTTTTTAGTTTGATTCGTTTTTATAAGTATAGGCCTTCTTATTTATCATTGATCCTTTTCTAACCTATCCTTGATGTTGTTATAATCCATCCTTTGGTCCTCAATCCTTCTTTATCCCAATCCTTTTTCTCCTATCCAAAATCCTTCCTGGTTCTTTTTTTATATACAATCAGCAATGAAGCATTGCTACAAAAAAAAACCATTAGTTTATTATATAGAGATAAATTCAAAATGCCAGTGCTATTTACATACTTTAATTACTTTAATTAGCATTATTTCCTTATACAACATTTATTTAATATACAATGATTATACAATATGGTGTATTTTAAGGTGCGACCTCATTGATGGTTATTTTTGAGAAGAACAGTTTTTGATGGAACTGGGTGACTCTGGCGGTGTTTTGCAACAATTTGGAGCAGGAACTGGAGCTGCTCTTCCCCCACTGTCAATTTCTTATTCAGCTCTTGAACTAAAGCTACTGCACGTTCTGCCCGGTCATTTACAGATAGAGCTGCAACAATAGCTCTGGCCCTTAAATATTCACAGTTGGATGTCCAAGTGCTGGGTGCCTTGTTCAGAAATCCTGGCAAATTCAGCTTAGTAAAGAATTCTCTAGTATTTCTTGTAACAAGTTGGTGTAGTCCTTCACCAGAGCAGAAGGTCGATTCAGGAATCCGAGGACGCTTGGGTCTATCAGTGGACTCATCTTCTGATGCCTTTACCATGCGTTTCTTTATATCTGTAGTAATTCGCTCATCAAAGAAAGCAAGACCAACTGCTTCTTCAGACAGGTACCATAAGTGGTTAGAGAGCTTTTTTTTTGCATCAGAAATCTTTTTGTTAGGATAATTAATCAATGACCTCATAAGGAGCCAGTCATTAAATGGGGTTTCAATAGGGAGTGAGGATGTTGTCCAAGCCTTCATATAGATGAGAACAGAAAAAAGGGAAAGATCTCGAATTCCTCGTTCTTCAGTCTTAGTCATCTTGAACTGGTTTCGAAAAAGCCACATCTTGATAGAATAGAGCGCTTTGGACATCCAGCGAGCTCGATGCATGGCACCTGGTGCACGAAACTTGATGCCTTTATTGGGGACACCTCCAAGAAAGATGATGGACAGATCCAAAAGTTCTGATAGTCATCCCGTAGCATAGGTGCCTGGGATCTAGCAAACTGAATTAGTTCAGTTTTAGACTGGATAATTGCTTCTTTAGTAATCGTGTCTGTCTCACCTGTTTGGAACTGGCTTTGATCAACAGAAGTCCAATTGTCACGAAAACGCTTAAAGATCAATATCTCTGGACCAGTTGATGTAGATCCCAATGTTGCTTCAAATGCAGCTCCCAACAATAAATCTAAAACATGGTGTCTACAAGGCAAGTACAAAACATCATGTCCCAATTTTGCTTCGATGAGAGCACAGGCTCCACTATATTGACCCGTGTTTGAAGCTGTTGTATCGAAACAAATTGCTTTTACTCTCTCTGTAATTCCCCATTCATTCAGGCAGTTAAAGACGGCTTCAGCTTGTGCTTCTCCAGTTGAGTTTGGGATTTTGGGGACACCAAGCAGCTGTTCAACACCAGGTCCTGACACAAGTACTGGGAGACGATCAATGTGCTTATGCGAGGTGAGGTCCTCCATCATCTTGCCATCCCAGTGGACTGTCATAGAACATTCTCCATGGAAATGCTCCTTAAGTTCTTTAGCATGACGAGCTCGGTTCTTATTTCGAAGGCGATGGATAGAATGTTGGTTTATGTTGTAATCTGAAGCGTCCAAACCAAAGCTTTTAGCTGCCTCTGCGAGGATAAATGTTGCCTTTCTAGAGGAAATTTGTGTAAGATCCAGGGCAGCAGACATCTGAATTGTCATGATGTTTTTCATGCCTCGTTTTTTTCTTAGATTTTGGTAAAGCACAAGCTCCTTTGGCTCCTCCTCCTCATTCTCACTTTCATCAGTGTTGCTAGAAGATGTGGAAGAAGCCAGTACAACTTGACTAGTAGACGCCTCCATCAAAGATTCTGACTTTCTTTCTCTCTCTGCCTCAGCTTCCAAACCGTTTGACTGCATTTTTTGTGCGGTGAAGATGTACAGTGTCCACACCACCGATTGAGCCAGGACGACCTTTTTGTCTTTGCAGTTGAAGGAACTCCCAGTCCTCACGATTCTTGATCAGCTTCTCAGCGTCTCCATGGGCGATGTCAAAGAGATCTTCCAATCGCTCTACAAAATCAGCCTCCTTGGTTTTATGAAACATGTTTAAACAGGTTGATTTTGTCTTATCAAGCAATATTTTCAGCTACAAACTTGACAATTATCTCTAATATATTCATTTAATTGAATTCATCATAAATATGATGATTAATTAATTAAAAACATATGTTTAGTATACTTGACAACTGCTAGTAATTTCAAATATTAATTGCATAAATAATAGCTATATTTTATGAACTTTAATAAGCGGGGGCGACCTCTAAACATTGTTCAATCCAAAAGAAGTTTTATATGTGATGTTTTTTCAACCAATGGAACTGGTTGAGGGGGCGCAACCTAAACAAATCAACACTTCGAAAATAAGAGACACCCTAATATATATATATATATATTCCTTGTTGTTGATTCATTGTTTATTAAATTTTTTAGGAGAATATTATATTTTTATTTCTCGAACCAAATTAAATCATATTTGTATATTTTTTTCATAACTAATCACTTATAATTGCTCGCAATCAATATTTGCTTCGAACTGTGGTCAGCCCGCAACTAATTTTCTTTGGCAAAATGTGATTTTTTCCTACGAGTGCCTTCGCTTTCGGTAAGCAAAGTATAATAAATTTTTGTTAAAATAAGCCACTTTTAATATCTACCCGTAATAGAGATGATATTTCACACTCTTCTAGCTCGATTGGATGGTTGGGTCGGTTCGACTCTCACCTCCGTCGTAGTTGGTGTTTGACCGTCCACCCATTTATTATGTGATTGCCGGTCTCGGGTAACTCTCTCGAGAGTTCAGCCCCAGTACCCTCCGTGTGTGGAAATGGGGTTACGGATGTTACCCGTTACTTTTATATTGTTAACTTTATATTTTTTATAAAATAATACATTTAGAATTAACACTGTTAAAGTGTAAGTAAGCATTTCATTAAACTTAAAATGAATCGTCAAACTATGTTGTTTTGAGTTCCATTACTATATATACTGTATAAATGTATGCACAGTCGATTTTTTGGGGGCTAGAAGGAGGGGCCAAGGGCGAATGGCCGCAAAAATGCCCCCCCCCCCACGCAGAATAAGAAGAAAGCCAAAATCAAAGCCCAAGGTTTTCGAGATGCCCGGACAATATGCGTTTGAAAGATCGGAGGTTATAAACACAGGGAAAGATGTTGACCGGTTGAGGAAATGAAAGATTGAGAATACCGATTTAACCTTTGCATTAGAGAGTTGGACAGAAAAGAAATGAAAATGTGTCGAAAGTCTGGTACTTGAAGGAGGAGGCATACAGATGGAGAGTTCAGAAGAGCAGTGCCCATGACAATAGCGATGGTAAAGAGAGAGTGAGGCAACACTGCGTCGAAGAGAAGGGAATTTAAGACAGTCCGTAAGAGGTGGGAAATTGAGGAGACGAGAAGTTTTTTATTCCATCGGTTAAGTAGAGCTGTGTGCGTTGAGTCACCCCACACATGAGAAGTGTACGCCATACGGGGGCGGACAAGACCCCTGTACAGAGACAGCAACTGAGTTGGGGTGAAGAAACTGCGGAGCCGGGACAGCACACCTAACCTCTTAGAAACTGTTGTAGAAAGAGAGTATATGTGATCTTTCCAGGGAAAGATCACCAGAGAAGGAAACACTAAAAATGTTAAGAAAAGAGGAAGGACTGAGTTGTGTATTGTTGAAGATAAGAGGATAATCGTATGGAAGATTATGACGAGTAGACAAATGAAGAAACTGAGATTTTGAGGCATTGAAAAGCCACAAGGTTTTCTATGCCTCAGTCAGAAATAACTGGAAGTTCAGAAGTTAGGTGGACCATAGTTGTCTCACTCGAAGAATGGAGTGACTATTGAGAGGGATGCTTTGTGAAGCGGGTGGAGAAGTGAAGTATGGAATTATCGACAGAGGATTGGATAGGACAGGAAATGCGACTTAATAGACCAATGATAAATAAAAGGAAAGAGTGAGTGACAGGACAGGGCACTGAGGAACACCACTATTAATAGCTTTAGGAGAACAACAGTGGACATCTACAACCGCAGTTATTTAACCGACCAGAAAAGAAATCAGAGATTAAGGCACAGATAGAAGGATAGAAATCGAAAAAGGGCAGTTTGGAAATTAAGGATCTGTGCCAGACCCCATCCAAAGTTTTTGATATGTCTAGCGCAGTAGTAAAGGTCTCATCGAAATCCTGAAAAGAAGATGATCAAGAGTCAGAGAGATATGCAAGAATATCGTCAACAGAGCATCCTTCGCGGACCCCCTACTGGCGATCTGAAAGGCAATTGTGAATAGAGAGGTGTCTAAGGATCTTCCTATTAAGGATAAATTAAAAAATTTAGAAAGGCAAGAAATCAAAGCAACTAGACGATAGTTGTTGGGCTGAGAACGGTCACCCTTCTTTGGGATAGGTTGAATGAAAGCAAATTTCCAGCAGGAAGTAAAAGTATCAGACGAAAGACAAAGGTGAAAGAGTTTACGTAGGCAGGGTGTCATCACAGAAACACAGCTCTTGAGAACAACAGGAGGGACACCATCAGGACAGTACGCCTTCCTAGAGTTAAGCTCAGATTGGGCAGAAAAAACATCTTTGGAGGAGATTCTAATTTCAAACATTACAAATTACAGAATTTGGGATAAACACTGGGCCGTGAAGTATAGGTGTGACACAGTATATGCCTTTTTTTTTTTTTTGTATTACATTATTCGCAGCGCGCAATTTGACACATCATTCCATCATTTTTCTTTAATTTTAATATAGTCGTATTTTAATATTCTCGTATTATTAACATTTGTAATTTAATTTCCTTCAACTATAATTTAGGAATAAAAAAGTTCCCCAAATATTACAAAGTCTCATTTTTTACTGGAAGTCGTAAAATGATAAATTATTATTATTATTATTATTTTACTTTTTTTATTAGGGGCTGTTCAAAAATTACGTAACGCTATTTTTGCTAAAACTTGACACCCCAGATCCCCAGGAACGTTCTGAAACACTAAACCAGACACCCCCTATAAAGATATTATGTACCACTTCCCCCACGCCACACCCAACACGTTACGGAACGTTACAGGGGGTGTCAGGTTTTAGCAAAAATAGCGTTACGTAATTTTTGAACGGCGCCTTAGAAAAAAAACAAGGAGCCACCAATTTGCTACAAAATTGTATGAAAAATCCGCGAGATTTTCATTAGAAATTATTTTCATTACAAAGAGTCTTAATATTTTAATTAAATCGTAATTTTAATAATAATAATTTCGTCAGTGAATCATCACCCGAGTTAATTTATTAGATGCTGTTGCGTTCGACGCATTTCGTTTCCCCATTTATTGTGGGGACTTGGTTTCATTTTTAATTTTAACGGATGTTGTTTCTGTACAAATTCACGGCTAAATAGTTTAATTTTTTGCTTTTACAGCTCAAAATATTACACATTACTAAATAAATAAATAAAAACCATTAAAAATATTTGTGTACAATATATATATATATATATATAATTTTTTTTTAATTGGGTTGTTTAACCTCCTTCGCAACATCTGAGGTCATATGACGGAGGGGACCTACAGCTTTACGTGGGATCCGAACCACGGGTCGCTACATAATCTGGGCGCAGAGGACGGTCTCCCATCCAACTACTACCCAGACCCAATGTCGCTTAACTTCGCTGATCTTCGAGAAGCGGTGTTACGACATCGGCCACTACGTAGCCCATATATATATATACAGTGGTGTAGTGCTGTGGGAACGCGTGGGAACGGCGTTCCCTTACTTTTTTTGGTAGACGGAACGGCGTTCCCTCACTTTCAAATAAATCCGAACTTACAAATCTCTAACGTCATGAAATTTTAATTCCCACCCCTAAAAGAAATATGAGAAAGAATCATTAACTGCTTCATTTCTTTTAGCTTCGACTGAGGCAATGCTAGCCTATAAAGATCTGGTGAAACAGTCACCACGGCGTACCAGTTGAACTTTTTTTTAGTTAATCATTCCAGTTGTTAGCTATTTTTATTGATCGTACTGGATGTCGTATATCTAATGACACTGGAAATACTGCATCTTCAACCTTGGAATATATCCTAATATCCAGTGCATATGACATCAAAATATCCCTGAAAATTGGTCAGATTTCAAAAGATTTCCCGGGGGCTTACAGTGCCCCCGGACCCCAGCTGTATGGGCTCGCCGCGCTCGCCATTGTCCCCCCCGCATCTGAGTAACACTTTCAAAATGCGTTCCCTCGCTTCTTTATTTAGCACTACACCACTGTGTATGTATATATATATATATATATATATATATATAAGCAAACAACCACAAGGAAAAGGAAAAAAGAAACACGAAATCCGAGCGCTTTCGTGATATATTCACATCTTCAGGGACAAGAAAGAAATAGACAGAATTGATCAAATAAATGAGTTAAATACACAAGCGAAAAATTCCCAATCGGCAACTCAATTTAAAAAACAATAAAACATTCTAAAGATTTTTTCAATAGGTAACTTAATCTAAAGGCTACTAAATTATTGAATACATAAGAACTATATAAATGAAATTAGACAATTAACTTGTACAGAAAACAAAAATTATTATAACAGTTATTAGAAATAGTATTTAATTAAAGCAGGCAGTTAAGTGGCAAGAATTTAAGGAAACAAAAGACATGGTACCATCGTCGTACGGAATATTCCGAATATCTACAAACAATCTGGAATTTTTTTTTTCCAATAGATAACCTGTTCAAAAGTCTAATAAACTATCAAGTACATAAAGATTATATGAAAGAAAAAATACAATTAAAATGTACACATAAGAATGTTAACAATTCTTCAACATATTTATTTTATTAAGTCAAACAGTTAAGGGGCAAGAATGCGGTCAAAAGTAATAGGCCTACGGCAACTAAATTTAAAAAACAATAAAGCAATCTAAAGATTTTTTCAATAGATAACTTAATTATTGAATACATAAGAACTATATAAATGAAATTAGACAATCAACATGTACAGAAAACAAAAATTACACTGGTCAACAAAGATTTTTCATCAGAGTAAAATTTGTGGTGGCTGGATAGCATTTTTCACGCTGATTCCAAAACTGCATCAGAATGTTTCTAGCACGTATAGTTTTCAAGATGAAGGAATATATATAACTACACAGATTTAACCATTTTAAATAGGCAAAATACTAATATTTCAACATTGATTGTGTTTATTTTATTGTGTTTTTTTAGTTTATTCATCTATTATTTATTCAATTATCTTAATATACATCTTATGTATTTCAGGTGTGAGCTTTTACGTCTAGCAGCATTGTGATTCAGGCAACAACGCCGTGCTTTGTGTGCAAAAGATCAGTCCAGTCCAAGAACTTGTTGTGTCAAGTTGGTGTACATTTTTTTTTAATTTATAGTTTGCTCAGGTCAGTAACATGCCTCGACAATGTAAGAATGACCCCGACAAGTTCTGTTTCGTATGCGGCCAGTTGACAACTAAAACACAGCGACGAAGTATTACAACCGACATTAAGAAAATATACAAGCTATACTTTAGTTGCCATCTAGGTGACCAAGATAAACCATGGGCGCCACATCAAATCTGTTCTGGCTGTTCAAATGGATTACGTGATTGGCTTAACAAAAAGAAAGCTTCAATGCCATTTGCCATACCCATGATATGGAGGGAGCCGAGAGATCATCATGAAGACTGTTATTTTTGTAGTGTGAACTTAATGGGGTTTTCTGCCAAGAACAAACACCAGATTGTATCCAAACTTGGATTCAGCACGTAGACCAGTAAAACATGATGAAACATTGCCCATTCCAATTCCCCCAAGTGATAGGCTAGATTCTATCATAGATGACATGGAAAGTGATGAAGGTGCAACTGGCGTTTCCGGACCATCTACAGAACCAGAGTACACTTTGAAGGTAGACATTTAGAGCCTAAAAAGTTAACCCAAGGACAGTTGAATGATCTTGTTAGAGACTTATCGCTGTCTAAAGAGAAATCAGAGCTTCTCGCCTCAAGACTAAAGGAGAACAATTTACTTGAGAACAATGTTCGTATTAGTTACTACCGAAAGCGGAATTTTGAATTAACAGCATTCTTTTCAGCAGACGGTCCTCTCTGTTATTGCCATGACATCAATGGACTATTTACAGCCATATCTCAGACGTATGTGGCATCTGAGTGGCGCCTCTTTATTGATTCGTCGCAGAGAAGCCTGAAAGCAGTTCTTTTGCATAATGGTAATATAATGCCATCCATCCCCATTGCCCATTCCGTCCATCTAAAAGAGACATATGACAATATGGATATACTACTTAAGGCAATCAAATACGACAGTCATCAATGGATTGTTTGTGGAGATCTAAAAGTTATAGGAATGCTTATGGGTATGCAGTCAGGATTCACAAAATTTTGTTGTTTCCTTTGCCTGTGGGACAGTCGCGCCACTATAGAACATTACACCAAAAGTGACTGGCCACTTAGGTATACATATGTCCCAGGATAAGCAATGTCCAGTCTGTCCCTTTAGTGGATCCCCAAAAGATCTATCTGCCACCTCTTCACATTAAACTTGGTTTAATGAAGAATTTTGTTAAAGCAATGGGTAAAGTCAATTCTGAAGGGTTCCAATACCTTTCAAGGAAATTTCCGAAGGTTACTGCAGCAAAATTGAAGGAAGGAATTTTTGTTGGGCCACAAATAAGGGAGGTTTTGAATGACACTGAATTTGAAAAAGTCCTAAGTCCGCTGGAATTGAAGGCTTGGCTGGCGTTCAAATGGATATGTGAAAACTTTCTTGGAAGCAACAAGTCACCTGCGTATAAGGATGGAGTCAAGAACCTCCTTGATGCCTTCAAAGAAATGGAGTGTCGAATGTCGTTAAAAATTCACTTCCTGCATTCCCACTTAGATTTCTTTCCTGAAAACCTTGGTGCAGTGAGTGACGAGCAAGGACAGCGCTTCCATCAAGATATTCAGATGATGGAGAAGCGCTACCAAGGATATTGGAATGAAAGCATGATGGCGGACCATTGTTGGATGCTGTATCGTGACAATCCAGGCCAAATTTACAAAAGGAAATCACACTCACAGCGCTTTTAATAAAATAATGTATATATTCTTTATTTATAAGTACATTGAATAAAGTATATGATGTATTTGTTGTTTAGCATTCCTAAGTGTGATCTATACATCCATAAATTTTCTTATAGCAATATCAAAAACTTAAAAATATCAAAACCAGTGTATCTATATAACTATACGTGCTATAAAACAAATAAAACCAGATTCGGAATCAGCGCGAAAAATGCATTAAGAAAAGTATGATCATGTTTGTGATGAGAAAAAAAAGTTTCATTTTGTTGGCCAGTGTTATTATAACAGTTATTAGAAATAGTATTTAATTAAAGCAGGCAGTTAAGTGGCAAGAATTTAAGGGAACAAAAGACATGGTGCCATCGTCGTACGGAATATTTCGAATATCTACAAACAATCTGAAATTTTTTTTTTCCAATAGATAACCTGTTCAAAAGTTTAATAAACTATCAAGTACATAAAGATTATATAAAAGAAAAATACAATTAAAATGTACACATGAGAATGTTAACATTTCTTAAAATATTATTTATTTAATTAAGGCAACCAGTTAAGGGGCAAGAATGCGGTCAGAAATAATAGGCCCTACACCAACTTTCTAACAATGTACGAGTCTAATTTATAAAGCCCAGGGCTAATATTAAGAACCAAATCCGCATTATTCTTGATCACACTCGATTCAAGTATATTTCTACTAACAATAGATTTACTAAAACTTAATTTGGAAGCATTTTTCCAGTCAATGGGATGATTAGTATCTCTTACATGAATGAAAATGGCGTTAGATTCCTGGCCGATTCTTATACTGTACAGGGTGTCCATAAATGTTTACCCTGTAAACAGTATGCTCTCATGTTTTAATGACGAATCTTACATCCGTTTTCTTTTTACAGTTGATCTCGTACACGCATAGAGTTTCTGTGCTGGTGTGTTTCGTCTACTGCATTCGCCGCTAGGAGCGCTGTAGTAGCTGTTCAGTTAAGATGGCGTCTGTGACAGAGAAGGCACAATGTGTTGTGTGGCTTGCAGAAACAAAATCTCCTGTCAGTGTTCAGCGAAGGTTCAGAACAAAGTATGGAAAGAATCCACCTGATGTGAAGTTAATTACATCGTGGATGAAAAAATTCTTGGAAACTGGAAACGTGGAAAAGAAAAAGAGCAGTGGTAGACCATCAGTTTCCGATGGGACGGTGGAAAACATTCAAACTGCTTTCACACGGTCACCAAGGAAATTGGTGAGACAAGCTTCATGCCAACTAAAGATACCGAAGTCTACGGTGCACAAGGTGTTACACAAATGTTTGAAGTTACACGCCTACAAGGTACAAATTGTTCAAGAACTGAAGCCTGATGACCGTCCAAAACGTGAACAATTCGCTATTGACATTTTGAACAGCATTGACGAGGATGACGAGGATTGACGGCAAATATGTGGCGTGAGTGTGAATACCGTTTAGACATTTTACGTGCCACTAGGGGTGCACATGTGGAAGCTTATTAAGTTCATTAACTATGTATCAAAACTTTGTATGTTTATCTACTTATGATTAAAACTGTGTTTGAATACGAGTGTTTATTTAAAAGTTATAGCATGCTTTAATCAGGGTAATCATTTATGGACACCCTGTATTTATGCTGCTTAGTACGTAACTCAAGCCTCTTACCAGTTTGACCAATGTAAAATTTATTACATATTGTGCACGGAATTTTATATACACAACCCCGTTCACTTAAAGGGTTTTTTTTTAATCAATGAATTCTTAATTACATCAAAATTTCTGAACGCAATATTTACGTTAAAAATCCTTAGCAGTTTTGTCAGATCAAGGGAAATTTTCTCTAAATGGTAAAGCTAAAACATTTTTTGTGTTATAAGGAATCTTGTCCTTTACCTCGTAGAAGGTTTTCTTTGCCATTTTTAAGGATTTGCCTATGCAGTTCTTTGGATATTTTAAATCAAACGCAATTTTATATATTTTACTAATTTCATCATCAATGAACTCTGGGCTACAAATTCATAAGCATCTTAGGAATAAAGTAGAAAGAACGGTTCGTTTTACGTTAATGCGGTGAACCGAATACTAATGTATATAGGAACAATTATTATTAGTGGGTTTTCTGTAAATATTGTACTTAAACTTTTTTCCAGACCTATATATTAAAACATCTAAAAAAGGGATCGATGAGTCTTTTTCTATTTCAACTGTAAAATTGATAGAGGGAGTTAAATTATTAAGCTTGGGTAAGAATTCATTGAGATTTAAAGTTTCTGGCCAAAGACAAAGAATATCATCTACATACTGTACTATCTAAAGTCTAAACCAAGGAAGTTGAAGGAATGTAATTTGGCAGAATCTTCCTTAATAATTTACTTTCAAAAAACTCCATATATAAGTTACTTAAAATGGGGGAGAGGGGATTTCCCATAACGTAAAACGAACCGTTCTTTCTACTTTGTTCCTAAGATGCTTACGAATTTGTAGCCCAGAGTTCATTGATGATGAAATTAGTAAAATATATAAAATTGCGTTTGATTTAAAATATCCAAAGAACTGCATAGATAAATCCTTAAAAATGGCAAAGAAAACCTTCTACGAGGTAAAGGACAAGATTCCCTATAACACAAAAAATGTTTTAGCTTTACCATTTAGAGAAAATTCCCTTGATCTGCCGAAACTGCTAAGGATTTTTAATGTAAATATTGCGTTCAGAAATTTAGATGTAATTAAGAATTCATTGATTAAAAAATCCCCTTTAAGTGAACAGGGTTGTGTATATAAAATTCCATGCACAATATGTAATAAATTTTACATTGGTCAAACTGGTAAGAGGCTTGAGTTACGTATTAAGCAGCATAAATACAGTATAAGAATCGGCCAGGAATCTAACGCCATTTTCATTCATGTAAGATACTAATCATCCCATTGACTGGACAAATGCCTCCAAATTAAGTTTTAGTAAATCTATTGTTAGTAGAAATATACTTGAATCGAGTGTGATCAAGAATAATGCGGATTTGGTTCTTAATATTAGCCCTGGGCTTTATAAATTAGACTCGTACATTGTTAGAAAGTTGGTGTAGGACCTATTATTTCTGACCGCATTCTTGCCCCTTAACTGGTTGCCTTAATTAAATAAATAATATTTTAAGAAATGTTAACATTCTCATGTGTACATTTTAATTGTATTTTTCTTTCATATAATCTTTATGTACTTGATAGTTTATTAGACTTTTGAACAGGTTATCTATTGGAAAAAAAAAATTTCAGATTGTTTGTAGATATTCGAAATATTCCGTACTACGATGGCACCATGTCTTTTGTTTCCTTAAATTCTTGCCACTTAACTGCCTGCTTTAATTAAATACTATTTCTAATAACTGTTATAATAATTTTTGTTTTCTGTACATGTTAATTGTCCAGTTTCATTTATATAGTTCTTATGTATTCAATAATTAACTTACCTATTGAAAAAATCTTTAGATTGCTTTATTGTTTTTTAAATTTAGTTGCCGTAGGCCTATTACTTTTGACCGCATTCTTGCCCCTTAACTGTTTGCCTTAATAAAATAAATATTTTGAAGAATTGTTAACATTCTTATGTGTACATTTTAATTGTATTTTTTCTTTCATATAATCTTTATGTACTTGATAGTTTATTAGACTTTTGAACAGGTTATCTATTGGAAAAAAATTTCAGATTGCTTATAGATATTTGAAATATTCATTCCGTACGACGATGGCACCATGTCTTTTGTTTCCTTAAATTCTTGCCAATTAACTGCCTGCTTTAATTAAATACTATTTCTAATAACTGTTATAATAATTTTTGTTTTCTGTACAAGTTAATTGTCTAATTTCATTTATATAGGTCTTATGTATTCAATAATTTAGTAGCCTTTAGATTAAGTTACCTATTGAAAAAATCTTTAGAATGTTTTATTGTTTTTTAAATTGAGTTGCCGATTGGGAATTTTTCGCTTGTGTATTTAACTCATTTATTTGATAAATTCTGTATATCTTTCTTGTCCCTGAAGATGTGAATATATCACGAAAACGCTCGGATTTCATGTTTCTTTTTTCCTTTTCCCTGTGGTTGTTTGCTTATTAATAAGATCACGTGTTATTCTGTGATTTTACTGCATATATATATATATATATATATATATATATACACACACACACATGAGGGTAATTCAATAAGTATCCGCACTTTTTATTTTCACAATTTTATTTTCACATCTGATAGATTATAAACACACCACCTCTCAACATAGTCTCCCTGTTTCTCAATACACTTAGTCCAGCGATCTACAAGCTTCCTTATGCCATCGCAAAGGAATGTTTTTGGGTGTGTGCGTAGCCAGTCATGCACCGCCTCCTTCAGGTTATCGCCTTGAAATCGCTGACATCTCAAAGCGTCTTTTAGTGGTCCAAACAAGTAAAAATTCGTCGTCCTGAGCGCTGAGCATCTGTCACACATGTCCGACCTTCCTTGAACATTTGAATTCACTCGTACACACTTCGCCGTTGTAACGCATTATTCCCATACTGAGTACATAAACGCGTGTGAATTTCAGCTCCTTTCACACCTTCTGCCCACAAAAAACGAACCACGGATCTCTGTTCTTCCAGAGTACAAATTGAAAGCGGCGCAGCCATGCTCACTACGCGTACGATATGTGACAGCTTCGAGTAGCCTAAATGAGCCTATACTGTTGCCAGTGATGGGCAGTATCTAGATACATGTATCGCCGATACGTATCGATCGATACTTTTGTATCGGTATCGGTATCGCTTTAGCTACTTGACAAAAGTATCGATTTATCGGTATCGCTAAGGTCAATTTTCTTAAATGTATCGAAAAAATCGATACTTCGATACATCGATACATTAATAAGAATTTTTAAATATTTAAATAGATGTTATAATATGACACTACTGAGTTATATTTATGAATATACATAAATAATAATATTATTAAATATTTATTTAATGACAATACTACTCTACTGGTCACGTCACACAGTACGGCGCGACGTTTAAACACGTTTGTACTTGTGTTATTGAGATTAATTAACCATAATATAGAAACGCTCATAATATAGAAACGCTCATATAATATAGAAACGCTCATTGGTGTTGCAACACTATTGGCCACGCCCACTCGGTGTTGAGTTTAAACAGGTTCATACTTGTAATTACTAGTATAAACAATAATATCTAATACCTACATATTAAATGAATAATTATAAAAATGTACCGGCGATGCATGTATCGGGATCGCTTAAGACATCTAGAAAGTATCTGCGTATCGGTATCGCCTAAGACGTTCTTCATGTATCGATGTATCGGTATCGCTTTAGCGATTTTCATGTATCGATGCCCATCACTGACTGTTGCTAGCCTAAATAAGCCTATACATCTCAGTTTGGCTCATTATTACGAGTATATATTATAACTTATATACTATATTATCACTAAAATAAAAAGTGCGGGTACTTATTGAACTACCCTCGTGTGTGTGTGTGTATATATATATATATATATATATATATGAAAATTATTTCACGAAAGTAACACGTGAAAAATATTTATAATGAACAAAACCACGAAGGAAAGGAAACACAGAGTGTTGCTCAAGCGTTTTCGTCTAATGACATCCTCAGGAACACTGAAGTAAATAAAGAGTTAAAAACTATATATAGGTTACAATATATATATATATATATATATATATATATATATATATATATATATAGAGGGTGTCCCATAAGTCCGGCATCATAGGAGAAATTCATATTTTTCTATTTCTACAAACCATAATTCATATTTTTCTCTTTCTACAGGCCATAATGTATGTGAGCAAGAAAGAACGAATCCAGATAATTCTACTCATAGGAAATCAGAGTCAAAGAGAGGCCGCTGCTGAATTTAACAGACTGCATCCAGACACACAACTCTGTGTTATTGGCTCGCGGTCTGGATGCAGTCTGTTAAATTCAGCAGCGGCCTCTCTTTGACTCCGATTTCCTATGAGTAGAATTATCTGGATTCGTTCTTCCTTGCTCACAGACATTATGGCCTGTAGAAAGAGGAAAATATGAATTATGGTTTGTAGAAATAGAAAAATATGAATTTCTCCTATGATGCCGGACTTATGGGACACCCTGTATATATATATATATATATATATATATATATATATAAGTATAGAAATATAAATTGTGGGAGGAGCATACAAATTTGTAAAGAAAACTACCAATTTTAGCACTTGTTTACAACCAATTTTATAGATAATGCCTGAATGATATACAGGTCACAAAAAAAATAATAAAAATAAAAAATAAATAAATAAATAAAAATTGTAAGAGGAGCATACAAATTTATAAGGGAAAATTACCAAAGTTTTAGCACTCTGCCCTTCTTGTCTAAATCCATTCTGAACGAATTCAAAACAACGGGATCGAGTTGAAAAAGACCTTTGCTCATGTTAAAGTTATTTGTAAGTTGGATAATAGCAGACTCAAGAATATTTCTGTTAACAATGTTGCTAGAGTGAAGCAAAACTGAAGCATTATTCCAATCAATACACTGGGACAACTCTGACAAATGGACAAAAAGGGCACTGGACGACTGTCCCGTTCTAACGGAATATTGATGCTGTTTTACACGCAAGTGCAAATCCTTTCCCGTCTGACCAATGTAAAAGGAATCACATTGTTTACAACCAATTTTATAGATAATGCCTGAATTATTGGTAGGGCTATTTTTTACTATGATATTTTTCACAATATTGTTATATGAAAATACTACATTAATATCCAAAAGTTGAAGTACATTAGCAATGCCTAAAAAGCCCGGGAAAAATGGAAGTACTAAAATATTCTTTGACAAAGTGCGAGTGTTATTATTCACACGATAGAAGGTTCGTTTTGCCTTGTTAAGACAAGACCTGCATTTATGGAATCTTGTACAGCAGCGGTCAATAAAACGAACAAAGTGTTAGGTTTTATAGCTCGGAATTTTGAGTACAAATCGCGTGATATTATAGTTCCTCTTTATAAATCATTAGTTAGACTCCATTTGGAGTACGCGATCCAATTTTGGAATCCGCATATGCGAAAAGATATAGACAAACTCGAAAGAGTTCAAAGACGAGCAGCTAAGATGATTCCGTCGCTTAGGTCAAAGTCGTATGAGGATAGGCTTAAGGAGTTAAAATTGACTGCAATCGAGACTAGGAGGCTAAGGGGTGATCTAATTCAGGTTTTCAAAATTATGAATGGGTTCGATAACGTAGATAGAGATAGCTTTTTCGAAATATCTCAATATAATAGGACTAGAAATAACGGGTGTAAGTTGACAAGTAGAAGGTTCGAGACAGCAGTTGCCAAAAACTTTTTTACGCATAGAATAGTAAATAGCTGGAATAGTTTGCCGGTAGAAGTAATTAGTAGCACGTCTATAAACATGTTTAAAAATCGATTAGACGCATATGTTGCTAGATTGGGTATAGTTTAAGGTAGTAAAATTAAGGCTTTGTGGTTCGGAACCCACGTAAAATTGTAGGTCCCCTCCGCCACCACGGAGGACATGCATAATACACAATTACGAACACAGTTAGGTAGACCAGCCATGAGTGGATCCTAGGGTCTTTGTTGGTCTGAAACATTATAACATTATAATGACATGGAGATTCATTTTAAGAATGAATATTATCACGTCGATTATAAAGTTTTATACAATGAAGCAGAAGTACTGTAATGTCATTGCCCTAAATGGAAGTGTCTAATACGATATAGCTGTTATCATGAAAAGAAATTCTCTTCTCGAGTATTCCTCTTTATAATGAATAGTACACGGTTTCTAACGCAAGTCAAGAGGGCCAGAAACTGGCACAGCACTCTGGACAGACAAACGTGGCCCATTGCGCTAACTCCTGAATTATTATTATTATTATTATTATTATATTTTATTGGGATCCTACCCTGCTCGGTGGCGCTCCATGGGCGACCTTAAGTTAGGCCTATGTTAAACTAGAGTCGTCTACCAGACAAACTTTGGCGGTTTTTTCATACCTGGCCAATGCGTTAAGCCCACCCAAAATAAACGATAATTTTTTTGGTCTCTTCTTAGACTAAATTTTTATCAACGAACTAACTAAACTTAATGCTACAACCATTTACTTCTACATTACCAAATACTTCACCAAAAAGAGAGAGAGAGAGCTCTCTAATCCACATCCAACCGGTTCCAAATCCCACACGAGAGAGAGAGAGAGAGAGAGAGAGAGAGAGAGAGAGAGAGAGAGAGAGAGAGAGAGCGTTTGAAAAAAGCGAGATCATTACTTTAGGTTAAACTGTAACTAACAATTATTCACTAAATTATGGGTTATGGAGTGAAATATATAATATACACTAATATATACAAGTAATGCTGCATTAATCAGTCTAGTCATCGTATCGCTCTGGAATAACAATGGCTTTTCAACTTCTACATTTTCTAACAAGTCGAATCCCCGACCTCAGTTTCTTCGCTTAAGGATACGGTGTTGCCCATTAAGCCACGGACAAGGATAACGGTGGAATCGTTGAACGTGGAAGACGGCTACCCATCCAACTACTGAATAGACATTACGTTGCTTAACTTTGCTGGTCAAATGGGAAGTGGTGTGGCGACGCGGCCACGACGTAGTCCCAGTTAAACTCGATTTCAATATATTTAGTTAATATCTCTTCTCCGCTTTATCAGTTTGAGGCTCACCCAGGGCCGGATTAAGACCTTTAGAGGCCCTAAGCACTTAAAAGATTTTGGTGCCCCATATATATGTAATTCAAAATATAAACAAAAATAAACCATAAAATAAAATTTTATTTTTTGAAATGAAACAAAACTTACAGTAAGATGGAAAATAATGTTTATTTTTGTATACTTCCACTTCATTTATATTTGAAAAGTTTTCTCCTATTTTTTTTAATTGCAAAGTCTTTGATCAGATCCTCAAAACTAATCTTACATAACACATCTGCTTCTATACTTAGTAGAGATAAGGCATCCAGCCTGCCTTGTTGCATAGTTGTTTTGTTGGTATTTTTAATATTTAATCTATATATATTTTTAATATGGCGCTCAAAGATTTGATATAAACAAAATAATAACGCAAAGCGTAAAGTGTGTGATTACAACGAAATATATTTATTCTCTCAAAAGGGTTGTTGTTCACTACAAATTCAAACAATGAAAAAAAATAAATACTATATATGAATATATATAATTCAGTTTTCAACAGCTTATAGGCTATAAGCCGCGATTATAATAGTATAATAAATCCATGGTAAATCCGACAATGGAAAATTTCTGTGGTGCCCCCCTTCCCTTGATGCCCTAAGCACGGGCTTATTTTGCTTAATGGTTAATCCGGCCCTGGGCTCACCCTTCCCATATAATGTTTATTTAAGTATTTTACAATTACGTAGGGGACGAACTCCTTTGGTAATTACCCACACAGCACAAACTGCTTGCATAATTACTCAGTACAGGGTACAGACACTGAAACTTAAATTATTTTCCTGCTTAAAATTTCAACTGAAACTGAAAGTCCCTAAATTATTAAAAAGATGCAAGATGCAGTGTATATATATATATATTATATATATATATATCAGCAAACAACCACAGGGAAAGGGAAACACAAAGTCCGAGCGTTTTCGTGATATATTCACATTATCAAGGAGGAACAGAAAATTTTCTGTTCCTCCTTGATAATGTGAATATATCACGAAAGCGCTCGGACTTTGTGTTTCCTTTTCCCTGTGGTTGTTTGCTGATTAATAAGGTCACGTGTTATTTTGTGATTTTAGTGCATACTGTATATTATATATATATATTATATATATATATATATATATATATATTATATATATATATATATATAATCGAAACTCATATTCGTTGAGTAATGCAATTTCAGCTTGGAAGTACTCAGAATCATGAATTCGTATTAAAAAAATAGTAAAGTTACTCCTATTAACATTATTTTCTTCTACATAAAACATAGTGAAAGAAAATGTAATTATGTAGAGGGATGTTCTTTTAATTATATATCTAGCTTTCTAGAGTCGAAATCAGTCGATTTTAAGAACCTATATCCATTTGGTCGACGAGACATAGCATCGACACTCTAAAAAACTAACTGAACTTAACTTGACTTAATATAAGCCACAATAACTTACTGATGATATTAATACGTGTTATGACATTTAGAAGTGGAAAAGCCATTGTTATCCCGCAAGTTGTATATAGTCCAGTGCTTCTCAAACTTTTTTCACTTGGCTCTTTTCATTTGGATCAGACAAATTTTTTCGCGACCCTTCACTCAATGTCATAAAAGCAATAGGTACTAACACTGTATATTTATGAAAAAATAATATTTTCAAATGTTTCTGCGACCCCCAATAATATTTACGCGACCCCTAGTTTGAGAAGCGTGGGTATATTTACCTTAAAGTTACCTTAAAGCGCTTCTGCCTCAAGGGTGCGCTGCTCCCACGAAGTCCGCTCAGCGCCTCCTGAGGTGGGGCCACGACATTACTTGTACATTGTTATTTTTATTTATTTTTATTGGGTTCAGAATCCCAGCTGAGCCTTGAACAGCCAAGCTCTGAGGGGCTACTTTAACTTATAGCCTAAGTTAAGCTAGACTAAAACAAACTTACGGACTTGGAGATCCTATTAGGTCCTACTTCAGGATTGCTGACTCGATGTGGGCCTACTTAGGCCTCAGTTGCATTAAAAAAAATTAAGAAAAAAAACGAAAGGGGCACTATTTATGGTCTTCTTCCTAAACCTTGCACCAACAACAACACCTGCACCATTGCACGAGGCAACAATCTTGTATCTAAACAACCAAACTGAATTGCAAGAGCGTTCTCTATAAGACCACGCCCTGTAAGTGGCGCATTCAACAAACCAGTAGAAAGGACGCGCCTGTGCCCCAAAAAAATGATGCCATAAGAGTGCCCAAACAATGATGCCACAAGAGTCCAAAAATGCTAGCTCTAAATTAAGTGAATTTTTCACTAACCTTACAATTATGAGATGGATATATATACGCCTTAACTTAATATATACAGGCAATGCTGCATCAATCAGCTTAGTCATTATATCATCATATTAAAAAACAAAACAAAAATTAGACTAACACGAACGTAGATGTAGCTCGTAGCGTAAACTAACCCACTTTTTGTTATACTCTACCTACTTTTTTTTTTCTTATCCTCTTCTTACTTGCATGTCTGTAACTCTCTTTACTTGCATGTCTGTAATTTGCATGGTATGATAGTGTTTGAGTTAAGACTGTGTTTGCATGGTTTGTAAGCGTTCTTATTTTACTTTTCATCTTTCACCCCTTTCCTATTCTCTTCGACTATTTTTCCGACTAGTCGGCAGTGGCCGGCGGATAATGATGGTGAGTCTTTCTCTCTCTTTTTCTGAATGAATGTTAACACACGAATGATAGGTTTTGCTACTTACTTAACCCCTTATTCTCCTCTTTTAACCCCCTCCTCTTTCCTTTCCCTCGGGCTAACTTTAGAGTGGATCTTAGGGTCTTTGTTAGCCTCAGCTTCTGTAGATCTGTAGAACGCCTTGGGACAACAATGGCTCTTCCTCTTCTAGATTTTCTAACACTCCCCACCGAAGAGGCATTGTTGTCATTACCTTCTGCAAGTTTAGCCAAGCCTTCTCCATGAGGCTGTAACCCAAATGTTTCACCTTGACTATGCGTGTTTTTGTTGATTTCTAAAGCATAGAATTTTTGTATAGGTCTCTTTAATTTTCCCCCCTGAAATTTTTACCAGTGCAGACCTAACTAAATTGTCTTTGCCAACAAACAACTCTTCAATTATGCCAAGCTTCCAGCATTGCCTTGGTCTTTCATCCCCAAACATTACCACTTCTCCCACCTCGATACAATTTGCATTAGAGCCCTTTACATTGCCTGATGGGTAATAACTGAGTTCTGGCATGTATTCCATCTGCCACCTCTTCCATAACTGATCTTGTAGCTCTTCAAGGTACTCCAACCTTCTGGTTAACTCTTCTTGACTGCTCTGGATAGGCTGTAAGTCTTCTGGCAAATTGGGGCTTGATGTTAATTGTTTACCACAAAGAAAATGATTTGGTGTCAATGGCTCTGCATACTGTTAAAAAACAAAGGTGATCGGCCTGCTGTTCACCATTGCTTCTACTTCACACAAAACAGTGCAGAATTCTTCTTTGCTCAAATGAGCATTAGCCAAAGGTTTCTTTTATGGACACTTTACACTTCTCACTAGCCTTTCCCAAAATCCTCCCCACCATGGTGCTCTCTCAACAATAAACTCCCATTGTACCCCATGGTGTGAAAAGTAGGATTGGAATCCCTCCTCTTTTGGCAAGGACCAAACTTCTTGGAGTTCCTATGCAGCCCTTTTGAAGGTTTTTGCATTATCAGATATGATTTTATTTGGGAAACCCCTTCTCTTCACAAACCTTTTAAAGGCCAAAAGAAATACATTACTACTTAAGTTGCTTACCAACTCCAAATGGATTGCTCTGGTGGTAGGACATGTGAAAAGACATATATAACCTTTGTTAGACTCCCCTTGTTCATACACATAGACTGGACCTGCAAAGTCTACTCCCACTACATCAAATGGAGCAGTATAGACACACCATTCTCTTGGAAGTGGAGCCACCTTTTCATGATAAGGCTTTGCACTTCAACGCTTGCAAACCACACATTTATGCAAGACCTTTTTTACTATTTGTCTAATTTTGGGAATCCTAAACTGTTGTCTGATCTCTATTATCACTTCTCTAACTCCAGCATGTAACAACTTATGATGCGTATCCAGGATCAAAAGTTCCACAAAGTGTCCCCCAGAAGGTAACAAAATTAGATGTCTTTTCTCCTCTGGAAGCCCAGAAAACTGTAGTCTACCTCCTCCTCTCAATAAATCCTGATCCAAAAACACATCGAAATCCTTGAGAGCAGAATGTGTTGGTAGAACCTGTAATGGACTGCTGGTGAGCAATTTTCCCTCTTCACCAAATTTTTCCTTCTGCACATATACCACCCAGTATTGCCTGGATTGCTGAATCTCCTTATTGTTCAGAATTCCTTCCTTTCTTGTTTCTCCTTTGATGTTGTCTGTAAATCTATATACCCATGCTGTCACTCTTAAGAACCTTTTCAGACTGCCAATGTCCTCAAGCCTCAATATAGGGTCCTGCTGCATAACTTGACAACTGTTCACAGTGCATTTTCTCATCTCACTCACCCATTCTTCTTCAGCAAGGCATTCTCCTACAATAGGCTGATTAGAAGGCCAGTTTTCACTTCCAGGTTTTAGCCACTCTGGCTCATTCCACCACAAATTTGACTGTGCAAGATCTTCCACTGAAATTCCTCGTGTTGGTAAATCAGCTGAGTTTTGGGTGCCTGGACAATGCTTCCATTGTTTTGGATCTGTGTGTGCTTGAATATCCTCCACCCTATTGGCAACAAATGGTTTCCACTTCCTTGCCTGGCTTCTTAACCAGTGCCAAACTATAGTGGAGTCTGTCCAATAATAGCTTGGAATTTCATAAAGGGCCAAAGAGTTTTGCACTGTAACTGCAAGCCGACTAGCAACGACTGCACCCATCAATTCCAACCTTGGAATAGAAAGCCTTTTCAAAGGTGCTACTCTGCTCTTTGCAGCAACCAACCTGCAACTTACTTCCTCTTCGAATGTGCCTCTTATATAGATGCAAGTTGCGTAGGCTTCCTCACTTGCATTACAAACAAAAGATGTGCAGCTGCATATTATCTGGACTATTGTTCAACTCTCCAAAGTACCATCTTGGGATTTCAATAACTCCAAGATGTGCCAATTCTTTGAACCAATATTTCCACTTTATCACCTTGTCTCATTCTCAGCGAGCTCTACTAAAGATTTCCCACTGAAGGTAAACAAATCCTCTCCTTGCTACCAAACAATGCCTAGCACCTTTGTATCTATTGCCCACAACTCCTTAATACCAGAATCCTCAATACTTTCTGCTGCATCAGGTCCTACACACAGCAAATCATCAACATAAAGATTTTGCCTTATGTGTTCAATAGTATTAGGATAGACTTCAGAATATTTCTTAAAATGGTACTGCATAGTAGCTGCCAACAGAAATGGACTAGAGCTGAGGCCAAACAACACTGACTTCATTCTATATGCTTGAACCTTGGGTTCATTTTCCAATAAGTTTTTCGTATGCACCCACAGATACCTTACTGCATCTCTTAATGCCTTAACTTAATATATATCATACAAGCAATGCTGCATCAATCAGCTTAGTCATCATGTCGCCTTGGGACAACAATGGCTCTTCCTCTTCTAGATTTTCTAACACCCTCCTCGTATACCTAATCGCCTTGGAGATAGGCCCAACATTCTGGATTTATTTCTTTTTACTCTGTCCTCCTTTTCACTCTGTCAAACCTTTTACTCTGTCAAACTTTTTTCTCTGTTGGGCTCCTCCGACCACAATCTAATATCTGTTTCCTATCCTATCGCTCCAATCCGGCCTTTGGATCCTCCTAAAAGGAGGCTCCTTTGGCGCTTTGGCGCCGCTGATTGGGAGGCCCTTAGGCAGTACTTCTCTGATTTACCATGGAATGATTACTGCTTCTGTGGCCGAGGACCTTGCGAGTGTACTGAGCGCATCACGGAGGTGATTCTTTCGGGCATGGAGGCGTACATCCCTTATTCTATTCCTACTACTAATGCAAAAAAAAAACCCTTGGTTTAACTTTACTTGTTTTAATGCTATCCGAAACAGAGAGGAGTCTTTCAGAAGGTACCGTCGCCATCCAACTCCTGACTCTCAATCAGCTTATATTTCTGCCCGGCATTGTACAAAATCTGTTCTTCGACTCGCCGAAAATTTCTTTATCCGACAAAAATATGGAAACCTGTCCAATTCTAATTCTTCTCGTTGTTTCTGGCATCTAGTAAAAACCTCTTCAACAACTTTATTTCCTCTTCTTTCCCTCCTCCTTTCCATTCTGATGGCTTAGTTGCAGTCTCTTCTCCTGATAAAGCTGAACTCTTCGCTAAAACTTTCGCTTGCAACTCAACCATGGACGATTCCGGTACTGTTCTCCCATCTTTTCCTCCCTCTGACTTTACTATGTCTGAAATTAGAATCTCTTCTAAAGATTTTTTTTTCTGCCCAATCTAGGGTCAACGCTAGGTGTTCCTTCTGTTGTTCTTAAGAACTGTGCTTCAGTGCTGACACTCTGCCGAGACAAACTCTTTCGTCTTTTTCTCTCATCTGGTGCTTTTCTTTCCTGCTGGAAGTTCGCTTTCATTCAGCGTGTCCCAAAGAAGGGTGACCGCTCTCAACCATTCAACTATCGTCCAATTGCTTTGATTTTTTGCCTTTCTAAAGTTTTTTAATCTATCCTCAAGAGAAAGATTCTTAAATACCTCTCTTCTCACAATCTTCTTTCAGATCGTCAGTATGGGTTCCGCAAGGGACGCTCGACTGGCGATCTTCTTGCATATCTCTGACTCTTGATCATCCTCTTTTTGAGATTTCGGTGAACCTTTTGCTATTGCGCTAGACATATCGAAAGCTTATGATAGAGTCTGGCACAAATCATTAATTTACAAACTGCCCTCCTTCGGTTTCTATCCTTCTATCTGTGCCTTTATCTCTAATTTCCTTTCTGGCCGATCGATAGCTGCGATTGTAGATGGTCACTGTTGTTCTCCTCACGCTATCAACAGTGGTATTCCTCAGGGTTCTGTCCTGTCACCCACTCTTTTCCTTTAATTTATTAATGATCTTTTAATTCGCACTTCCTCTCCTATTCACTCCTATGCCGATGATTCCACTCTTCACTTCTGCATCCGCTTCTCAAAACGTCCCTCTCAACAGTCACTCCACGATTCGCGTGGGGCGGCTATGGAGCACCTGACCTCTGCTATATCTGATTGGGGCAGAGAAAACCTTGTGGTTTTCAATTCCTCAAAAACTCAGTTCCTACATCTGTCTTCCTCGTCACAATCTTCCACACGACTATCCCCTTACCTTCAACAACACACAACTCAATCCTTCCTCTTCTCTTAACATTCTTGGTGTTTCCTTTTCTCGTGATCTTTCCTGGAGAGATTACATATACTCTCTTTCCAAAACAGCTTCTGAGAGGTTAGGTGTGCTGTCCCGCCTCCGCAGTTTCTTCACCCCAACTCAGTTGCTGTCTCTGTACAGGGGTGTTGTCCGCCCCTGTATGGAGTATGCTTCTCATGTGTGGGGTGGCTCAACCCACACAGCCGTACTTGACCGGGTGGAATCAAAGGCTTTTCGTCTCATCAATTCCCCGCCTCTTACTATTCGTGCAAAAGCCCCAGTACACATTTTTCAATCACCACGATTTCACCCGAAACTTTTTGATTTTCATATAGGATATCGTCTCTTTGATGCAATATTTGATTATAGAAAGGAAAACCTGTCACAAAACGGCAGTATTTAAGTACCCCATTTGATATACCTGTTACAACTTACTCTATTGTTGTAACTTGTTTGGTGCTCAGCCTTTGTACAGTTGTATATACCTACAAATAGTGTTCAATAAAAATATGGACTTAAAAATAGATTTTCGGTTTCATTTATTTTTTTGGGCAAAACTTGCTTGTCCCCACCCAGACAAAATCGGGCCCCTACGCCTATGTGGTGCAAGACGTATGGACTTTGGTATCCCCAGTTCGGCGGAAGCACGACATACAGTACAAATTTTTGGAGACTTCGCTCGAAACATTCATGAACAAATTCGACGTCTTTCTCAGATATTAGAAATTATTAAGCGGCTTGTGCGCCATTCATCTTAACAAAACCTTAGCAAAACCTTAACTAACTGACAATTATGAGATTGCCAGTTTTGCTCCAAAACACTATAACGACAAGGTAGGTGTGCTTTTAATGAACTGATATTTCATTCTATCTTTTTTATTTTTTGTTTTGGTTTAAGAAGTTATTTTCGCCAACTTCAGGGAGCAATTATTAATAATAAAATTTGAACATTTCTTTGGTATAAAATTTACTATATCTATACATTGGTTTTGCTTAGAAAATGAGGATAATGTCACGGGTTAATTGAACTAATCTAAAATGAATCCTTAATTAATAGGTTGCGGTGTAACTCGTTTTCTTTATAGTTAATGAAAGTATACATAAATATAGGGTAAACTAACATTTAATTCTTTTATTGCTTCTTACTTTTTATCAATAAATTATTTTCGTCAGCTTCAGAAATAAATTAGCAGAACTAAAATTTAAACAATTTTTTTATATGAAAATTAGAAAATTGTGACTTCATAAAGATTGGTGTAGTTATCGAAAATAAATCGTAATTAGTTTACGTTAAAAATCGTTTTCTTTAAAGTTAATGAAACAACTCCAAAATTATAGAATAAACTTTATATATATATATATATATATATATATATATATATATATATATATATATAATATAATATATACTGTATATATATATATATATATATGTTAAACACAGACCGTGCATGGAACAAGGAACTCTTCTGGGAAAATTAAATCCACTATAGTTGCGAGAGACCCGTTGCCCACGTCGGGCTAGCATCATGAAAAAGAAAAACTATGGTATTTGTCATTTACCATTACTTATTCGGACTATATTGGATTTAATTTTCCCAGAAGAGTTCCTTGTTCCATGCACGGTCTGTGTTTAACATATAAGTTTCTCAGGGGACCATTCTGAGTTTGTATATATATATATAATATATATATATATATATATATATTGCGATTTGCGATTGCGGATACTCGTGGATTTTAGTCCAATTTGTGCAGAGCAAGCCTGAGGTAGTACGATTATAACAACAATCGATACAGTTAAATATGTGCTGCCTTTGGGAGAAAACACAAACTTGCACTGCATCTTGTTCCTAAAGAGTCATGCACCAGGACTGATAATAACTGGAGGTGTCTGCAATATATCCTAAAGAAAATTGCAATAAATTGAATACGGATATGGATCTTATTTTGACTAGACAAACAGAGAGCATTATTGATTTCAGTGGTGACGAACCACGTACGGAAGCCTCGTCAGTACTTTGACTCCCTATTTGCTTGCCAATGCTGCTGAAAGCTACTTGCACCCTAAAATGGGCGTATGGGTGGAATGGTAGTTTATGTGAAAAGATGCTTACCTTTTTATGCTTCCACTTAAACTATGAATGCATCAATGAATAATATATATATATATATATATATATATATATATTGCGCCTCGGTAGTGTAATGGTTAGCATCGCTGACTACGAATTCATCGGCCCCGGGATCGAGACTCAGTGACGGCAGGCGGCGCGCAGCAAAACCCAGCTGTTCATCTTTCCACACAATAAAAATTGGTTGTAGATAAATGAGTACTCTAGGTAGCCTAGTAGTTAAGACGCTGGTTTGATGATTGGGAGGTCATGAGATCGAGTCCGGGCAAGGACTTTGTAATTTCTGACCGCCCGTGGTGGGGCGTGGTTCGGATTCCACGTTAAACTGTAGGTCTAAGGTGGAATGACAAGCTTGACCGTCGTCAGAATGAACAATTCGGGCGGAACCAAAACCAAGGTTAACCAAGGTTATATATTATTGGTGTTTCGTCGACTATTTGTACAGTTTATACGTACAACATGACTGCAACAAACAGGGTACCTACTATATTCTTTTCCCCGTTCTTTCAATGGCTCATGTTCAAGTTGGGACCATTGTCGGCATTAGTGATCCTTCCATATCTTTTACTTATTCCGAGGCTAAATCATGAACTGAACTAACTTCGCCACCCATCTGCATAATGACATTTTCGATGGTAGATCCTTCCATACTCTTTTCTGAATTTTCGCTGATCTGCATTCCAGATTCATATTTAGTTAACCGTTATATAACAAACACCGTGCCTTCTCTACAGTTGCCATTTTTGTTTGATGGCGTTTCAACAGTGACGTAATTCCTTCACGGCTGCCTAGACGAAAATGAATTTAAAAGCCTGTAGTACTGCCATAGTCTAAAATAAAATTAAAAGTCTACTTTAAATATTCACGCTCAAATTTGTCTGTATATTCAATATTTCTTTTTCATATAATTACAGTGAAAACCAGTGATGTAGGTCTCGAGATCGGTCTCGGTCTCGAGACCGATCTCGAGACCCAATTTGCAGATCTCGATCTCGATCTCGGTCTCTGCTATTTAGATCTCGGTCTCGATCTCGGTCTCGACAGACGTGGTCTCGGTTTTTCTCCCCGAGACCTTTCGAGACCTCTCGAGACCGTAATGAAAAATACATGTTATTGGCATACTCATGATGGTGGCTTGGTTGAACAGACACAGTTCAGAATGTTTATGAAAGTTTGTAAAAGTAAGTGGATGTTGAATTAGTGTCATATATATATATATATATATATATATATATATATATATATATATATATATATATATATATATATTATTTAGACCTTATGTTAATTGCCATGCCTCTGTTTATAGTACCGATATGTCAATTTATTTTTCATAGAAATGGTGTTGAAAAAATGCTATACAGGAAACTCAAGCACAGAGAATGAGCAGATACAGAGAGACAGCGCTCATTCTCACAGCAGCGATGACGAAATAAAACAGAGTCAAACCAAAGTTCCGAGACTAATGGCAAAATATCAAAGCTATCGGTCCAAGCAGAAGAACGTTGAAACTGGGAAGATTTTGAACCGCAGGGAACAGTTGCGGCGGTACCTCTTAGAGATCGATGAATCTCATATTTTAGACAACTGCTCTCCAATAAAGTTTTGGCACCAGAAAAGGATAAATTCCCATCACTGGCCAATATTGCCATGACTGTTTTAACAGTGCCTGCCTCTAGTGCTCCAATTGAGCGTGTATTTAGCCATGGAGGCATAATAATGAGGCCCCACAGAAGTCGAACTTCAGCAGATCTTCTGAGCATGCTGATGTTCCATAAGTGTAATGAGCACTTATCATGCTTTAAATAAATGCACAAGTCAAACTGGGTAGTGGGTACGTTCATTAAACCTTCTGTAACAGATATAAAAGAAGTAAATAAGTAAAAAGTATATATATATATATATATATATACATATGAAATAGGATCCCTCCTAAGGAGACGTAATTTTACATTTAGGATAAAAACGAAGACGTAGAGCAAGAAAGTCATTATATTTGGCTGCAGCCGACGTTTCGGGCAACTCTACCCATTTTCAAGGCCTAATAAAATAAAAGGCTAAAATTAATGCATGACAAAAAAAAAATATAAAAAAATTATACGAATGTCAAAAACAAACTAATTCATAGCACAGAATAAAACCACTTAAAGAATAAAAATTAAAAAGCGTAAAACAAGCATAAGCCAAAAACAAATTAAAAATTATATACATGACAAATAACACATGATAAAAGTAAAACTTTAAAACTAAAAACATTCAAACAAATTAGTTAAAAATTAGTTAAAAACTTCACTAATAAAAAGTTAAATGAAAAAACGCAAAAGTGCACGAAAACATACCATGCTCACTTGACATCCTCAAACAACTGAGGCGAAAAGGAGACAGGGTCAAGGGGAAAACAGAAAAATTTAGTTGGTAGGCATTCTAATTAATATAAAGGGGGTAACAGCTGGAATCAATATTTAAGCTGGAATTCAGAAATTTAATGCACAAAGATTCATAAATACGGAGAGAGGACGGACATTTTAATGATTTAAGAATTTTAAAGTTATTAACGGAAATATCAACTTTACACTTAACAGAATGATTTCTAATGGCAGACTGTTCCTTTTTAGATAAAACTTTCCCTGTCCTATGGCTAATACCCATATGGGAGCAAAATCTTGCCTGCAAAGAACGAACTGTGCTGCCAACGTAGTTCCCCTGGGAACACCCAGGGCAGGTAAACAAATAAACGACAGAACAGTTCATCGCAGGGGGGATTTTGTCCTTACAACGGAAAAAACATTCAAGGGTATTATTATTCACAAAAGCAACCTTAAAATCAGTGTGAAAATAAAATTTCCTCACCACACTCAACAATTGCTTTTTCACAACAGTGTTAAATTGGTAGAGGTCAGGTAAAACAAGATATTTACAATTCTTAGGAACATCATACGTTGGGATAAGTTTGGGGGAATAAACATTATTAAGTAATTTACCAATAATACCTTGTACAAGAACCCGTGGAAAACCATTTTTAAAGAAAAAATCAGTAAGGAATTCAAACTCATTATGAAGCAGAGCAAAGTTTGAGCAAATATTATAAGCTCTATGCACTAAAGTGCGAATCGAACTTAGTTTGTAATTAAAATCGCAAAAACTATAAAAATTAAAACCTAAACCCGTAAAAGTAGGCTTCCGGTATGTAGAAGTTAAAACAGTTGAGCCTGATTTGGAAACCAAAACATCAAGGAAAGGAATAGAACCTTGAACTTCCTTTTCCTGCGTAAATATAATATTCTTATGAAGTGTGTTCAAAAAATTTAAAAACTGAACTGATTGATTATCCGTTTGGAATAAAGCAAACGTGTCATCAACATAACGTCTGTACAAATTCGGCTTAAGGTGAGGGGGCACCTTGGGGGGGCACCTTGGGTCCCGTTTTTGCGAATATTTTCATGTCTCATCTTGAGGAAAGGGCCTTCTGTGAGTGCCCCCCTCACCTTAAGCCGAATTTGTACAGACGTTATGTTGATGACACGTTTGCTTTATTCCAAACGGATAATCAATCAGTTCAGTTTTTAAATTTTTTGAACACACTTCATAAGAATATTATATTTACGCAGGAAAAGGAAGTTCAAGGTTCTATTCCTTTCCTTGATGTTTTGGTTTCCAAATCAGGCTCAACTGTTTTAACTTCTACATACCGGAAGCCTACTTTTACGGGTTTAGGTTTTAATTTTTATAGTTTTTGCGATTTTAATTACAAACTAAGTTCGATTCGCACTTTAGTGCATAGAGCTTATAATATTTGCTCAAACTTTGCTCTGCTTCATAATGAGTTTGAATTCCTTACTGATTTTTTCTTTAAAAATGGTTTTCCACGGGTTCTTGTACAAGGTATTATTGGTAAATTACTTAATAATGTTTATTCCCCCAAACTTATCCCAACGTATGATGTTCCTAAGAATTGTAAATATCTTGTTTTACCTGACCTCTACCAATTTAACACTGTTGTGAAAAAGCAATTGTTGAGTGTGGTGAGGAAATTTTATTTTCACACTGATTTTAAGGTTGCTTTTGTGAATAATAATACCCTTGAATGTTTTTTCCGTTGTAAGGACAAAATCCCCCCTGCGATGAACTGTTCTGTCGTTTATTTGTTTACCTGCCCTGGGTGTTCCCAGGGGAACTACGTTGGCAGCACAGTTCGTTCTTTGCAGGCAAGATTTTGCTCCCATATGGGTATTAGCCATAGGACAGGGAAAGTTTTATCTAAAAAGGAACAGTCTGCCATTAGAAATCATTCTGTTAAGTGTAAAGTTGATATTTCCGTTAATAACTTTAAAATTCTTAAATCATTAAAATGTCCGTCCTCTCTCCGTATTTATGAATCTTTGTGCATTAAATTTCTGAATTCCAGCTTAAATATTGATTCCAGCTGTTACCCCCTTTATATTAATTAGAATGCCTACCAACTAAATTTTTCTGTTTTCCCCTTGACCCTGTCTCCTTTTCGCCTCAGTTGTTTGAGGATGTCAAGTGAGCATAGTATGTTTTCGTGCACTTTTGCGTTTTTTCATTTAACTTTTTATTAGTGAAGTTTTTAACTAATTTTTAACTAATTTGTTTGAATGTTTTTAGTTTTAAAGTTTTACTTTTATCATGTGTTATTTGTCATGTATATAATTTTAATTTGTTTTTGGCTTATGCTTGTTTTACGCTTTTTAATTTTTATTCTTTAAGTGGTTTTATTCTGTGCTATGAATTAGTTTGTTTTTGACATTCGTATAATTTTTTTATATTTTTTTTTTGTCATGCATTAATTTTAGCCTTTTATTTTATTAGGCCTTGAAAATGGGTAGAGTTGCCCGAAACGTCGGCTGCAGCCAAATATAATGACTTTCTTGCTCTACGTCTTCGTTTTTATCCTAAATATATATATATATATACAGGGTGTCCGAGAATTATCTGTACAATTTTTGGCTGTTATTAAAAGTCAACCATGAAGTGTAGAAATTCCAGTTTTGTCCCATTTTACAGAGAAACTCATTAAGTTTTTTCTGATACCACGTTTTGACAAGTGTTTTAGAAATGTACGCGGGTGACAGACATTGATGATTTAAAAGCAAGAATCACAGCGGCTATTGAGCGAATTGATGTGGATATGCTGCAGCGTACATGGCAACATTTGGAGTATCGATTGGATGTTTTGCGAATCACTAATGGTGCACATATCGAATGTTTGTAACAACGTTACTTTAATAAAAGAAACTTTTGAAAATACAGATTCTAAATAATCTTGTTTAAGAATTTTACGTGTGTTATCAAGAATTTTATTAAAAGATGAAATTGTACAGATAATGTTCGGACACACTGGAATTTCTAAAAAACTTGTCAAAACTTAGTATCAGAAAAACTTAATGAGATTCTCTGTAAAATGGGACAACACTGGAATTTCTACACTTCATGGTTGACTTTTAATAACAGCCAAACATTGTACAGATAATTCTCGGACACCCTGTATATATATATATATATATATATATATATATATATATATATATATTCATTTGTTAATTTATAGGGTACACTTTTTGCATTCAACACACTACATCTGAGAAAGTAGTTATTAGTTTATTAATATACTTACCATAGTCTAATTTCCATAGTAGTGTAAAACAAATTGAAAGGGCATGAGCTTGGTCTCGATCTCGATCTCGGTCTCGAATTTTAAGGGTCTCGATCTCGGAAGGTAGATCTCGATCTCGAACCTTTGATCTCGGTCTCGATCTTGGTCTCACAGGATCAGGTCTCGGTCTCGGTCTCAGTCCGGACTTGGTGGTCTCGACTACATCACTGGTGAAAACCATAACAGGATTTTCTGAACATCTTGTATATAGATAGAGAGATAGAGAGATAGCTAGAAAATTAGGTTTAAAAGCATTGTTCCACTCATATACCTATTCAGGGTACGAGCAGCTCGCAGCATTATTACCAAGTGTATGGATTGTCCGACGTATTAACGAGGCTTTAGTACGTAACTCATCACCCTTGGAAGCAAAAATGGTTTTGAGTTATTATATTCAAATAATAATAATAATAAGAATAATAATTCAATCCATAATTCTTTCACGAGAGCTTCAAGCTCCCGGTATCATCATAGGTCCGATAACGTGCTTCATCAAGAGCTAAATGTAAAGCAAGTTTGTGTTTACTCTCTCAGGTTACAAATTTTCTAATTTCAGATACATTGCTTTAACCTCGGTTTTGCTTTATGTAAATTGAATAAAATACTTAAAGTATCGATAATGTGAAACCTTCGGTTAATACGAGACCCTTTATTTATTATTCGTACATTTAAATTCATATTCGACTAAATTACTTTTACTTCTGGTATGAGATTCAATTCTTAGGACCACGTCGCAACACCGCTTCCGATTAGATCAGCGAGGTTAAGCGGCGTTGAGTTTGTTCAGTAGTTGGATCGGTGACCGTCATCGGCCTATACAGTAAATGGTGTAGCGACCTTTGGATAGTTACGAAGGACGTTAAACAACCCTAAACATTACTAGTATCTAAATAATTACGCAATATAATAAATGAATCCATGAATCCGACAATCAACATAGTTTAGATTTTAGCTCGTAATTGATTTATTTTTAAATAAATAATATACATTCAGTTCACTCTTAATAGACTTAATATAAAAATACCAAATAGAAATAATATATTATTATTATTATTATTATTATTATTATTATTATTCTTGTAAAGCAATTTGACGTTCGTTAATTTGTATGTTTATAATTAACTTTTCTTTTTAAGTTTCGCTCACTTTCGTCAAAATGTCACTGAACATAATTTTTTATTGAGATTTGTCACGCAAATCTGATTAAAAAACTCATTTATGATCTTAATATAACATTTAATCGTTTAACCTTCGAAATAGTGCCAAGAAAGTGTCGTGTGTATATATATATATATATATATATATATATATATATATATAAGGAAGAATAGAAAATTATTCCAAGGCCTTTCATATAGCAAAAGGCTTTGGAATCGTCTTTTGGTTTTTCTTTGTGGGTGTATAGCATTTATTAATTTCACGTGTTTAATTGTGAAATTCATTATATATATATATATATATATATATATATACAGGGTGGGCCGTAAGTTTCCATACATAGGAAAAATTAAACGTTTGTTTTTATGTTTCAGATACCCTAAGAATATGCGTTTGACGAAAGAGCAACGAATTGAAATCATACTGATGGCTGGGTCGGGAAGCAGTCGCATGGTTGCAATGAACTTTAACAGACAACATGGAACGAACATCACACACGACACTGTGGCAAAACTTATTAACAAGTTTCAGAAAACTGGAAATGTTGCAGATCAACCGCGAAGTGGTCCAAGACGTACAGCCACCGATGAAGACACAACAGCTACGATACTTACAGCGCTTACACAGAGTCCCAAAAAGTACACGACGGTTGTCTGCAGAAAGTGGTGTCAGCAGATCGAGTATCAGGCGCATTTTGAAAGCAAACAAATGGCATCCATACAAATTGCATATGGCACAGCATTTGAGTGAAGACGACCCGGATAGACGGATGGAATTCTGTGAATGGACATTAACCAAAGTGAACGAGGATGCAAACTTTTCAACTAAGATCTTGTTTACTGATGAAGCAAATTTTTACGTCAATGGAGAGGTTAATCGGCAAAACATACGTTACTGGAGTAATGCTAACCCTAACTGGCTGAGTCCGACGAAGATGCAAGGTGCCGGTAAAGTGATGGTGTGGGCCGGGATATGGGGTGACAGAATTATTGGACCAATTTTTGTCAGTGGAAATCTTAATGCCGAAAGGTATCTTAACATGTTGCAAGAAGAGATTTTCCCATCCCTGCTAAACGAGGAAGGTAACTTCCCAGTTTACTTCCAGCAAGATGGAGCTCCACCTCATTATGGTCTTCACGTGCGTCGGTATTTGGATCAGCAGTTTCCGGATGCTTGGATTGGTCGGCGTGGTCCTGTGGAGTGGCCTCCCAGATCCCCAGATCTCACCCCCCTTGATTTCTATCTTTGGGGGCACTTGAAGGCCATGGTGTATCAGGAAAAGATACGAGACATAAATCATCTAAAGGAACGTATCACCAACGCCATTACAAGCATAACGTCAACTGTGCTAATGCGTGTTCATCAACAGTGGGGAACACGTATTGAAATGTGTTTTCAAAACAATGGCAACCATGTAGAGCATATTATATAAATAAAAATGGTTGTCCATAAAAAAATGTTTATTTTTCCTATGTATGGAAACTTACGGCCCACCCTGTATATATATATATATTAGGGTGCGTCAAAAAACATGAAGTTGTCACACGCGTTCGCTCGCTTGCAATTTTGATCCACTTAATGAGAAAACCTGGCAGTATAAAAATCAGTTCAATATATCAATGTTTAGGGGTAGCTCACAGTGAATTAATAACCCTATTTATACCGGGGTGGGGCCACATGATCTGGTTTATCAGTATATATGTCATATGGCCCCACCTCGGCTGTTCTTTTCGTTAAAATACCCTGGAATACATGGGGTTAAGATTTTCTATATGAGGCTCTCTATTAATTGTTGGTTTCTTTTCTTCCACAGGTGGTTTGCTTAATGAAAATGGCGACGAAAGGTGCTAAGGAAGTAAAGAAGCTAGCTGATGAAATCTGATTGTTGGGAAACCCTGAAGATTTGGATGTTCAAGCAGGAGTTTGTTAGACTCTTGCGGCCGCAACGTCCTTCTTCCTCTCGTGGCCCGAACCGCATGGGACTTCTCTGGGAAAAGCTCGGAGATTTCTGCATTTTCGTCGTAAAACATTACCTACGCGTCTGGTTCACAGCCAAGACAGCTTCCGCAGCAGCACGAATGGACCTCACGCTGCTCAAGGAACTCGCGGAACATGAGGATCCCATCATCAAGGAAGCCGGCACGAAGGCGATGAGTCGGCATCTATGGTACTTGTCTGAAGTTACAGTCGGTCTCACTCTCTTCGACGACGATGTTGCAGATGCTGACAAACTCAAGATGGTCTCTAACATGAACTCTGTCGAAGGATCCCTCGAGACCAGCCCTCGTGTGTTGGCCGTCGCAAGAGACGTCGTTACAAAAGATCTTCCGGACTTCTTCACCTCCACAACTAAGAGGATCTTCCACCATCTTGAAATCGATACTGCGTTCTTGTCAATGCCCCCTGCGGCCTGGATAACATCAGACGGGTACAATCTGGAGAAGAAACTGGTCGGGAAGCTCCTCGTGACTAACGACACTGCTGAAAGAGGAGTGGCCCTCATCCACGAGTTCACGGCAAAGGGGCGTACCAAGCACGAGGATCAGCTCCAATACATGATCCAGGTGGCAGAGGATCATCGGCGAGCGTACCCGAAAACAGCAAACAAGAAGGACCTTCTTCCCTGAAAAATACTTTCTTTCTGAAGGCTTTTAGTTCTTTTCATGCCATTTCCGAGTATTGTTTGTCAATTTCTTTCGTTTTGTTGGTGTTCACGTAGTACGGGGAAACCAATCCCAGAATATAATATATAAGTTTAGCTGTTTTACTTCCAATTATTTTACAGTGTTCATTCCAGTTTAAGTTCTTGTCAAAGTAAATGCCTAGGAAATTGAAATGATTAACATGTGTTGTGGAATTATCATTAATTCTGAGGTCTGGAATGTGGTTGCTATTTATAGGTTTTTGTGGAAATGTATTTTATAGTATATTTTGTTTTATTAAATTATCTGTTTTTCAATAGCAAAATGTATTTTTATAAATATAAAACACGAATTATTCTTCATATGCTGTAATGTTTTAAATATTAAGAGTGTTAAACAAGACATAGTTTTCATAGAGTTACTTCCCCTGAAAATAATCAGTACGGGGAAACCAATCCCAGAATATATGTAGTATGTAGTGTACAAACTTTGTAGTGGATGCGCGACCCCTAAATAAACGGCTACTCAAATGAAAATTTGTCTGGTGTTTTCTCCTTCAGTGGCTTAATTGAGAAAGCGAGCGAAAGAAATGGACCATCTTCAGGTTTTCTCCCTTATGTACTGACGCACCCTAATAAATAAATATATATATATAAATATATAAAATGTGGTGTGCGTGTAAGTGTGTGTGTGCGCGCGCCCGCGCGCGCGACTCTAATGCCATCTGTTCAGAGATTATTGAACAAACTTGCTACAAACATTTTAAACCTTTTTTTTTGGACTATAAATTAGAAGACGCCAAAATGATCGACATTTAAAATTATGAACCCGTGACTAATTGTAAATTCAGCGAACCTTTTCAGACAAATTCCACCAAAAACAAAACACTTACGTTTCGCAAAGTTTTGTTATTGAATGTTCAATAGCGTGTAGCGTCATGAGCGATCTGGAGGCACATTTCAGGTTTTGTACAATCAACCTTGCTGATTTCAGAAAAGAAATCAAAAATTTTCTGCGACAAGCAGAACACCCCCTTTTTCGCATGTATAAAATACAAAATTCTTGTTAATTACAGTTGGCAACACTGACTGACATGGTACTTCTGGCAGCTTTCTAATTATTCTCAGTGAGTCATCCCCTGGAATTTCTTAGTTCTACGCTAGCTCGCTTGAGAGAAACAAGTGTTTTTTCTGTGGATGGGGTGTTCAAAAACCCCAAGGTACTAACGAAAACGAAAGGTGCGTTTTGTGATATATACATTACACACATTTCTTTATTTTGTTGTGTTTTACATTGTTTATAAGTTTGTTATATGTCTTAGGGTGTATATATATACCTATGGATATTTATATACATAATACATGTGTGTGTGTGCAGTATATTTATATATACAGGGTCTGTCAAAAAAAAACTAAGCCAATTTGAAATCTCTATAAAATGCACAATTTGATAGAGATTTCAAATATTTTTTTACACTAAATAAATAAAAGGCTCATAAATAATCTGTGATAATTTTATAACTTTATTTTAAATATTTTAGGAGTTATGCGGTTATTTCTACAGATTGCGAAAATTTCAGTTTTTCTCATTATGTAATATCTTCTTTTTTCTCTTTTTCAGAATTTGTTTAGATTTAAAATTTTTCGTGAATACCTCTAAATATGCCATTCTCACATGAAGATAAAATAATTATAAAGCATTATAGAGTTGAAAAAGGTTATAGTGCAAGGAAATTACTTTCTGAATTCGATTATAAAGGATGGACTAGATCGGGTTTAGATTACTTATTGAGAACTATCGATGAAACAGGAAGCATTGAAAGGAAGGTTGGTAGTGGGCAACCAAAATCAGTTAGAGTAGATGAAAATATTCAGAAAGTGGAGGAACGTATCCTTAGTCAAGAGGATCGACCTGGTAGCCACATGACACCTGCTCAAATATCAAAAGAACTAGAAATATCAGAATCAAGCGTAAGAAGGATTATTAAATTTGATCTGCAATTTAAACCACTTAAAAGAGTGCATGAACAAAGATTGTCAGAAGTAAACTGTCAGAAAAGAGTTGAGAAATCCAAACGTATTTTACATATAATAACTGAAGATAAACTTTCCAAGACATTTTTTACGGATGAAAAACGTTTTAGGGTAGAGCCACCAAGAAACTCACAGAATGACCGGGTTTATTCTGATGTTGCGAAGAAAAATGAAATCCAAGATGAAAGACTGTACGCAACAAGGGGTCACTTTTCTTCTAGCGTCATGGTTTCTGTTGGAGTGTCCAAGTTGGGAAAAACTTCAATATTTTTTATTGAGCCAGGAGTGAAAATTAATGCTCAATATTATTCAAATACCCTGCTTGAGAAAATGCTTCCAGAAATGAGAAACTTGGCTAGTCAAGGTTACTTTATTTTTCAACAAGATGGTGCAACATCACATACTGCCAAAACAACCATCGAATATTTGAAAAAGAATGTGCCTGAATTTCTGGAACCGAATAATTGGCCACCTAACAGCCCTGACCTAAACCCTGTAGACTACGGAATATGGGAAAACTTGGCAGAGAGAGTGTATAGGAACAGAATAAGGGATGTCAATCATTTGCGTGAGTTGATTATCGCAAAATGGGCAGAGCTCCCTCAAGAGCAAATAAATCGAGCAATAGACGAATTCAGACCAAGAATAAAAAAAGTGATAGAAATGCAAGGGAATCATATTGAACAGTTCTTTCAATTTTATTAAACTAAAAATTATCTACAGTATATCGTAAAAAAAAATTTTTTCATGTTAAGTAGGAGAATCTCACTTTTTAGTTAATTATTAATAAAATTAACAATTCTCAAAATATCGTCATAAAAATTTAAAGAATAATAGGTGATTACCTATACTTTATTGTGTAAAAAATTCAACTTAATTAGCTAAATAGTTTTGTTTTAATAAAGGTTTGAATTTGGCTTAGTTTTTTTTTGACAGACCCTGTATATATTGGTAAACTTATTGTTTACCAATAAACCAAGCCTTATATATATATACACTCATAATCATATATATTTTTTATTTGTACGTTTGTGTTTTTGTTTCAGTGTTCCTGTGTGATACTTGTTGAGTTTTGCTGGTACAATGAGCACGCAAAGAACACGGGGATCTGCCAGCCACATTGTATTTGGTTCTCCACTATCAGAGCTTCCTCTGTCTGAACTTCCAACCCGTATACAAGTTGCGAGGCATTTCCTCCTCTTGAAGGAGAACAAGTACACCAGCAACAGGGAGATTCTTCCGGAGGTATGCCAAACACTCATTGACCTTTGGAATCGTGCTAACATTCCATCACAGCCAATCAAGAATGTGAAGACCAAGCTGCTCCGATTGATGGAAAAAGGCTCACAAGCATCGAAACAAGGCAAGCAGGCCACAAAAACCAAGAAGTTCGAGGAAAGCCTGAATCAATTGCTTGACATAGCTGTCTGCCAATGCGATGATCTGTCTGCATGCCACTATGAAAAAGAAATGAAAGTTCTACGACGTGAGCATGCCTTTCTGATCGACCAGAGAACCACGCGAATCATGCAGATCAGTCGGGTGGATACGAATGTGACTCAGATGATGGAGAGAAGGAAGTCAAGGGAGGATTGGATGCAAGAAAGACAAGAAGAAGAGAATAGAAGAAAAACGGAACGGCAAGAGGTAGCATCCTCTGCAGATGTGGTCGAATCAGCTCAAGCAGAAGCAGACTCCAGTGGTGAAAGTGTTGGCGATGAGTGGATGGGTGATAGTGCCCAGGAGGACAGGAACATCACACCGATTCCCACTGTTGCTTTGGAAGCTGACCGGTATGGTATATCGAACAGGGCTGCTGCAGCTATCAGCACTGCAACATTGGTTGACTATGGCATCATTAGTTCTGATGATCAGATAAACGTAATTGACCACCATAAAGTATGGAGAGCACGGCAGAAGGTACGGAGGGATCTGAAGGAAGCAGTAACTTACCACGATGTGGAAGTCACTGCTTTATTTTTTGATGGGCGGAAAGACATGACACTTGTCAAAGAGAAAAAGGGGAACAAATGGTACAGCACAAAGAAAGTTGAGGACCACTATGTGCTGGTCGGAGAGCCTGGAACCTTCTGTCTAAGCCATCTGACACAGTGACACTGGAACGAGGAACTGGCACTGTCATTGCGGATGGACTTCAAAATGCGATTGAAGAAATGGGTATTGCAGACAAGATAATTGCAGTGGGAGCCGACAGCACAGCCACAAACACAGGGCACAGAAGTGGAGCAATACACCTGCTAGAGTGCCGCCTGGGTCGCCCTTTGCACTGGTTCATCTGTAGTCTGCAATTAAATGAACTCCCACTGCGCCACTTGTGCAAGGAACTCATCGGCCCAACAGAATCTGCAACTCAATGGAAAGGACCAATTGGCAAAGCTTTGGCCACATGTGAAAGTTTGCCACTTTCCTCTAGAGGAATTCAATGTATTGCTGATGGGCACACTCTCCCGGATGTTGACCTTACTGAATTGAGTCGTGACCAAGCCTACCTCTACAGAATGATGAAAGCGATAGGGATTGGTGTCATTAATGAAGATCTTCTACAAGAGAAGCCTGGACCAATCTCCCATGCAAGATGGGTTACAACTGCCAGCAGAATTTGTCGGCTATATGTAGCGATGGCGCAGCCAAGTGATGAACTGTATTCACTCACACAGTTTGTCGTGTGCCACTATGGACCCATGTGGTTTAGCATCAAGTGCCATCCAAGGTGCACAGATGGCCCAAAACATTTCCTGGAGCAAATCAAGCTGCTACGATTACTGCCACCAGCTAGCAAGACTGTCACATGGCCTGTGATCCAAAGAAATGCATATTGGGCTCACCCTGAAAATGTTCTACTGGCAATGCTTGCAGATGCAGATCAAGCAAACCAGAAATTGGCCATCGATGTAATCAAAACCATTCGACGAGCTCCCAAACCTGCTCAACAGCAAGTCAGAGAATTTCGGCCACCAAAGATCAAACAAAGTGCTCAGAATTTGAAAGATTTACTTCCACCAGTGGAGGAGTGCACAATGGAACCACCACTCACGAAGCAGTTCTCTGTCGAACAACTCGATAAGATCACTGAAGAGCCCCTTGTTGTCCGGATACCATGTCACTCCCAAGGTGTAGAACGCTGTGTTAGGATGGTAACTGAAGCGTCTGGGGCAGTGTATGGAAAGGATTCAAGAGATGGTTACATTAGAGCAGTACTTAAATCCCGTGACTTTATGCCGTCATTCAAAACTAAACAAGATTTTAATGTATCATTTACTAAATAAAACTATCTAGTCTACCTACCTACCTACCTACAGTGTATATGTTTATTCCAAAAATAAATTTTTCTATTTTTCCTGAAAAGCAGTACATTGTAAGGGGTCAAATGATAGCTCAAACCCTAGGAAAGCAAGTGTCCAAAAGTTATGGGTAACTAGCAATTTTCACGATTTTCACATGCGAAAAAGGAGGTGTTGCATTTGTCACAAAAAAAAATTTATTTTAATTTTTGAATTTAGGGAAGTCAATTGTACAAAACCTGAAATGTGCCTCTTGATCCGTTACACTGCCCAATGACGCTACACGCTAATGTTCAACAGATTTTTCTCATGACAAAATTCAACTAGGCTCAAAACCGCCGCCGTCCATACTCGACCTTATATAGGTGATGCAAACACTTAATTTTTCTTTGCTGAAAGGACGCAGAATGTTTGTTACTAAAAGAATAAACTATAAAGCAAAATATGTAGATAAGATTGTACTCTTACCAAAAACGTTTCGTTAAACAAATAAGTCAAACGGAAAAAACGTTACATATGAGGGTAAAACAGTATAAATATGCGTGTAGAACAGCAAATAATTTTAATGCATTGTTTAACCATATGTTCGGATGTAATCATAGTACCAAATGGATAGTTCTAAAGCGTTCTTTAAAAACACAGATATAATTGAAGGGAATATTCTTGAATGTGCATTTATCCATTATAAAAATAATTTCAATAACAGTGCGGGAATGTATAAAATTGGCAATATCTTGTTAAAATGTCTTTTGCCTTCAATCAATGATTGTTAATCATCATCATCTCTCTCTCTCTCTCTCTCTCTCCTCTGTTGTACATATGTATATATTTTCGTCATCTCACCTTCTTCCTTCATTTCCTGACGAGCTGCACTGCTGAATACACGAGAAGCCTTGGAATATTTTTCTTTTTCCTTGTGGGTTTGCATCATATATATATATATATATATATATAATAATTACTAACCTAACCAGCGTAACCTAACTTAACTTAATGTAACGTAACGTAATCTAAAATATTGCTGAGCTATCAGAAACTGTCTTCAAACTGCATTACGGTTCTGGAATTTCGTTATATATATATATATATATATATATATATATATATATATATATATATATATATATATATATATATATATATATATACAGTATATATATATATATATATATATACAGGGCGTCCCAAAAAAATGTATACACACTTTAAATACTTATAAAGGCAGTGTTTATTAAAATACATTTCATTTTCAAAATGTAATAGAATCTACAGACATTATTTAATTGTTTTGTCAACGCCTGTTTTCAAACTGACGTCCGTTCTGGTCCAGGCACTGCTGATAACGCGAAGCAATGGAATCGCAAACATCACGAAACATTTCGTTTGGTATTTGTGTGCATTCTCGTTCAATGGCTGCTCTCAATTCAGCGACTGTTGCAGGTTTTATAGCGTAGACTTTGTCTTTTAAGTATCCCCATAAAAAAAAGTCTAGTGGTGTGAGGTCTGGTGAACGCGGAGGGTATTCTACGAAACCCCTTCGTCCAATCCACATCCACATCGTGCCAAGTACCACTCGCAATACTCCACTCTTCGGTCCGGATCATCATCTTCATTAATAGCATGGACTAATCTTGGAATGTAACTTTTCCATTGACAGCGCTTCAAAATGCGTTGGACAGACGATTCTGAAATTCCTACCTCACGACTCGCTTGCCGCACAGATTTTCTTGGACTTTGGTGATACGTTTCCAGTACTCTTTCTTGCTTTGTGGGGCTTGTCGATGTCCGTGGTCTTCCGGAACGCTTCTTGTGGACATTCTGAACAGTTCCATCGGCTTCAAACTTATCTCTAATTCGAGTGATGGTAAGTCGCGTTGGTGGATCTGTTTGAAACTCCCTCCTAAACTGTCTTTGCACTTCAACTGCGTTTTCACACTTCCAGTAGCATTTTAGAATGAATTTCCTTTGTTCAAAGCTTAGTCTGACTGCCATTATTAATTCTAATGGGTTTAACTTGGAAAGAAAGAAACATCAATTGAGCTATCAGCTGTTAAAGTGTGTATACATTTTTTTGGGACGCCCTGTGTATATCACAGAATGGTGCTCAAGCGCTTTCGTCTAATGACATCCTCAGCAACACTGAAATAAATAACAAGTTCGAGACTATATATAGGTCACAAAAAAAATAGAAAAATAAAAATTGTAGGAGGAGCATGCAAATTTATAAGGAAAAGCTACCAGAGTTTTAGCACTTTGCCCCTCTTGTCTAAATCCGTTCTGAACGAATTCAAAACAACAGGATCAAACGAAAAAAGGCCCTGGCTAATGTTAAAATTATTTGTAAGTTGAATAATAAATAATAGCAGACTCAAGAATAATTCACTTTCAATAGCGAATATTATCAACAGGTTTTTGGGATGGCCATGAGTAATCCCTTGTAGCCCCTCCTTTCCAGTATTTATATGGAGTTTTTCGAAATCACTTACATTCCGAGAATCCTGGGGGTTGGCATCCCATGATTGCGGTACGTCGACGATATTTTGTGTATCTGGTCCATGAAGCGTGACCTGGATGACTTCCTCCTTCAGTTAAATAATCAAGTCTTCTCCATTAAGTTTACTTTAGAAATGGAACAAAACAACTCAATCCCGTTTTTGGATGTGCGTGCACATAGGGAAAGCCCAGGTTTTAAGTTTAGTGTTTATCGGAAAAAATCAAACAATTTGTCCTCCGTACACTTTTACTCCGGACATTACACCCCCATCAAGAAAGATATATAGGGTGGGGCACGGGAACCAAGTGTTTTTGGAATAATCAGGAAAATGATATTTATTTTTGTAAAGAAAATATATTGGTAGAACAACATTCGTAAGAACATAGCATTTCATGTCATAATAATCATGTACCGAAAATTATATCTGGCATATGATGTCCTTGGCCGTCGACGCATTGTTGAAGGCGTTTACGAAAATTGGCCTCCACTCTTCCCAGCAGGTCTCTGTTGATTTGGATGATTTGTTGACGGATCGCTTCCTTCAATGCATCTAATGTACGGGGCTTGTCCTCGTAGACACGTGACTTGAGGTACCCCCATAGAAAAAGTCACATGTGGACAAGTCAGGGGACCGAGGGGGCCATGCAATGTCACCAAATCTCGAAATGAGATGGTTGGGAAACAGGGGGCGAAGAACAGCCATTGACGCTCTGGCGGTGTGTGGCGTGGCCCCATCTTGCTGAAACCACAAATGTCGACGAGCAATACGCCTTCTTCGTAACTCAGGGATGAAAAAGGTGTTCACCATCTCAATGTAACGCCCAGATGTTATGGTAACGGTAACCCCATTTTGTTCGAAGAAATAGGGACCGATGACGCCAAACTTTCCCACCGCGCACCAAACTGTAACCTTAGGGCTATGCAGCGGTTTTTCATGGAGTTGTCGCGGATTTTCAGCAGCCCAATACCGACAGTTTTGATTGTTGACGGCCCCATTAAGGTGGAAATGGGCTTCATCACTCATTACCACCATCATGTTTTCATTCTGCTCATAAAGTGCAAGCATTTCCTGTGCAAAATTCAGTCGTTGGGGGCAATCGTTTACATTCAATTCCTGCACCATCGCTAACTTGTATGGGTGAAAATGTAATTCTTCATGCAAAATCCGTCTAACAGTACGATTGCTGATTCCGAGTGCAGCTGAATGTCTCCGAGCAGAGCGGCCTGGGCTTTGCAACATCGCTTGTCTGACCCTTTCAACGTTCTCTGGAGTACGCACAGTGCGTTGCGGCCCCTTCGGTTTTGTTTTCATTATTGAGCCTCCTGTTCGAAGATTGTTAACCCAACGTAAGATTGTGTCACGAGCGGGAACAGAGTCATTTCGATGAATGTTGAATCTGCGGCGAAACGCACGCTGAACTGCTGTCACTGACTCGCCACTCCTAACAAAATGATCATACGCGAACATGCGGTGTTCTAACGTCCACTGCTCCATGATGGCACCTGAAAGATAAAGGTGAGTGTTAGTTAAAGTTAAATGCTATGAACCCAGGAATGGAATGCTACCTACCGCACGCCCCTCCCATTCCTAATGGCCGATTACTAGCTATTCAAAAAACACTTGATTCCCGTGCCCCACCCTGTATTTTCTTCAATGTTTGTCCGCGCTCTTAGGATCGCCAGTCCGGAATACATGGATGCCGAGTTAAAAAAAATCAACAGTATTGGAAGTGATTTGTGTTATCCACCTGCTTTTTTGGAATCTTGTCTTAACAAGGCAAAACGAACTTTCTACTGTGAATAATAACCCTCGCACTTTGTCGAAGAATATTTTAGTACTTCCATTTTTCCCAGGCATTTTAGGCATTGCTAATGTACTTAAACTTTTTAATATTAATGTAGTATTTTCATATAACAATATTGTGAAAAATATCATAGTAAAAAATAGCCTTACCAATAATTCAGGCATTATCTATAAAATTGGTTGTAAACAATGTGATTCCTTTTACATTGGACAGACGGGAAAGGATTTGTATACGCGTGTAAAACAGCATCAATATTCCGTTAGAACGGGACAGTCCCAGTCATCTAGTGCCCTTTTCGTCCATTTGTCAGAGTTATCCCACTGTATTGATTGGAATAATGCTTCAATTTTGTTTCACTCAAGCAACATTGTTAATAGAAATATTCTTGAGTCTGCCATTATTCAACTTACAAATAATTTTAACATTAGCCAGGGCCTTTTTTTTGCTTGATCCTGTTGTTTTGAATTCGTTCAGGACGGATTTAGACAAGATGGTCAAAGTGCTATTTTTCTATTTTTTTTTGTGACCTCGAACTTGTTATTTATTTTAATGTTCCTGAGGATGTCATCAGACGAAAGCGCTTGTGCACCATTCTGTGTTTCCTTTTTCCTTCGTGGTTATTTTCATCATAAATATTATTCACGTGTTACTTTCGTGAAATAATTTTTATATATACTTTTATATATATATATATATATTGTGTGTGTGTGTGTGTGTGTGTGTGTGTCTTTGGCGATTTTCACCTGTAATCCTCCTGCTATACCAAACTTGTGAGGTATCACTTTCTCGTTTACAATATCATAAAGTAAAGTTTAATTGGCGTCAAATGGAAACAGTGTGTGTGTGTGAGTGTGTGTGTGTACAGTTTATACATTAAAAATACAGTAAAGTAAATTAAACGAACGAATTCTAATAACCTTTAATCAAATCATGAATCTCGCGTCATCGAGTAAACATTTTTCCAATTATCATTATTGTTATAATTTACAAAATTCGAGGCGTCAATCCTAAAGTTGATCGCCAGAGAGACTTTTTTCGTCAATCACAAAATCAGAAACGATGTGTGTGTGTGTGTGTGTGTGTGTGTGCACACACACACACACACACACATCATACTATTCGTAACTATTGTATGAACGAGTGATTTCGGGGTTTGTCAATCTTTTCCAACAATAAAAATGAGAGAAAACGGGAACTTAAAAGAATAAAAACGAGTGTACATCTTTTGAGGACACCAATCCACAATCCACATCCCACTGTTTGCAGATGGTTGTTTCGTCCTTACAACATCCTAAAAATAGATAGGTCATTGAGACGAGGACTTGGGGAGGGGGGGGAGGGGGTCACCGGTATGTTTATAGTCACTGCAGTATATTGAAAAAAAATATATATATATATATATATATGGAATCAATTTCACACTTAAACACGTGAAATTAATGACTGATGCAAACCCACAAGGGAAAAAAAATATTCCAAAGCCTTTTGTGTATTCAACACTACACCTTGTCAGGGAATGAAGGAAAAAGGCAAAGTGACCAAAATGTACCTATGACTATGTACATTAAAACAAAAAAATGAAAAGAGATTAGCACAAGGTTAACAAGTACTGATTAAAAGCAAAAGACATTTTAACAGGATATTCTCAATTATATACGAGGGCCACTCAATATATTTTGCCCCACCTTTTTTTTTCTTTCCAAGTTTTCTTGTAAGTTCCAGAAATTTTGTACACAAGTAGTTACATACCTTTTTTACAAGTTTTTATTTTTTCCACATAGTCTCCATCTTTTTCTACGGTTTTCTTCCACCTCGAAACAAGGGCCTTTATTCCTTGCTGGTAAAAGTCCGCTGGGTTCCGCTGGAGCCACCTCTTAACCTCCTCTACAACCTCATCGCCACTATGAAACTTCCTTCCACGAATAGCATCCTTCATTGGCCCAAACAAATGGAAGTCTGAAGGTGCCAGATCCGAGCTATATGGAGGGTGGGGTAACACAGTCAAGCGCATTTTTGTGATGGCATCTCTTGTTTGCAAATTGTTGTGTGGTCTTGCGTTATCGTGCAAAAGAAGGACGTCTTCCAGTTTTCTCTCCGGTCGAACTCGCTTTATACGTCTCTGGAGTCTCTGTAGGGTAACAATATATGCCTCTGAGTTGATTGTTTGTCATTTCTTCATAATGTCCACGAGAATCACCCCTTTCATGTCCCAGAAGATGGTGGCCATAACCTCTCCTGCAGAGGAAGCCATTTTGAACTTTTTCTTGCGTGGGAAGTCTGCGTGATGCCACTCCATGGATTAACACTTTGTTTCAGGTTCAAAGTGGTATACCCAATTTACCCAAGTCTCATCCTTAGTCACAATTCGTGAAAGGAAGTCATCCTCTTCTGTCTCGTATCGAACGACCGACTCAATCAATTTCTTTTCTTTGGGCTTTGTGACCTTCAGTCAGTTCGCGAGGAACAAACCATGAACACACTTTTGAGTATCCCAGTTGCTAAATTATCGTATTCACACTTCCTTCACTAATTCCTAGCTCCAGTGATAGCTCCTTGTATGTGACGCGCCGATTTGATCGAATGATGCTGTTAGCACGTTGCACAGTGTGAAATGTCACAGCCGATGCCGGCGACCGCTGCGTGGCTCATCATCGAGGCTGGCTCTCCCTCTCTACGATGATCTCACACGTTTAGACCAGCGTCCAACTGTGCTTCGATCAACAACAGCATCTCCGTAAACGTTTTGTAGAAGTTTGTGAATATTTTCAACTGTTTCCTTCTCTGCGGTTAAGAACTCGATAACAGTTATCTGTTTACGACGCACATCACTGTCAGACACCATTTATGAAACTGCGTTAACCCTCGGTTTTATACAAGGGCGTTTAAAAACGGTTTTATACAAGACGGGGAGGTTGAAACTGGAAAAATCCGGTTATGTGAAGCGCAGAAAGTTCAAACTTGCGGCCCAAAAGACATTTCAGCCCCATGGCCTATTATTTAGCTAAGAAAAAAGGGTGGGGCAAAATATATTGAGTGCCCCTAGTACATTCCCGAACTGTTGTTGAAATTATTTTTAAAATGGATGAATGCACATTCTAGAATATTCCTTTCGATTATATCTGTGTTTTTAACGAGCGCTTTAGAACTATCCCACTTGATACTATGATTACATCTGTACATATGGTTAAACAATGCACTAGAATTATTTGCTGTTATACACGCATATTTATGCTGTTTTACCCTCATATCTAAAGTTTTTCCCGTTTGACCTATATAATATATATACTAAATTCCATTGTGTACATCCGATAGAATACACACAACCAACTGCATTATCCAGGCAAGCTTCTGTTTATAAAAGTTTTAAAATTCGAAAATATAGTCTATGAGGCAACTAAATAACGAGACAAAACAACGTCAGCTGCGAACACACTAGCTCTAACGAATTTTCGACTTCTTTTAAGAATTCAACAGTCTGACATTCAGTTGCTCTTAGACTGCTAGTGCCACTTTTTTCTTCCACTAGTGGGAGTAGGCATTTGCGTTTAGTAACAGATAGACTTCTAATTCTTTTGGGTTTCAGAATTGGACATTTACAATGGATTTGAGTGCCGTGAACGTCGCAAGAGTCGTCGCCCTAATATAGCTCCTCCAAAAGCAACCCTCTCCGTAAAAGTGCATAGGGCGAATCTTTCTCCTGTTCTTCTCCACACTCTTTCCAGTCCATTGGATGTTCGAAGATTAAATTTTGATTCGTCCGTGAACAATATTGTTCCCCACTGGACCATAGTCCAATTGACATGCTCACGAGCGAAAGCAAGACGAGCATTGCGGTGGTGTGGGAGCAATTCCGGGCCCATTGCTGGACGTTAGCATGTAAGCCACTTTCCATAAGTCTCCTTCTAACGGTTCACTCCGATACACTGACGTTTCGAGACCTTTTAAGCTCATTGCGGACGTTTGTGGCAGTCAAGCGACGGTCTCGCAAAACACTCAAGACGATGAAACGATCGTCACGGGCAGATGTGCAGCGCGATCTTCTAGATTCTGGTCTTCGGGTGTACTCTCCTGTCTCCACATAACGTTGGTAGACACGTCGAACCGTTGTTCTTGGAATTCCTATCGTATCGGCGACGTAACGCTGGCTCCGACCATCTTTAATTAGGGCGACGACTCTTGCGACGTTCACGGCACTCAAATCCATTGTAATTGTCCAATTCTGAAACCCAAACGAATTAGAAGCCTATCTGTTACTAAACGCAAATTCCTACTCTCACGAGTGGAAGAAAAAAGTGGCACTAGCAGTCTAAGAGCAACTGAATGTCAGATTGTCGAATTTTTAAAAGAAGTCAAAAATTCGTTACAGTTAGTGTGTTCGCAGCTGACGTTGTTTTGTCTCGTTATTTGGTTCCCTCATAGACTATATTTTCGAATTTTAAAACTTTTATAAACAGAAGCTTGCCCACTTTTTTGCTTTTCACGATATTCCAAGTAGGCCGATTTTTCTGCCGCTCAGTGTAGTTCCCAATTGTGACCCATTCGCCACTCCCGAGCTAAAATTTCCTGGTATTTCTTCGAATTTAAGTTTTCATTGATGGCAACAAGTTTTGCCGGACCTGGAGCACTAAAGCAGTTTTAACATGTTTGACAAATATCACCTGCAGTCACTCATGGATTCGCAGCAGTCATTCTTTCAATCCGTCTAACTATACGTTCTGAAATCTTGTAAGGTCGGTCACACCTCGGTAGAGTTTTGATTGTTACAAAGCCTTTCCATTTTTTCATAACTGCAGCAACCGTCGTAAATGGAATTCGAAGTTTTACTCCTATCTTCTTATAACTCTTTCCAGACTCATGTGCAGCAATAACAGATCTCTTAAGATCTGTTGACTGCTCTTTACCACGATGACTCATTGCTTACTAATGGCTTGTACATCCGTCTTCCATGAAGATTCACAGAGAAAATTCTAGAATTCAGAACTGCCAACAGACTCTAATCAATAAACAGCCAACTACTGATAAAAATTTTAAATTCTTCAAGCATAAGGTGGACACACATAGTATTAAGTAATTTTGTAAATAATGTAAGAAAACTTTCGCATTTTACCTTTTTTATTTTCCTCAAATTCTTTGATATTTTTCATTATATGTTGGAGTTGACCTAATATTTTTATTTGTTAATTTTTTTCAAACGAATGGTAAACTTTTGATAACCATCATATTAGTAGTGTACCGATTAATCGGCATCGTCACCGGCAGAATCGGCTATTTTGGGGGCATCGGCATGGGAAAATTTAGCTGATTCTCTCACCGATTCTTTGAAATTTTAAAATGTTCATTACAAAACAAAATCTATATTTATAGAAAATTGAACAGACGAAAACCAGTATTTATGGTAATTTATATTCATTTCAAAGTGTAATTATATAAAAATATTTTACATTCACCAAAAAGGGAAAGCTTAATAAGTTAAATTGCCCATAAATTAAAATTTCTCTAACTAGCTAATCTCTAAATATTATAAACTACTGTAATTGCCTACTCTATATTAATAATAATTCTATAATAAATTGTACTTTATAATTAATATATTAAACCATCTTATTATGTTGACCTTATTTTAAGTACTTTAATAATTTTATAAACCCAAATTTTACATCCATTTTTTTATTCAAATTGACCATCAGGGACTTGAAATTGTAATGAAAAAACTTGTTGTTCATATTGTTGAAGAAAGAAAATACCTTCAACATAAGAAAAACAATTACTTTAAACATTGGGATTCAATTTATGTAACTAAAATAAAATAATTTTATCATTTTACTGAGTAATAAAACTTTTTATCATTTTAGCTACGGTATATGAGTAACATATTCTGGTGCTGTATACGTATTGTGGAGTGAGCTAAGAAAAAGCATTTAAACAAATTTGAAATGTAAAAATATGAAAATTGAAAGTTTTCACATGCGATTAGTAAAATTTATGAAGGGAATTGATCTTTTAAAATATAGGCAAAGAATCGGCATCGGTATCGGCTAAATTTTGGAATCGGTACATCACTACATCCTATGCATGGTACAAAAGATAAGGACGAATATAATTAAAATAGTTATATGTACGAATACTTATGAGCGCTACTGTATATATACCAGTATATTCCCATTGAATGATTACTGCTTCCGTAACCAGAGCCCCTCCGGGCGCGCTGAATGCATCACGGAGATGATTCTCTCGGGCATGGAGGCGTACATTTCATATTCTGTTCCTACCCTACGTTTACACTTAGATACATGTATGAGATACTTGTATGAGATACTTGTCTTTTGACAAATCGCGATACATCAGCTCATACAAATGCTCATACATTTTGTATGAGATGGTTGTCGCGTTGACAATCCGAGATACATTTTGTATATTGTAATTTTGCCATATACACGGATATAATTGACTTGTATGAGCTACTCACGCATGCGCAGTAGGCCTTTAGCCACGTGCCTCAACCGCCTACCCTCACTTTGCAGAGTTTCTTGTTTGTGTAAGTACACGTTCTAGTAGATCCCGCATTTGTTTGACACCTTTAACTAATTTGTTTGACACCATGACATCGTGGCCAAAAGAAAAGACATTATTGTTAATTGAAAAAGAATAAGTAATGTGTGGGATATTAAATCAAAGGAGTACAAAGACAGTAATGTTCGTGGGGACATTTTTGAGGACATAGGGAAAACACTTAACTGTTCCAGAAAAGAAGTTGAAGACGAATGGCACAACGTCAAGAGTCAATTTTGCAGAGAACTGGCAAAAGTTAATTCCAGTATAAAATCTGGATGTGCATCTGCTGATGTTTATACGCCTACGTGGTATGCCTTCAATAGTTTGAAATTTCTGAATGACCAATATCGACCACACCAAAACAGGAGCACAGAAGAACCAACAAAATAGGTAAGTGAAAAAATTTATTTACTGTGTATTCAGTTTTATCATAAAACAATACAATAATCTGAGGGGATCAGATGTTAAAGTCACTAAATCCATGTAAAATAAACCAAAATTAAATACGGCTGTACTCTTAAAATATTACGTGTGACGAAGACGTAGCCTAGCACATTTCGTACGCAGAGAACGAACGCCAGACCTGGCGATGTTTTTATAGTACGGTCCTTAGAAACTTTTGCATAGTCTACTCTCCAAATTCCATCCGGTTGTCGAAAGAAGCATTTGTCCTCCTTCCTGTTCTGTCAAGCGGCTGTAGATCAGTAGAAATGGTATTAATCGTTCTCCATGCACCCGGTAATACGTTGCCATCTGCATCTTCGGTGTCGACTGTACCGGGGGTTGTATATTGTGACGATTTCACGTTTCTCAGATAGTTGTGAATGTAACTCGCAGCTAAGGTTACACTTGTTGCTTTTGTTGGGCTTAGATGCATTTGAGTTTTTAGAACTCGAAACGCTGCATTTAAAATCCCGAACACGTTTTCAACAATACGTCGAGCTCTGGACAGGTTGGGGCAAAGAATTTACAGTCAGTAAAATGTCAATCTACAGATAAACTTACACACTAGAACAAAGAAAAGACATGGGGGTGGCAAAAACCATAATATTATTTTAGGCTATATAGCAATAAAAATAAACCCTTTCATATTCATTTTTATTCATTTTATTATTCATTTTATTATTTTATTTTATTATTCATTCATATTTATTCATTTATTCATTTCATTTATCATTTATTCATTTCATATTTTCCATACTTCCAGAACGTAATTGAAGAAGGGCAGCAAGAAAATGCAGTTGATGCTAATGATCTTGTGGAAGGTGACCATTTGAATCGTGATGAAAGCGAGCAATCTATTCAATCTCCACGGGAAAGAACTCCAACTACTCGAGAACCAAAAAAACGCCCAACGCAATCAATTGATATGGGAGAGATTGTTAAAAACATGAAAGTAATTGGTGATAGGATGGCTACGCGTCCACCAAGAGACGAATTCAGTGTTTGGTGAACATGTAGCAAATGAGCTCCGGAGTTTGAGCGACAGAAAATACCGCTTAATACTAGCAGAAGCAAAACATAAGATTAACATAAGATTAACCTATTCAAATCCTCCAACCCCTTCTTCGTCTTACGCAAACCCTCGAAGTACTCCTACCCCATTTTATGCAATCCCTCCTAATTTTACGTCTGATGAGGACTGCAGTGTTTCTGCTAACATTGGAAATTACGGCGATTTATCAAATGTCACTTCAGACCAGACAACTCCTACTTATGCGGTTTTGCAACCTGCTAGTACCTCAAACTCTGGAGAGCTGTAACACAGTGGGATAGGATGTTTAAGTATTAAATGATATCTATATTGAAAGTGGTTATTATGTATTGAAATATATATTGAATATTATATTAATATTTATTATACAGGGTGTCCCATAAGTCCGGCATCATAGGAAAAATAATAAAAAAAGGCAAAACAAAAGCTTTTATTTACAGAACGTGCTCAATATGTCCACCATTGTTTTCAATACACAAATTCAGACGTGATACCCAATCAGCAAGCACACGGTGAATGATGTCAGGAGTAATGGTGTTACATGCCCCAATAATGCGCTGCCGCAAATGTTCAACACTCCTAATTTTCTCTGCGTATACCAGCGCTTTCAAGTGGCCCCAGAGATAAAAATCTGGTGGCGTGAGATCCGGGCTTCTAGCTGGCCATTCCACAGGCCCTCGACGTCCTATCCAATGACCAGGGAATTGTTGGTACAGGTATTCCCCTACTTGGGTGCTGTAATGTGCAGGAGCGCCGTCTTACTGGAACAGTGTTGGGAAATTTCCTTCTTCGTTCAAGACACTGGGAAATGCTTCTTCCTTGAGCATACGTAGGTAGGTGCTTCCAGTGACATGTTCATCGAAAAAGAGGGGGCCTATGATGCGATCCTTCCAAATGCCACACCATACCATCACCCGAGATGCACCTTGTTCCTTTGAAGAGGTATACCAGTGAGGGTTGTTTTGAGACCAGTAGCGGGTGTTCTGTCGATTTACCTCATCATTTCCATAAAAAACAGCCCCGTCACTGAACAGAATGGTGGACGGGAAATTGACATCCCGAGCATAGACATTATGGCCTGTAGAAAGAGAAAAATATGAATTATGGTTTGTAGAAATAGAAAAATATGAACTTCTCCCATGATGCCGGACTTATGGGACACCCTGTACAATATATAATATGGTTTTGATTATGTTTGATGTTTTGATGTTTTGAAACCACAAATGGTTTTGATTAGCGATTATTACTTTTAGGATTTGTTTCAGATAATGAAGGTGAATTATTTTTTTACTGTTTTTTAAGTACAATTTTCAGTTTTTAAATAAAAATAAAACTTATCAACCATGAAGTAAACTATACTTTCTTACCTTCATTTCACTTGATAACACTGTGGTAATTGCTTCACACACATTTTCAATAATATTACACACGGAACTTTTAGAGATGCGATGCATGTACATTAATGTTGAAAAAGAGTCTCTCTCCTGTTGCCAGGAAACGTAGTGTGAGTGCTAATTGGTCATCCGGTGGTATCGAACACCTAAATTTAGTGTTTTTCTTGACACTATAAGGTGCTACCTACTTAAGTAGATTTTCAAAATCTACAACACTCATTCTCACATAATTCCTGAAGTAAGCACCATCCTCAAGTGTCAACTCATTCCTTAACATCGAGTAGGCTCCATGTGTTTCTCTTTTACGTAAAAATTCGCGCTGCCACGACCTACGTTCTCTTTTTTTTGTAGTTTTTTACATTCATTCAAAAGCACAGTCGCTGCACTTAAAACACAAAACTTCCCTCGTCAGAAGACATTTTGCAACTGATACATGTGCCCAGATGTGAACAGGAGTCAAAATCCCTCGAGATTTATACATGTATATCGAGTTGTCAATTGACTTGTATCTCAGACAAGTTCTTATACATCTATATCTGTATCTCATACATGTATCTAAGTGTAAACGTAGCGTTACTAATACAAGTGCAAACAAACCCTGGTTTAATTTTGCTTGTTCTAATGATATCCGCAAGAGAGAAGAGGCCTTCAGAACCGTCGCTATCCGGTTCCTGTCTATCACTTAGCTCAGTGGTTCTCAAACTATGGGTAAATTACCCCCCAGGGGTTAATGAATGATTTTTCGAGGGGTAATGCAGGCGGCAGTTAAAAAAAAAGAAATATATTTATCAAGTTTATAAATATAAAATTATATATATATATATATATATATATATATATATATACAGGGCGTCCCAAAAAAATGTATACACACTTTAACAGCTGATAGCTCAATTGATGTTTCTTTCTTTCCAAGTTAAACCCATTAGAATTAATAATGGCAGTCAGACTAAGCTTTGAACAAAGGAAATTCATTCTAAAATGCTACTGGAAGTGTGAAAACGCAGTTGAAGTGCAAAGACAGTTTAGGAGGGAGTTTCAAACAGATCCACCAACGCGACTTACCATCACTCGAATTAGAGATAAGTTTGAAGCCGATGGAACTGTTCAGAATGTCCACAAGAAGCGTTCCGGAAGACCACGGACATCGACAAGCCCCACAAAGCAAGAAAGAGTACTGGAAACGTATCACCAAAGTCCAAGAAAATCTGTGCGGCAAGCGAGTCGTGAGGTAGGAATTTCAGAATCGTCTGTCCAACGCATTTTGAAGCGCTGTCAATGGAAAAGTTACATTCCAAGATTAGTCCATGCTATTAATGAAGATGATGATCCGGACCGAAGAGTGGAGTATTGCGAGTGGTACTTGGCACGATGTGGATGTGGATTGGACGAAGGGGTTTCGTAGAATACCCTCCGCGTTCACCAGACCTCACACCACTAGACTTTTTTTTATGGGGATACTTAAAAGACAAAGTCTACGCTATAAAACCTGCAACAGTCGCTGAATTGAGAGCAGCCATTGAACGAGAATGCACACAAATACCAAACGAAATGTTTCGTGATGTTTGCGATTCCATTGCTTCGCGTTATCAGCAGTGCCTGGACCAGAACGGACGTCAGTTTGAAAACAGGCGTTGACAAAACAATTAAATAATGTCTGTAGATTCTATTACATTTTGAAAATGAAATGTATTTTAATAAACACTGCCTTTATAAGTATTTAAAGTGTGTATACATTTTTTTGGGACGCCCTGTGTATATATATATATATATATATATATATATAACGTAAAGAACGACGCTTGTATAGGAGATATTCCGCGCAAGACGAGAAAGAGAAAACAACAAATGAAAAAATGAAGTACCACCTGGGAATCGAACCCGGGATCTTCCGATTGCCGGTCAGACGCGATAACCACTACACCATGGACTCCACTCTTCCAAATGCCGTAATTCCTCTACATACTCGCAGAAACCAATGCCCCAAGGGGGCACCTCCCGCTTGCCGTAACATTATATACATTCAACTGCAAAGAACACGCAGTATAAATAACGTAAAGAACGACGCTTGTATAGGAGATATTCCGCGCAAGACGAGAAAGAGAAAACAACAAATGAAAAAATGAAGTACCACCTGGGAATCGAACCCGGGATCTTCCGATTGCCGGTCAGACGCGGTTATCGCGTCTGACCGGCAATCGGAAGATCCCGGGTTCGATTCCCAGGTGGTACTTCATTTTTTCATTTGTTGTTTTCTCTTTCTCGTCTTGCGCGGAATATCTCCTATACAAGCGTCGTTCTTTACGTTATTTATACTGCGTGTTCTTTGCAGTTGAATGTATATAATGTTACGGCAAGCGGGAGGTGCCCCTTGGGGCATTGGTTTCTGCGAGTATGTAGAGGAATTACGGCATTTGGAAGAGTGGAGTCCATGGTGTAGTGGTTATCGCGTCTGACCGGCAATCGGAAGATCCCGGGTTCGATTCCCAGGTGGTACTTCATTTTTTCATTTGTTGTTTTCTCTTTCTCGTCTTGCGCGGAATATCTCCTATACAAGCGTCGTTCTTTACGTTATTTATACTGCGTGTTCTTTGCAGTTGAATGTATATAATGTTACGGCAAGCGGGAGGTGCCCCCTTGGGGCATTGGTTTCTGCGAGTATGTAGAGGAATTACGGCATTTGGAAGAGTGGAGTCCATGGTGTAGTGGTTATCGCGTCTGACCGGCAATCGGAAGATCCCGGGTTCGATTCCCAGGTGGTACTTCATTTTTTCATTTGTTGTTTTCTCTTTCTCGTCTTGCGCGGAATATCTCCTATACAAGCGTCGTTCTTTACGTTATTTATACTGCGTGTTCTTTGCAGTTGAATGTATATATATATATATATATAAATTATATATATATATATATATATATTGTGTATGTATGTACGTATGAGTGTGTATGTCTTTGTAAAATAGTTCGTTATTTTTGTGTGCTTTCTTTGAAGGGGGTATACGGACGGAGGAAATCAAGAGTTTGGGTAACGAAGGAGAAAGTTTGGGAACCACTGACTTGGCTCATATTTCTGCTCGGAATCATGCAAAATCTGTTCTTCGACTCGCCAAAAATTCCTTCATCAGACAAAACTGTAAAAATCTACCTACTTCTCTTTCTTTTCGCTCTTTTGGCACCTTGCCAAGAACCTCTCTAACAACTTTACTTCTTGTTTCCCTCTTCTTTTCCATTCCGACGGGCTTAGTTGCCGTCTTTTCTTCTGATAAAGCTGAATTCTTTGCCCAAACGTTTGCCTCCAACTCAACCCTGGACGATTCCAGTGCTGTTCCCCCATTTCCTCTCTCTGAGTTAATTATGTCTGAAATTAGAATCTCTTCCAAAGATGCTTTTTCTTCCCCATCTAGGTTTAACTCTAGGAAAGCGTACGGTCCTGATGGTGTTCCTTCTGTTGTTCTCAAGAAATGTGCTTCTGTGCTGACACCCTGCCTAGACAAACTCTTTCGTCTTTGTTTTTCATTTGGTACTTTTCTTCCTGTTGGAAGTTCGCTTTCATTCAGCATGTCTCAAAGAAGTGTGACCGCTCTCAACCCTCCAATTATCGCCCTATTGCTTTGATTTCTTGCCTTTCTAAAGCCTCTGAATCTATCCTTAATTGAATTGAATTGAATAACCTTTATTAACAATAAAATAAATACATTGGTTTTACAATTTACAATGACATAAATAATTGTGAAGCTGGACCATTTATTTTGTTTAACTTAATGATAATAATATTAATAATAATAATAATAATAATAATAATAATAATAATAATAATAATAGGAAGATTCTTAAATGCCTCTCTACTCACAATCTTCATTCAGATCGTCAGTATGGGTTCCGCAAGGAACGCTTTACTGGCCATCTTGCATATCTCTCTGACTCTTGGTCATCCTCCTTTCGGGATTTCGGTGAAACCTTTGCTATTGAGCTAGATATATCAAATGCGTTTGTCGGGGGCACCATAGCCGTCCTACGGGAAGCATGGAGTGACTGTTGAGAGGGACGATTTGTGAAGCGGGTGGAGAAGTGAAGAGTGGAATCATCGGTATAAAAGTGGATAGGACAGTAAGTGTGACTGAATAGATCATTGATAAATAAAAGGAAGAACGTGGGTGACAGGACAGAGCCCTGAGGAACACCACTATTAATAGCTTTAGGAGAACAACAGTGGCCATCTACAACCGCAGCATCTACTGTATAGATCGGCCAGAAAGAAAATCAGAGATGAAGACTCAGATAGAAGGATAGAAACCGAAAGAGGGCAGTTTGGAGAGTAAAGATTTGTGCCAGACTCCGACCTCTGACCTTTCTACTCTCTCTGATTGGGGCAGAAAAATCTTTGTGGCTTTCAATGCCTCAAAGCCTCAAAAACTCAGTTCCTTCAACTGTCTACTCGTCATAATCTTCCATACGACTGTTCCCTTACCTTCAACAATACACAATTCAATCCTTCCTCTTCTCTTAACATTCTTGGTGTTTCCTTTTCTCGTGATCTTTCCTGAAAAGATCACATATACTCTCTTTCTAAAACAGCTTCTAAGAGGTTAGGTGTGCTGTACCGCCTCCGCAGTTTCTTCACCCCAATTCAGTTGCTGTCTCCGTACACGGGTATTGTCCGCCCCTATATGGAGTACACTTCTCATATGTGGGGTGGGTGGCATTTTCGTCTCATCAATTCCCCACCTCTTACTGACTGTTTTCAATCCTTCTCTCTTCGCCGCAGTGTTGACTCACTCTCTCCTTACTATCGCTGTTATAACGGACACCGCTCTTCTGAACTCTCTAACTGAATGCCTCCTCCTTTAAGGAGAGCTTGTAGGACTAGACTTTCGACATATTCTCATCCCTTTCCTGTCTAACTCGCTAACGGAAGGGTTAATCGGTATTTTCAATCTTTCATCTACTCAACCGGTCAACTCTGGAACAACCTTCCTCAGTCCACCTTTCCCCATATCTATGAAACTCCGATCTTTCAAACGCAGTGTTCAGGCACCTCATAAACTTTGGACGTTGATTTCGGTACGCTTCTCCTTTTATTGGTGGGGGCATTTTTTCGGGCGTTAGCCTTGTTTCCTCCTTCCTGCATACAGTATTTATTATGTTTTGTCATCATAGAAAAGAAGTGAAACCTCAGCCGTGGCCACACGCCGATATAAACCGACCAACCAACTAATCACCTGACGCAACGAATGTACGTAACAGAGATTCATGTTAACGCGTGGAATAAAACAAATTAGGAAAATATTTATAGTGACCGAGCGCTTTTGTGTTTGTGTATGGAAACACATGATGCTGGGAAGGTTTGATAATATTTTCAGGTGAGGGTAAACACGAAAGAATATACAATGATCAGAAATTTTCAAGTTTCCTTCTAATTTTTTCTCTCATCCAAACTTGATTCGCTTATGCGCGGTCTACATTATATACGTGTTAGGTGATAAAGCGCCGGGCTATTAATCTGACGGTCCTGGGTTCGAATCTCTTCTGGGATTTCATATTCCAGCGATTAAGGCGCATCTGCGAACTGTGTGGGTCTTCCTTGGTGTGGTATAATGGTTCGGATCCCGCTTAAAGTTTTATAGGTTCCCTCCGTCATACGACCTTCTTAGTCTACATGTTACCGAAGAGGCTTAACAACCCCAAATTCCGTTTTTCATTTCTCAATTCTGGTCTCGTTTATTTAATAACTGTAATGAGGTCGTCTCGACTCAAGTGAAACCATGTCAAAAGGAGTCAAATAAGAGACAGGTATTTGCTCTTGGATGGATAGTGAAAGATTACAAACTTTGAATCTCTCAAGTTTAATTCAGTAGCATGTAATAATAGGATTGTTTAACCTGCTTTATAACGGCACAGGTCATATGACGAAGAGGACCTATAAAGCTTTACGAGGGACCCCAATTATCCGAGGGTCGATGCATCATCTGAAGGCAAAGGATCGTCCCCCATCCAACTACTGAACAGACCCAACGTCGCTTAACCTCGCTGATGTAACTCATGCGGCGTTGCAACGTGGATACGACGTAGCCCTGAATGAAAGACGATTAAGTCTGAGAAAAAGGAAGAGGCACGGTGGTGAGTCCGCCGTTTGTTGCTGTTGTTGTGTTTTTGCATTATGAGGAGTTATAGAAGGTGGACAGAAGAGATCTTACTTGAACTGGTTCGTGACACTGTGCCCCTCTCCTCCCCACCTCACCCACCCACACACGATAAGATACGTTAGAATCTTTGTAATCTCTCCATGCAGGTTGGAGGAATTTGTGAATGGATAAAAACGTAAGGGGTTTTCTTTATTTTTTTTAATGCATATGAATTAATCGAAGCAGAAGATTAGAATTCAGATTAGCACACTTTTTAGGGCCCTTAATTGTCATACATTGACGTAGCTCGAGGCAGACCGTGGGTGATCTGCATAATTATAAACGGCGGTTCGTGCGTTTGGTGAAGCCTAGTTAAGTGGATTCAGTGGTGGAACAACTCGCAATTCGAGTTGAAGAAATTATCCGTAATTATAAGGTGGATGTTGAAAGGAATTGGGATTAATCTACACCGCGAAGGGAGCCGTGAGTTCACCCTCTTTTTTTTATTCTCACGCACACCGATCTCGAAAGGGGCGGGGAACTAAGGAGCCTTGACCCACAAATAATAAAAAGGCTTCAAAGAGAAAGCTTCATACAATCATACATGCATATCATGTATAAGTTAAACTCTCTCTCTCTCTCTCTCTCTCTCTCTCTCTCTCTCTCTCTCTCTCGATAAACGTTTTTGTCATGATCCAAATTTATTGATTATAACCGAAATAGTATTTTAATTTTGTGAAATTTTTCAGTCTACTTTTTAAATAAGAAAAAATAATTAAACTTACGTGAGAGATTAAAGCCATCATAGTTTATGAAAGTGGAGCACTTTTGCTTCATTAATTAATAAATAAATAAAAGTTACAGTTAACGAAATGATGAAAGCAAAAACGTTTATCGAAAGTTATTACTATATATATATATATATATATTATACACCTCGGTGGTGTAGTGGTTAACGTCGCTGACTACGAATCCATAGGCTCCGGGATCGAGACCCGGTGACGGCAGGCTGTACGCAACAAAACCCAGCTGTTCATTCTTCCACACAATAAAGAAATTGGCTGGTAGACAAATGGGTACCCTGGGTAGCCTAGTGGTTAAGACGCTGGGATGCTAGTGGGGCGATGGTTTGGATTCCACGTTAAACTGTAGGTCTAAGTTGGAGTGACAAGCCTGACCTTCGTCAGAATGAACAATTCGGGCGGAAGCAAAAATCAAAGTTAAACGAAGTAAATGCAATCAAAGTTTATATATATATTATATATGAAATGAAAATGAAAAGGTTTATTGACAGACTATAGTCCATATGACAAATATTATTAATACAATGACAGTTCATATACTAAGGATAGAAATATATACAATTGATTAGAAATAATACTGTAATGTCGAAGTTAAGTGGAGCTACAGACAGACGTTTTTGTACCAAGAAGTCCATAGCTTAGAGGATAAATGGCAGGACTCATGGATAGCTTGGATGATCGGGTTGGTTGATTTTTTAATTCTTTGCATTAGACTGTGTTGAGCACGTCTTGTTACCTCCGGGAAGCTCGGGACATTGCGGGTAGCAAACATTTGCGAAGCTGAGCATCTCGGGGGTAATTTATGTAAGAGTCTAAAAGACCTGTTGTACAGCAAATTTAGGGTTCTGCCAGAACCTTTTTTATAGTTCACCCAGAGTTGCTGACCGTATATATTACTGCAGAAAGTACGAAAGAGTGTGTCTTTAGCTTCACTTGTACAGAAACGAAAGTTCCTTATGGTCATATTCGCTTCAGCACACAGGCTTCGAGATTGTTTTCTTATATCCGAGTCATCACTCAAGGAGCTGGTAATAGTTTGACCCAAATACTTAAACTCTTGTACCTCCTCAATTACTTCACCATTCATTTTAAACCTTATATCAGCTGGCTGATTACAGCTTTTAGGATGAAATTGCATAACCTTAGTTTTTGTAACATTAAAAAGAATATCATGTTTTTGCGAATACACTTCGCAGACATTTAGTAGCCGATCCAGACCTTTAACAGAGGGACTTATTAACACCATATCATCGGCATAAACTAAGTTATTTATCCTTCTGTTATCTATACAACATCCCACTGTTGCCTCATTAAGTGAAGCAATTAATCCGTCAATATACACATTAAACAGCATAGGGGAGAGCAAGGAGCCTTGTCTCACCCCGCAAGAGGAGCCAAAACACTCGGATAGTACATTGCCCCACCTAACAGTAAAAGATTGGTGGGAATACCAAAATTTCAATAAATTTAATATGTACATGGGAACCTTCCTGTCTTCTAGTTTTGCAAATAAAATATTGTGGTTCACCCTATAATATGCCTTACTTATATCAAGGAAACAGCTATAAATGGTTGAATTACTGGCAATGTACAGGGTGTACATAAAGTCAGGATCAATTTTTGTGAAGCACTTGGAAATTATATGGAATTCAATCATAAAATGATAAAGTGGTAACATTTATTAAATAATTAAGAGTAGGATTCGACCTGACGCCCATCAGTATCCCTGCACAGCTCAAATCGTTCCGCAGCATTTCTAAACACATTCTGGAGCATTTGCGGGGTTATGTTATCTGCAGCAGTTCGTATACGTGTACGTAAGTTTTCAAGACTCGTAATCTTCGTCTGATAGACGTGCGATTTGATAAAGCCCCATGCAAAGAAATCTAAAGGGGTTAAATCTGGTGATCTCGCTGGCCAAGGTCTTTTGTTGCTTCCGCGTCCGATCCAGCGATTTGGAAAACGTCCATTTAGATAATCCTGAACAATTTTGGCATAGTGACAAGGAGCACCATCATGTTGATAGGCGACGGTACCAACAATCCTATCCCCAATCAGCTGAGGTTCAAGGAATTGCTGCAACATGTCCAGATAAATAAGCCCCGTAACTGTAGCTTCAGCAAAGAAAAAAAGGACCATAAACCTTAGATTTTGTTAAACCCATCCAGACATTAACTTTAGGTGAGTCTCTTTCCCAATTTTGGACGAAATCATTCGGTCTTTCATCTGCCCAAATTCGACAGTTATGGCGATTTACTTTTCCACACGTATGGAAAGTGGCTTCATCACTAAAGAGAATGTTGTCCATTAAATTATCACTCCAGATTTGTTCTACGAGATCAGCACACACAGCACTTCTTCGAGGGAAATCTTCCTCATGTAAATCATGTAAAACCTGCAAATGATAGCTTTTCTTCTGCAAATTAACTTTCAGAATTTTGTGCACAGATGACGTCGGGAGGCCGAGTCTGTGTGATGCAGCACGAACGGACGTACGTGGCTCCTCAGTGATAATTCCGCGTACTGCATTCGCGGTAAGATCTGACATACACGGTCGTCCTGATCTTGCTTCATCATTTACAGATCCCGTTCGTTTAAATTTGTTCACCAATTTTCGTATTGTCTTGTCTATTGGCCCCGGCTTATGAAATCTCCTTCTAAACTTCTCTCTGATGTCATTGTATTTCTTTCCCTCGATTCGCCAAATTACTATTGCCACACGCTCTTCTGTATTCATTCTAAGGGCTTCTGAAAAGAAAAATAGAAAAAAATAATTATTTCACAAAAATAGATCCTGACTTTATGTACACCCTGTATAGTATTTGGATATTGTTTCTTTAAGTACATAGATACACAGGTCAGTTGAGTGGGACCTTTTAAAGCCAAACTGATTAGGAGATGTCCATAGGAAATCATTTAATTGGAGTAACAAGAGTTTTTCTAGTAGTTTCGAGAAGCAGGAAGCCACAGCAATAGGCCTGTAATTATTGCTGGACAGAATGTCTCCATACTTATTTTTGACCAGGGGCAAGATATATACCCTCATGAACTCTGCAGGGATATAACTATGAGCAAGCATGGCTGATAGGAGCAATGATATATGCAGACATACTACGTCATTTGCATATTTTAAGTGCTCATTCGATAAGTCATCTACCCCTGACGCAGAACCAGTCTTTAACTCTTTAATTAACCTCTTTACTTCAGAAAATGATATAAAAATATTTTCCCTTGTCCCTCCCACAATCGTTTCGCTGCAATCTATCTTAAGATTATCCCTACTCACACTGTTAAAAATGTTAGAGTAGTGGTTTTTCACCAGCTTTGCAATTTCATCCTCCCCCGACACCCCATCGATTGTCGGAGGGAGGACATTTTTGACACCCGTTTGATTCTTAACAAATTTCCAAAATTTGTTATTATCGTTATTTATGCGAGCTTCACAGGCTTTTGATGCTCGAATAGACTCTTCTTCCTGATTACATCGCCTTATGGCCGCCTTATACTGACCCCGACTTCTACACATATTCATGTATACTGGTCCTAATCTGGGTCTACCATGAAAGCACCACAAATCATAGGCGTCTTTCGATTCCCTCTTCATGGGGGCAATAAAATCATTCCATCCAGGAATAACCTTAGTATGATAGTTGTAAGATTTAATCAGGGGGCTTCCTGCTTCTCTTAACAGGGATATTATCTTACTATAATACCTATCTATGAGTTTACAGTGAGAATCATTTGAGCAAGGATTATTACAGGCAAGGTGCAAAATTTCTAAATTATTAGAGGTGACATGTTCTGTCTTTGTATTTTATTCTCTGCTGCATATTAACAGTGGACCAATCGATGCGATTATTCTTACCTATTGAGTTCTTGTTAAGTCGTGTTGCGCATAAATTGGTAACGTTAATTAATATTTCTAATGGTCTATGATCAGAAAGAAGGAAATCATGCAAAATATGAACTCTAACAATTCGATCCTTTAGATTATTACTAGTGAGACAATGATCAATCCACCTGGTGGTACCACTCATATCGCTAACGTTTGTAAAATTACCACTGGCTACCCCTAATACATCTACATCACTTATACTTAAATTGGCCGTCTCGCACATGTTACCCAATTCTACAAAGAATTCCGAGTTCACATGTGCGTTAAAGTCCCCCATTATTATACAGTGAGAATATTTGGGGTTATCTGATAATGACTTAATTTTGTACACCGAATCAATGTATTCATCTAGATTACTGCTCTTGTTGTATGGTAAATAGCAGTTTACAATTAATATGCAATCATTGTTCACTTGTAATTCAATGCCTAACAACCTTACATTATCGCTTGTTAAAAATCTTATATGTTTTGACAAATTTTTCCTTAATAAGAAAGCAACACCACCAAAAGGCCTACCGTACATTAATTCATCTGACAAGTCTACTGCTGATGACGCATGGGACATGAAGTCATCATGGATGGTAGAGAGGAATTTTAGCTCTTGCTTAGGTAGCCAGTGCTCCTGCAGGAGTATCAAATCTGCACTGTCGCAGATTTTATGAACATCTACAGTTGAATTCCTCACTGATCTTACATTATATGAGACTATTTTCAGCAAGTTATCCGCCATGACTGATAGAGAATTTATTATTAGTAAGATTATTATTATTATTAGTAAGATTATTATTACTATACACAGTACAACTTTCAGGCATTACCGTTAGGACGCCTATTATTATTATTATTATTATTTTGCCTGTTATCAAATCTCCTGGAACAGTGAATAAACTCCTTAACAATAATACCGTCTGGCCATTGACTCATATTATACGGGTTGAAATGCGCATTTACACCTTTAATTATTACTTTAAAAGAGTTATAATACGGAGATTTCGTGTTTAGTTTATTAACTATCACTATACTGTGTTCACCAATGATTTCTTCTATCATGTGTCGAATATCGCTTGCCTTCGAGAGCTGAATTCGCGACACAAATAGGGTGAGATTCTCCATCGGTGGCCTCGCCGCGGAGACCGGTTGAGGAGACCTTTGGGACTGGCGCCTATTAACAGTTACCCACCCGTCCTGCTCCCTCGATCTCCCTGAGGCAGGGTTCGCCTGCCTGGGGGATGGGTGGCACAACCTTTGGGGGATGGGTGGCACAACCTTTGGGGGATGGGTGGCACAACCTTTGGGGGATGGGTGGCACAACCTTTGGGGGATAGGAGGCCCCTCCCTTACTCTGTGGCTAGGTGAGGGTCTGTTAGCAGTGTTTATACCCTGACGGCCGCGCGTGCCTCTCCTTCTTCGGTGGGAGGGGGGTGGAACTGCGCACCGAGCGAGGTGTAATCGAACACCTCTCCTCTGCAGTGGGAGGCAGGGAAGAGGGCAATGATGCCTCGACTCTCGGCATTGGACCGTCCCTGTTCCTCATTGTGAGATCGGGAGCAGGGGTCCTTTCCTGAACGGGAGGGAGGTTGACCGCTACTCCCGCATGCTGCGTTTCCACCCCACCTTCAGGGGGGGAGTTGGAGGCGGGGATTTCGTTTCCCTCGCTGCTCGACGCGCTTCTTGGAGATCTGGCTTGCTGAACTACTTCGGAGTAACTGGGCTTTGGGAGGAGCGTCTCTTTCAACGCATCTAACTCTGACAGGAACTGTTCTATCGAAATCGCGTTTTTCTGATTTGACACCACGTGTTGGTGTTTCAGTTCAACTATCGACATTTGTACCTCATTATACTGTTTGAGGAGCACCGAGACGTTTACGTCACCCATAGAGATTACCGGTATTCTATGGAAGTTAGTAACGTAAAAGGTAATATTATTCCCATTATCCCGGAGGGTCGACACTTTATTTATAATGTCTTTCAGGGTATTCTCGTTTTCAGAATTACCTCTGCGAGTTGGGAGGGAAGCACCGAAGAGGGTGTTTAATTGTACCCTCGCATGTTCTATTTCTTCTGAATCATAAAAATCATGACAGACAGATACAAGAAGGTCTGACCTAATATGATCTACTTTGTCGAATATAAAACATAACAGAGGGTTTTCTACAAGATTTACAGCAGACGACCCCATTGTATCTGTAACGGCTTGTGGGGGAGCGTAGCTGGTGGGGGCTGGTTGGGGGTGGAGATGGGGGGGGAACGCCGAAAGGGGTCCCACTTTTTCGTCCCTTTAAATCATGCTCGGGATACCAACGGTTCGATGTTCAGGCATCTTTTCACATTAATTATGTAACTATTTCTATGACACAAAAAGTCTGACCTAATATGATCTACTTTGTCGAATATAAAACATAACAGAGGATTTTCTACAAGATTTACAGCAGACGACCCCATTGTATCTGTAACGGCTTGTGGGGGAGCGTAGCTGGTGGGGGCTGGTTGGGGGTGGAGATGGGGGGGAACGCCGAAAGGGGTCCCACTTTTTCGTCCCTTTAAATCATGCTCGGGATACCAACGGTTCGATGTTCAGGCATCTTTTCACATTAATTATGTAACTATTTCTATGACCATAAGGAACTTTCGTTTCTGTACAAGTGAAGCTAAAGACACTCTTTCGTACTTTCTGCAGTAATATATACGGTCAGCAACTCTGGGTGAACTATAAAAAAGGTTCTGGCAGAACCCTAAATTTGCTGTACAACAGGTCTTTTAGACTCTTACATAAATTACCCCCGAGATGCTCAGCTTCGCAAATGTTTGCTACCCGCAATGTCCCGAGCTTCCCGGAGGTAACAAGACGTGCTCAACACAGTCTAATGCAAAGAATTCAAAAATCAACCAACCCGATCATCCAAGTTATCCATGAGTCCTGCCATTTATCCTCTAAGCTATGGACTTCTTGGTACGAAAACGTCTGTCTGTAGCTCCACTTAACTTCGACATTACAGTATTTCTAATCAATTATATATATTTCTATCCTTAGTATATGAACTGTCATTGTATTAATAATATTTGTCATATGGACTATAGTCTGCCAATAAACCTTTTCAGTTTCATTTTCATTTCATATATATATATATACAGGGTGATTCAAAAGTCAGGTTACATAGGGCTTTTCTGTTTCTTTGCAGGTAAATGAGTTATGAGATGTTATCGAAGGAGGAGCGCAGTGATGTGATATTCCTAGCTGGCTGCACAAGTGCATTGCCGTTAACGGTGGCCATATCGAACATGTGATGTGATTATTCCCCTGTATCATTCCCAATGTAATCTGACTTTTGAATCACCCTGTATATATCTATATATAGTAGCTTTTTTAACAAATGTTCAGGATCGGTTTGGGGCTGCCCCTCTGCAGCATCCCGACTTACTTGAGAGATTTGATGAAGGAGAGAGTTGCATTGTATTTTCACCCTGACCTCGTGGCTGGTCAGGGACCTTACCCGGGAACCTGTCGAGATGATCCTTGAGATTATTCAGTCTGGTGTGCTGCAGGTTCCTCACTTCTATTTGTCAGCACGTTAAAGAGTTTTGGGGCTCGTATTCTGAGAGTATTTTCCATCTTCGTTTCCATGGCCCCCTCTCCCCCAGCAGCCGTCCAGCTAGAATAGTACAGGATGTACCTCTTCTCTCATCCCAATGTGTTTTCATTCCATTTCTAAAGTTTGGGCCATATCCCTCGAGCATTTTCCCTATGTACGGGGTGAATAAAAAGTTCCGCCCGATTTTGGGTTTCCACAATTCACCCAAAGTCAGGCGGAACTTTTTATTCACCCTGTATTTTATTACGTATCTTTCACATCTTTTTTAGAAGAAGTAAGTACAGTTTCAAAGATTGTAGTCGAGACCAGTAATCTTCATCTTTCGTTTCCTCTATCTTAGGTTAAAAGTCCGTTATTTGGCTTTTAGGTTTGTACTATCTCGTTTTCTGTATGTGCTTGTTAGGACTGAACGACACTCAATTGTTGGTAATGATACCCATAAACTGTGAGTAAATTTAAGTACCATTACATATTTCTTATTATTATTTCAACATATATTTTCGTAGCAACAACAATACTCAATGAGAGAATTAAACAAAAACAATATATACACACAGTATATATATATATATATATATATATATTATATATATATATATATAATTGTTTGCGGCGAAATGGCTTTCTGAATTACATCTTTAACGCGAGGTAAGACATATAATTTTTATTGTTGAGCACCTGTGATGGATGATTTGCTTCAGGTGATTAGCCTCGACGCGCAGACGATTAAAATTGTCAGTTTACCTGTCGACAGGTAAGCATGCTTGAAAGCTAATTAGAATTACACGAGCGAGAATATAGTTTAGGGAAAAAATGTATATGTTAAAGTTTTAAAGAGGCTATAAATTGAATTAATGCGGACAGGGAATTATATATATATATATATATATATATATATATATATATATATATATATATATATATATATATATATATGGGATTGAACTCAGAATGGTCCCCTGAGGTTTTTCATGATACACACAGACCATGCATGGACAAGAACTCTTCTGGGAAAATTAAATCCACTATAGTCCGAATAAGTTATGGTAAATGACAAACACTATAGTTTTTCTTTTTCATGATGTTAGCTGGACGTGGGCAACGGGTCACTCGCAAAGAGGCCCCAAAAATATACAGGGTGTCCATAAATGTTTACCCTGAAAACAGTATGCTCTCATGTTTTAATGACGAATCTTACATCCGTTTTCTTTTTACAGGTGATCTCGTACACGCATAGAGTTTCTGTGCTGGTGTGTTTCGTCTACCGCATTCGCCGCTAGGAGCGCTGTAGTAGCTGTTCAGTTAAGATGGCGTCTGTGACAGAGAAGGCACAATGTGTTGTGTGGCTTACGGAAACAAAATCTCCTGTCAGTGTTCAGCGAAGGTCCAGAACAAAGTATGGAAAGAATCCACCTGATGTGAAGTTAATTAAGTCGTGGATGAAAAAATTCTTGGAAACTGGAAACGTGGAAAAGGGAAAGAGCAGTGGGTGACCATCAGTTTCCGATGGGACGGTGGAAAACATTCAAACTGCTTTCACACGGTCACCAAGGAAATCGGTGAGACAACCTTCATGCCAACTAAAGATACCGAAGTCTACGGTGCACAAGGTGTTACACAAATGTTTGAAGTTACACGCCTACAAGGTACAAATTGTTCAAGAACTGAAGCCTGATGACCGTGAGTGTGTGGCGTGAATACCGTTTAGACATTTTACGTGCCACTAGGGGTGCACATGTGGAAGCTTATTAAGTTCATTAACTATGTATCAAAACTTTGTATGTTTATCTACTTATGATTAAAACTGTGTTTGAATACGAGTGTTTATTTAAAAGTTATAGCATGCTTTAATCAGGGTAATAATTTATGGACACCCTGTACTAGCTTCCCTCACCAGCTATCTGCAAAGCAGATAGGATCCAGCTTTGGGACAGGATCTAGGGTTTAAAGCATTCCAGCTTGACCTTCACGAAGGTCAAGCTTGTTGCCCCTATATATATATATGAAAATTATTTCACGAAAGTAACACGTGAAAAATATTTATGATGAATAAAACCACGAAGGAAAGGAAACACAAAAAAAGGTGCTCAAGCGCTTTCGTCTAATGACATCCTCAGGAGCACTGAAGTACATAAAAGGTTACGGCCTATATATAGGTTACAGAAAGAAAAAATAAATAAATAAATAACATACATACACACAAACATACATATATATATATATATATATACATACATATCCACACACACACACACACACACACACACACACACACACATATATATATATAATATATATATATATATATATATATATATATATGCAATAAACGGAGAAGTAAAAATAAAAATTACAAATTAAAGAATTGGAATAATGGAATAATGCTTCAGTTTTATTTCATTCTAGCAACATTGTCAATAGAAATATTCTTGAGTCTGCCATTATCCAACTTTCAAATAACTTCAACATAAGCAAGGTCTTTTTCAACTCGATCCTGTTGTTTTGAATTCCTTCAAAACAAATTTAGATAAAAAGGGTAGGACGCTAAATCTTTGGTAAACTTGTACGCTACTTTATTAACTTTTAATCTTCATTTTATTTTTATATATATCGAAACTTGACTCTAAAAGGCAAAGTGTTAAAACCCGGGTAGATTTCCAGTATAAATTTGTATTTTTAATTCATTTGATCTTGTGCTAAAATCGATATTTTTCCTTATAAATCTGTATGCCTCTTTGTTAATCCTCTAATCTTTAATTTTTAATTTTTATTTTTACTTCTCCGTTTATTGCATATAATATATATAATATATATATATTATATATATATATATATATATATTATATGTATGTGTGTAGATATGTATATATATATATTATGTATATATATATGTATGTTTGTGTGTATGTATGATTTATTTATTTTTTTTTCTTTCTGTAACCTATATATAGGCCGTAACCTTTTATGTACTTCAGTGTTCCTGAGGATGTCATTAGACGAAAGCGCTTGAGCACCTTTTTTTGTGTTTCCTTTCCTTCGTGGTTTTATTCATATATATATATATATATATAATATATAATATATATATATGATGAAAAAACCATGAAGGGAAAAAGAAACACAAAGTGGTGCTCAAGCGATTTCGTCTAATGACATCCTCAGGAACACTGCAGTGAAAGAAGAGTTCAAGACAATATATAGGTTATTGGAAGTAACGGTAACGGTAACGGTAACGGTATTGGAAGTGAGCTGTGTTACCCATCTGCGTTCATGGAATCTTGTCTTAATAAGGCTAAACGAACCTTCTATCGTGTGAATAATAACACTCGCACCTTGTCAAAGAATATTTTAGTACTTCCATTTTTCCCGGGCTTCTTAGGCATTGCTAATGTACTTAAACTTTTGGATATCAGTGTAGTTTTTTCATATAACAATATTGTGAAAAACATCATAGTAAAAAATAGCCCTACCAATAATTCAGGCATTATCTATAAAATTGGGTGTAAGCAATGTGATTCCTTTTACATAGGTCAGACGGGAAAGGATTTGCAAACGCGTGTAAAACAGCATCAATATTCCGTTAGAACGGGACAGTTGTCCAGTGCCCTTTTTGTCCATTTGTCTGAGTTATCCCATTGTATTGATTGGAATAATGCATTAGTTTTGTTTCACTCTAGCAACATTGTTAATAGAAATATTCTTGAGTCTGCTATAATTCAACTTACAAATAACTTTAACATGAGTAAAGGTCTGTTTCAACTCGATCCCGTTGCTCTGAATTCCTTCAGAGTGGATTTAAACAAAAAGGGCAGGTTGCTAAACCTTTGGTAAAAATTTGTTTTTGTCTCTTTTGCCTTATAAATCTGTTTCTCTTGCAATTTTATTTTTCAATTTATTGTTGTATGCGTATTTCTTATATATATGTATATGTATGTATGTATGTGTATGTATGTATATATATGTATAGGTATATATATGTATGTATGTATTTATATATGTATGTATATGTATATATATATTTGGTTATGCGGGTGTACATGTTTAGTTGTATTATTTGTAATTTTTCCAATTTATATTTATTTTTATTTCTTTATTCTTTTGCTAAACGTTTGGTAACATTTGTTTTTGTCTCTTTTTTCATTATAAATCTGTATGTTTCTCTTACAATTTTATTTTTCAATTTATTGTGGTATGCATATTTCTTATATATATGTATATGTATGTATGTATGTGTATGTATGTATATATATATATGTATATGCATATATATATATATATATATATGTATGTATTTTTATATATGTATGTATATGTATATATGCTTGGTTATGCGGGTGTACATGTGTATTTGTATTATTTGTAATTTTTCCAATTTATATTTATTTTTATTTCTTTATTCTTTTGTGACCAACGGATCTTTCAGACATTAATTATAAAAACCGGCTCAGTATGTCTCAGTATGTCGCTTCCTCGCACCAACAAGGAAGTTTATACCGTTTAATTAGTCTGACTGACATCCACGGTTCTTCTTTGCAACTTTACTTTATCTGACTGCGAATTACGAAGACAACAATTTATACCTTCGCTCAATGGCGTACCCTCTCTCTCTCGGTCCGTTGAGAGACGGGAATGCTTCTTCTTGGAAGGATATAAAATGACGAGTCTTTTCCTTTGCTCAATCCTTTATTTGTACAAGATCGAAATCACTTTTAAAATATTAGAATTTCTTAGTAATTAGAAAAAACAATGAAACCCTTTTCACTACACTTGCTTAGAGAGTTATTAACGAACAAATGATTACATTTAAAAGCTAAGGGGACCAGCCGAACGGCCCGGCCCAAGGGCGGAACACTCACACCCACTCGAGGCCGAGGCGAGACTCTCACTCCCTACCTCTCGAAGCTGAGGCATGACTCCCTCAAGGCGTGTTCATTTCCTCCTTGAGAAAACCCAGTGGTGCCACGTTTACCAAAGTTTTATTTACTTGTATATTCCTACTCTAATAATGGTATTAACAAGAGAATTGGTATAAAATGATATTAGCAAAAGAATTTATACAATTGTAGTTTTATACTAGTCGAAAAGAACATTTAGAATTTTAGGAATCTCTGTTAAGATTATAGATGTGACAACTGTGGAGAGCATCGTTAGGCTTATCGAAAGGGTGCCAGAGAATCTGCGGGCATCGAAGCACTCTATACAAACATTAAAAATGTAACGGAATCATATTTTAATTTAGTTGAACAGAATAATATCTTTTAAAGGATTAATATGTTAATTTATACAAACAGAATTATATCTTTAAATTTTAACACAAATTTATTTTCTCGTAGAAACACTTTTCTACATATATACAGGGTGTCCGAGAATTATCTGTACAATTTTTGGCTGTTATTAAAAGTCAACCATGAAGTGTAGAAATTCCAGTGTTGTCCCATTTTACAGAGAATCTCATTAAGTTTTTTCTGATACCAAGTTTTGACAAGTTTTTTTAGAAATTCCAGTGTGTCCGAAAATTATCTGTACAATTTCATCTTTTAATAAAATTCTTGATAACACACGTAAAATTCTTAAACAAGATTATTTAGAATCTGTATTTTCAAAAGTTTCTTTTATTAAAGTAACGTTGTTACAAACATTCGATATGTGCACCATTAGTGATTCGCAAAACATCCAATCGATACTCCAAATGTTGCCATGTACGCTGCAGCATATCCACATCAATTCGCTCAATAGCATCTGTGATTCTTGCTTTTAAATCATCAATGTCTGTCACCCGCGTACATTTCTAAAAAAATTGTCAAAACGTGGTATCAGAAAAAACTTAATGAGATTCTCTGTAAAATGGGACAAAACTGGAATTTCTACACTTCATGGTTGACTTTTAATAACAGCCAAATATTGTACAGATAATTCTCGGACACCCTGTATATTCTTTATATATTGGGTTTATATTTCGTATATATACCTTATATATGTGGTATATATTTTTATAATTCTTTATATATCATCTAGGCATCATTTTGTTTTCCAATTTATATTTACTTGTACTTTTTTATTCGTTTGTGACCATAGTATGTATGATTCAGACAATAACTAAAAAACCTTTGGTAATTATTATTATTTTTTTTTTCCCTTATAAATTTGTGTGCCTCTCTTACAATTTATTTTTCAATTTTTTTTTTTTTTGGTTTATTTCTTTATTTCCTTGTGACATATACGGGCTATTTAAATTAATTCATCCAATTTCAACTGAGAATACTTCCGTACCTATCAACCGTGCATCAACTGGGCATACACCACATGAAAGAGGAAATCTCTAAGTTTTACAAAATCACCGCGAGAGGGCTCCAAAGTCACGCCGTGGCCTAGTCTAGCAACAAACAGTCAAACGAGGTGCTCACTCGCCGTTGGATTGGTCGCAGTGGGCCCCATGACTTGGTGCTCCACAGCTGGCCCCCTAGGTCGCCGGATCTTACACCGTGCGACTTCTTCCTTTGGGGGTACGTTAAGGATACTGTGTACGTGCCACCGTTGCCCTCATCTTTGGATGAGCTCCGAACTCGCATTGTTACTGCCGTAGAGTCAGTGACAACGGACATGCTGGAGCGAGTATGGGAGGAATTCGACTATCGTGTCGACGTTGCTCGTGTAACTAGGGGAAGTCACATAGAGCATTTATGAGGTGAGAGACAAAATTTGGACAGTTTTTCTTTTGGTTGATGTATCACAAATCACTCTGTATTTGTAACATTAAAAAATTCTCATTTGAAATCAGGTGAATCATTTTGAATAGCCCTGTACTATATCTCTCTTCTAAATTGTAAAGAATATTAGATTTCCTTTTGGCATCATCTATTAAATTGATTGTAAAAATTTTCCTTTTGAGCTTGAATTTGTAGACTCCACTTATAATTTTTATAATTTTTAGTTTTTTATCTGTTGGTTTATTTCTTTATGGTTATTTCGGCTGTGACGTATATATCACTAAGGCATTATTTTGTAATTTTTCCAATTTATATTTATATTTATTTTTATTTCTTTATTCTTTTGTGACCTTTTTACCATTTGAATTTATGTTGAATTTCGGGCAAAGTGCTATAAGTGTCATTTTTCCATACAAATGTGTTTGCTCCTCCCACAATTTTTTTCTATACTATATATATATATATATATATATATATATGTTTATTTTTGTAACCTATATATTGTCTTGAACTCTTCTTTCACTGCAGTGTTCCTGAGGATGTCATTAGACGAAAGCGCTTGAGCACCACTTTGTGTTTCTTTTTCCCTTCGTGGTTTTATTCATCATAAATATTTTTCACGTGTTACTTTCGTGAAATAATTTTCATATATATATATATATATATATATATATATATATATATATATATAAAATGTTAAAAAAAACAGTAAAAAGTAATAAAATAGTTAAAATCACAAAAAATTAAAAGATAAAACGAAAAATACTAAAAACTGAGAAGCTTTTCGAGGAATGCAACCTTCTTCTTTCAGGCGATGGAAGAAACTAAATTAAAAGTGTAAAAGAATTTAATTTTCTAAAAGAATCTTTATTCCTCCGGCAACTCAAAACGGCGCAAAATGTTTGAAGAATGGGTGACTTTGAAAGACAAAAATTAGTGACAAAATGAAGTCGAAAAATTCCGTCTCTAATATTGAAATTATTTGTATTTATTATAATGAAAGATTCAGTAAGTTTTCTTTTTTCGTTATTATTGATATTTAAAAGTAACTGAGCTTTACTCGTATCAATATTACAGCCTCTGTCCAAGCAATGTTTGTGCCGTGTTTTGACTGTATTTATGTTGGTAGAGCCGTCTTTTTAAAATCAATAGTTTCACCTATGTAACTTTTAGGACAATCCCTGCATGGGATCTGGTAAACGCCATTATTGGAGGAACAATTTGATAGTTGAATTTTTTTGCAGGAGACCACGGGTAGAACGGAGGATTTGTGAAACCAGATGAAGTTGGGGAGAACAACATCCCGAAGCGACTCAGCGTTAAATGGGATCACTAGGGCATCCCTAAAACTCTTAACATTAGTAATATTGTTATAGAGAAATAAGAGATTTTTCGGTAAAAAATGGGTGGATAACCCAGTTTTTTAAAAGAATCTTTGATGTAGTAAAGTTCGAATTCTAAATAGGAAGGGCTGCAGATCCTGAGAGCTCTGAAGAACATACCCATAAGAATACCTTTTTTTGTGGATATACTAAGTGAGGAAAGGAGTGGACGTATACAATGGAATAAATAGCTTTTTTGAACACAGTGAAAGCAGGTTCATTATTAAAAGATCTAATAATTGGAACGTCCAAGGAGATTCTTGAATTTTATTCTTCGGTTTCGATGGTAAACTTGATGGAGAGCAAAATATTATTCAACTGATCAAGTATGTGATTAGGATCAGAATCCAACGGAAGTAGAACGAAGACGTCGTCAACATAACGATACCAGGGGACAGAAGGATCAAGAATCTCAGGAAGAAACCTTTCGAAGAGCTCCATGAATATGTTACTTAGAGTAGCAAAAAGTGGGGAGCCCAAGCCGAGACCATCCTTCTGTCTAAAAATATTAAATTGTTAAACATAAAATAAGAATGTGACAGACTCAAGAATCTCAGGAAGAAACCTTTCGAAGAGCTCCATGAATATGTTACCTAGAGTAGCAAAAAGTGGGGAGCCCATGCCGAGACCATCCTTCTGTCTAAAAATTAAATTGTTAAACGTAAAATAAGAATGTGACAGACACACACGAATTAATTTTTAAAAAGGGGGAGATTGATCTGGATATCATTTTCCAGAAAGAACCCTTTAGTAAAAAGGGAAACAACATCGAAACTGATAATTTTTTATTCAATAAACTAATATCACCAATTTTATCTATAAAATACGAAGAATTTTTAGTATGGGCGTGAGAAATATTACCTAATAAAAAGGAAAGGTTCTTAGAGTGCCATTTGGCTAAACAATAAATAATTAACGCTCCCAGTATTAGAAATGATGGGTCAGAAAGGAATATTAGGCTTATGAACCTTGTCCTAAAAGTTACACAGGTAAAAACTACTCATTTTAAAAGACTGCTCTACCAACATAGATAGAGTATGAACACGGCAGATGATAATTAGGCCTTGCACAACCATCGTTTTGACAGAGACAATAATATAGATATGAATAAAGCTCAATTACTTTTAAATATCAATAATAACGAAAAAAGAAAACTTACTGAATCTTTCATTATAAGAAATACAAATAATTTCAGTATTAGAGACGGAATTTATCGGCTTGATTTTGTCACTAAATAATTTTTGCCTTTCAAAATCACCCATTCTTCAGAACATTTTGTGTAATATTGTATCTGGTTCGTAACTAGATGGAAGTCCAGTAGATTGCGATAATGTCACCTTCCTTTTTTCTCTTTTTTTTTTTCCTTCTTCAAGAACTAGAAAAGAATTAAAATTATGCGAGCCAAGTTGGCCGTAATTGCTTTTAATTAGGTGAACCTTTAATGTATTTCGAAGAAAGAAGTTGGTCTATTAAAATTCTCGTCAGACCTTATGCTTTAGAAGAGGGAAGAAGGGTTCTTAATACGACTTCAGAAGAGCTTTATGGACCTTCTTCTAAGTGCCTAATAGGATGATGGCACCAGACCAGAATTCATAAATGGAGGCACAATGGAGCGCAAATTCAGGTTTTCTACTTCCTGGACGAATCAAACTTCCCAACGCAAGCAGCATCAGATAATATATATATATGTGTGTGTATATGTGTGCGTGTGTGTGTGTGTGTGTGTGTGTGTGTGTGTGTGTATACGAGTATATATATATATATATATATATACACACACACACAGGGTGGCGCAAAAGTCGCGCATCATAGGAATTTTCAGTGGTGACTATAATATATTTTTTTCTTTTAGGTTGGGGATGGCTGCAAAATTAACAATAGACGAGACGGTGAGCTTGATTTTAATGTATGGAATAGTAGGTACAACAAATCGATGAATCGGTACAGAATTTAAATTCTGTACCGATTCGCGGGACTCGCGCAGAACTTTTAAGACTAAATTTCCAAAATATCTGTAAGTAAATTTATTTTAAGGAATTTGAATTAACTGTTATTTCTGGTGCCACATATAAATAAAATCTCTCTCTGTATAAATCTTTTTGAGACTTAACCTGAATAATTGCAAACACTTTCTTTAAAATTAAAATTTTGTTTTTAAACTTCTTTTGAATTTATGTCCCATTGTGAGTGAAATCAAATAAACTTTATACGAGGGAGTGTGTTGTTTCTACGCTACCTCGCAATGACTCTCTCTCTTAAGCCGAGGGTAAATTAATATTGAAAGTTCGAAATTTAAAGTGGGCTTCAAATAAGCCGAGAAAATTGCGCGTATAAAATTGAAAGGCCATCCGAGTGGATAGCCAGAACCACTCTGAACGAACGAACCCGCGCGCGTATAAAAAGTAAAATAAAGTTTATATACGTATCCCACGAATAATTATTATTAATTAGATTATCATAAAAAAATATTCAAATTTCTTAAACCGAAAGAACACTTTAGTTAAATAAAATTCTATTCCAGTCATCATTGGCGTTAAAAGTGTGGTGGAAAGTGTACATAGAAGGGATGAGGTCAAATGCAGCTGCAACACACCACCCTTACCCGGCCCAATGAACCCCCTTTGTCAGAAAGAATGACTTGTTCATATTTTTCTTTTAATCACATGTTTGAAAAAGGTGCGCGAGTTTTCGAACAAAGGTTCCACAATACCTTTCATCCTTGTTTTCGAAGGAGTTTCACCAGAACAATACTTGGTCAAACAGCTACATAATAATGATAATAATAATAATAATAATAATAATAATAAAATAATAATAATAATCTTCATAAATGTTTTTTAACATTCAAAAGCAAAAAGAAATGTGTTTTTTTTTAAGAATTCGAGACATGCCATACCATGTGAACAGTTTTTATCTCCCTGACATTCATATTAATATCTCTCTCTCTCTCTCTCTCTCTCTTTCTATATATATATATATATATATATATATATATGGAGCTATTGAAGAATAGGGACCCCAGCCTTCTTTAGTTAGGCTTATAAGGCTAACTAACGAAAATATCACGACCTAACCTAACCAATCGTTAGGTTAACTGTACGCTCTTGACGATTGGGTAGGTGAGGTCATGATATTTTCGTTAGTTAGCCTTATAAAGCTAACTAAAGAAGGCTGGGGTCCCTATTCTTCAATAGCTCCATATATATATATATATATATATATATATATTATATATATATATTATTTATTGATACATTCATAGTTTAAGTGGAAACATATATACATATAAGTTGGGAAGTGTAATGATTAAAAGCCTAGGTAGCCGACCTCTCTGTTGATAGAGAGATCGTGAGATTGAGTCTCGTGAAGAATGAAATTTCACACTTACTTGGCCGGACGTGGTTCGGATTCCATGTTAAGCTGCAGGTTTTAGGCAGAACAGCAAACTTGATCTTCGACGGAAGCGAGCTATATATATATATATATATATATATATATATATATATGTGCTCCCTTTTTATTTTTTAATGTCTCCGAATAAATGGAAAATATCAGCAGAATTCGGCCTTCTTCTCGGCCGAATTATACGAGTAGAGGAACGAAGGTGTAATTTTCTTGGATGGGACGACTTCATCAGACACGGAAAGGAACATCCGGCAGCCGTCCAATGACGCTCTCCACCCGTAATCGCTCCACACAATTACACGAATTAGCCAAAGTCGACTTCGTTTAACTTAAAATTATTTTACATTGTAAATTAAGAAAGAAGCGATGCGTGCAAATATGTACGTACACGTAAAATGTTGCGTGTATATATCTACGTGCGTGTACGAGCACTGGTGCTCGTATTTACACTGACATACGTATCGGAAGATCCCGGGTTCGATTCCCAGGTGGTTACTTCATTTTTTCATTTGTTCCGTTTTCTCTCTCTCGTCTTGCGCGGAATATCTCCTATACAAGCGTCGTTCTTTACGTTATTTATACTGCGTGTTCTTTGCAGTTGAATGTATACGTATGTGTGTATGTACGTATGTATACGTTTGTTCGGATCAAATGTAGAATTCGGACCCCAGCCTTCTTTAGTTAGCTTTATAAGGCTAACTAACGAAACTATCACGACCTAACCTAACCAATCGTTAGGTTAACTGTACGCCCTTGACGATTGGTTAGGTTAGGTCATGATATTTTCGTTAGTTAGCCTTATAAAGCTAACTAAAGAAGGCTGGGGTCCGAATTCTACATTTGATCCGTTTGTTCATTTCGAACAACTGTTCAGAATCGGACCGCGACCGAACCTTCTCGATAAACAGTATGTGCGCGCGCGTGTGTACGTGTGTGTGTGTGTGTGTATGTATGTGTGTGTGTGTGTGTGTGTGTGTGTTTCCGTGTACATTATACTCAAACACGTAAATATCAGTTCAATTTAAAGTCGAAATTACCCGACCGTCGTAATAACTACAATTTAAAAGTAATATAAAAAACCGCACTAAATTGTAGCAAGTTATAAAAGGGTGTAATTAAAACTAATTGATATATGCAATTTTACCTTGGGGAGACTCGGCGTTAATATTCAAATAATAGACCAACTAATTCTACCCTAAGGTGATATTACAGTTCCTACAGTAATTTATATATATATATATATATATATATATCATGCGATGGACCAAAATATAATTTTTTCTCTCTTTTTTAACATTTATTTTTGTGAAAACATAAAAATAATGTAAATATTTTAGAGGTTTGAGGCGGTATTTTGGGTGAAATTTATGAATGGAATTACTTCTGTATAACTTGAGTTTCCAAGTTAATGGTTTTGCGATATCAATAAAGTTATTATTTCGCGGTGTACCTAATTTTTATTTTATTCCTCATTTTTATTTTTTATTTTATATACCTTGGTTAACCTTGGTTTTTGCTTACCCCAGAATTATTCATTCTGATGAAGGTCAAGCTCGTTGCTCCACCTTAGACCTACGGCTTAACGTTCAATCCGAACAACGACCCACCACGAGTGCTCAGAATTTACCAAGTCTTCGCCGGGACTCGATCTCATGACCTCCCGATCAGCAGTAGCAGCAGCCCAGCGTCTTAACCACTAGGCACCCATTTATCTACCAACAAATTTTATTGTATGGAAGAATGAACAGCTGGGTTTGCTGCGCGCCGACTCTCGTCACCAGGTATGGAACCCAGGGTCGGTGGATTTGTAGTCAGCGATAATAACCACTACAGCCAATAATCCTATCAATGAATAATTTCTTCTATTATCAGCAATTTTAATATATATATATATATATATAAAGGAGAGAGAGAGAGAGAGAGAGAGAGAGAGAGAGAGAGAGAGAGAGAGGGGTGGTGGAGAAGAGTTACATGAACCACTGGGTAAATTACAGTTAATACTGGAAGTGGTACCCTTAAAAAGAAGTCCCTTTTGGATTCGTTACACAACATAATAATGAACAATGAGCCTCAAATTGACACACTAAAATCTTATTTTCTGTTTCAATTTCTCATTTCTCTGAGACGTTCAACGAAAACGACCAACAAACAGTAATTAACAGTTAACAAACATTATGGTTACACCAAACAAGAAAGTGCTTTCAAGTTAATGATTACCAGTTTCGATAGTGACTGTAATTTATCCTATATTGCGTGACTTTTGCGCCACCCTGTATATATATTATATATATATATATATATATATTCCACTTTAAAACTTTTATAAAATGCTAAAATATGTATGGGTTAAATTTAATTTTTTATTACACGTATAAAGAACGTTATGAATACTTAATTGTAATCATAAAACATAATTAAATACACATTTGAGATAAAGAATGAAATTTTACGATGGCATTTTTTGCTGCGTGAAATCTTATCGAGGTCTTAAGCATTAAAATATGTAATTTTCGTAAAATTCATTGCGAAATTATCGCATAATACACTCGCACATGTCTTAAATATATGATATAAAAAATATATATATATATTTTTATTATTTATGATGAAAATAGCCAAGAAGAAAAATTAAAACGCGAAATAGTGCTCAAGCGATTTCGTCTAATGCCATCCTCAGGAACACTAATATTAATAACAAGATTGAGACAGTAAATACAGTCCATATGGAATAACAAAAATGGTATGATTAGTGCAGAGAATATTGGAGGAGGAGCAGACAGTCCAAGTGGGAAAGCTATCAGAGCTTTAGCGCCTTTTCTTATCTAAATCTGATCTTAAAGAATTCAAAATAACAGGATCGAACGAAAGAGGGCCATGGATATGTTGAAATTGTTTGTAAGTTGAATGTGTGTGTGTTTGTGTGTGTGTGTGTATGTGTGTGTGTGAGAGAGAGAGAGAGAGAGAGAAGAATTTAAGAAGAATATAAGAAATATTTTATAAACTTTGTAAAAGCTAAAATACACTTGATTAAATATTATTCCATGAATTTCAGTGGAAAGTCACGCAATTGCTACATCCTTAAAAAATAATTATATATAATATATATATATATAATTACTTTTTTAAGGATGTAGCAATTGCGAGATATATATATAAACAGTGTAGCTGCATTAGAAGAGTTGCACAGCATGCGGTGACTGCTCAAAAAACCACCACGAGTTGCGTTTCTCTTTAACACTACTTTGTGGTGAACATACTGGCTCATAAACATGTTCTAAGGCGACCGTATGAGCGCTGTGCTACGCCATATCAATCGCCGAATCCATCTACAGACACCCAAAGGCAGATTAAATTGGACTGGAAGAAGTTGCGAGTGAATCTTAATTACTATCTCGCTATGATGGGCATATCGAGACTTCATATTTATGTAACCCACGTTCCAGATGCTCATTGCACAGTGGGTTATATGCCCAAAAGTGGACCGGCGCCTTAACGCCATCTGTCAGAGTGTGGCATGGGGCACGGCTTATCCTTCAGTATAGTCGTTAACCGGACTCAAGTGGTTTGTTCGATGTTTGATGGGGTTGTTTAACCTCCTTCGCAACAGCAAAGGTCATATGACGGAGGGGGCCTACAGCTTAACATGAAATCCGAACCAAGAGTCGCTACATAATCTGGACGCAGAGAACGGTCTCCCATCCAATACTACCCAATCTCAAAGTTGCTCAACTTCGCTTCGCTAACACTGGTCTACAGCCAAAATGCTTCGGAAATAAAAGTAGTCAATCTTTACTAATTTTGGGTCACTGAATACGAAAATGATGCCTAAAATTGCCAATTGGCTCTATTTATAAAGATATCAGGCAACCCTGCACCCTACTAACTGGACTGCATCTGTCGCGTAATATGTAGACGCCTGTGACACATCGACGCATTGACTCTACTGTGCATGCGCGTAGTTATATTTTTTATTTTAATAAATTAATGTAAGTATATACATATATATACAATAAAATGTAATTTTAAATTTATCTATTACATTATGTATTTGTAAATTATTTATTAAAAAATAGATTGGATCATTTTAACATATTGCTTCCCATAATGTTTTTGATATTAATATAAATGGAATACTAACCTAACTTAACCTTACCTAATTTAAAATTATTAAAATGCAATGTAATTACATTAATTTATTAAAATAAAAAAAAATATAACTACGCGCATGCGCAGTAGAGGCAAGGCGTCGATGTATCACAGACGGAAGTCATACAGTGCACCCTTGTCAAACTCTTTTTAATGTTTGCTTTTGAAACTGAATTTTTTTCAGCCTAATTTGAACAAAGATGCCTCGTAATTGCGTGAACAGTGTAGACAACTTCTGTTATGTTTGTGGAGAATTGACTTTTGCCTCACAAAAGCGTGCTATAACCGCCGTGATTAGGAAAGCCTATCACCTTTATTTTGGCTGTAAGACTGGAGATCAGGACAAGAGCTGGGCCCCACACATATGCTGCAATACTTGTGCAACAAACCTGCCAGTTGTTGAATCGGAAAAGGAAATCTATGCCTTTTGCAGTGCCAATGGTGTGGAGGAAACAAACAGATCATGTCAGCAATTGTTACTTCTGCATGGTGCCTCCAGTCAAGAAAGGTATTTGCAAGAAGAAAAAGTGGATTTTACAATATCCGAATATACCCTCTGCTATACGCCCGGTACCTCACGGCGAGGGACTACCCGTTCCTGAGCCACCACACTCATTCTCCCTGGAGTCAGAGGACGAGGAGAATGAAGGAACCTGCGAAACTTGTGAGCCTTCAACTTCACAAGACCCTAAATTTGTTTATAACTTGATATCTTCTAAACCGCACATGATAACTCAGAATGAATTAAACGACCTTATCAGAGATTTAGAACTGCCAAAGAGTAAGGCAGAGCTGTTGGGCTCCAGATTGCAGCAGTGGAATCTCCTCGCTGAAAATGTTAGTGTGTGTAAGTTTCGTGATCGTCAAAAAGATTTTGTCCCATTCTTCATTATGGAAGGTGACCTTGTAGCTTGCAACGACATCGATGGTCTGATGGCAGCTCTCAACATTATTCACAATCCTGATGAGTGGAGACTGTTCATTGATTCATCGAAGTTGAGTCTAAAAGCTGTTTTGTTGCATGTTGGCAACGTATTGCCATCAATTCCAGTTGGTCATGCAGTCCACATGAAGGAAACATATGACAACATGAATTAGCAACTTTATGAACTGCATAAACTGACAAACATCAGTGGCAGGTTTGTGGTGATTTGAAAGTTTTTGCTATCGTGCTTGGACTGCAGCCGGCGTACACAAAGTATTAAACTCTTCTATATGAATGTGATAATCGGCATAAGACTTGAACAACAAACAACGTAACATGATACAGTTTTGCCGACATTTTCTCTAACTCGGACGAAGCTCTAACTATGCGAGGCTGCCATGACATTAATTGGTGCCGGCACTATTAATATTATCTCTTTATACTGTCGAATTCGACTAGACTGAAGTATTGCTGTTTTCTGTGTGAATGGGATAGTCGGGCTAGGACTTTTCATTCCAGCAAGAAGGATTGACCAATCACATTAACTATAATATCTTCGTAACATGATACAGTTTTGCCGACATTTTCTCTGCTAACGGTGACTTATTGGGTGACGTATTAAACCCATATTTGGTGTCAAGAACCGCTACGTTATACGTAATAATCATTTTAATGACGTTTCTGGTGATATAAATGACTTGGTGACGTCAGAATCCTTTTTATTACTCGACCGGATGACGTGACAGTAGCATGGAAGATTAATAATTTCTTGCTCGAAATGACCGGATGTGGTGAGTTTCGTACGGTGTAACATGACTCTCCCGCGGCGTGCGCCAGAGGTAATACTAAGCTCTGGCGCAAACAGTAGTATGGCCGCAAAAAAAACTTTTCACATCAATGTAGAGTAAGGAGAAATGTTATGCATCGAATACGATGGGTATAGAATAAAATACAAAAATAAATAACATATATAAAAATAAAAACAAATTAATATATGTGAAAATAAAAATAAATTAAATAATTAAAATATATAATAATAATAATAATAAGAACAAAAGTAAAATATACCTATATAGTGGGCTGATTCGTTTTAGCTGTTCATTGATTCATCGAAGTTGAATCTAAAAGCTGTTTTGTTGCATGTTGGCAACGTATTGCCATCAATTCCAGTTGGTCATGCAGTTCACATGAAGGAAACATATGACAACATGAAATTGCAACTTTTTGTACTGCATAAACTATGACAAACATCAGTGGCAGGTTTGTGGTGACTTGAAAATTGTTGCTATCGTGCTTGGACTGCAGCCGGGCTACACTAAGTATTGCTGTTTTCTGTGTGAATGGGATAGTCGGGCTAGGACTTCTCATTACATCAAGAAGGATTGGCCACTCCGACACTCATTGGAACCTGGAACAAAAAATGTTCAGTATCCTCCACTTGTAGAATCGAGCAAGATTTTGTTACCACCCTTACACATCAAACTGGGCGTCATGAAAATTTTTGTTAAGGCTATGGATAAAATGGGGGCAGCTTTTAAGTACCTCGGTGGTAAATTCCCAAAGCTCAGTGAAGCAAAAATCAAGGAGGGTGTATTTGTTGGTCCACAGATCCGCGAGCTTCTTAGAGATGAGGAGTTCGACCGTATCCTAGGTGGTGAGGAGAAGACAGCGTGGAATGCTTTCCGGTTAGTAGCAACCAATTTTCTCGGAAATACCAAAGCTGACAATTACAGGGAGCTGGGGGAAAACCTGCTGTTGTCCTATCAAAAAATGGGCTGCAATATGTCTTTAAAGATACATTTCCTCCATTCGCACCTGGAATTTTTTCCGGCCAACTGCGGAGCTGTCAGCGATGAACATGGTGAACGTTTCCACCAGGATATCTCAGCGATGGAGAAACGCTACCAGGGGAAATGGAGTCCATCATTGTTAGCAGACTACTGCTGGACAATAACAAGAGATGCTCCAGAAGTTGAATACAAGAGACAAGCAAAGAAGCGACGGGTTGAATCAATATAAGTGACTGCATTATACAGGTATGTTACTAATATATGGTATACATATGCGCAAAATGTGTAACTTAAATTTTCTTGGAAATTGTAGCCAATCGACTGTTTTTATGGTCATATTCGTTTTCAGCACCCCAAAATCCATAATAGGAAACACATTTTATCTCCGAAGCACAAACTTTTTCAAAATTTGTAGAAAAGTGTAATCAACGGAAAGTGGTCCTGCGACATGGCCACGACGTAGCCCGGCTCAACTTGGCTTTACTTACTTGAGGTGAAAATTCGATTGTTACTTATCTGAACGTAATAATAGCCCCTTTCTCACCGACGCCTGTTAGGCCTGGTGGCCTGTCAGTAGCCATGCTCGATTAATCTTCTCCACTCGCTACGGTCTCGGTACCCCTCATTCTCTTCCACTTCCGCCAAAGATATTCCTATCTTCTCCAATACTTCCTCCACACCTTTATGCATTTCTGCTGGTTGCTTCCCTTGTGGAATCCAATTTAAAAATTTCTTTGGGTACCGTGTATTTTCCATTCTTTGGGTGTACCCATACCATCTTAGTTTATTCTTCTCAGTTATATCTAAAACTAATGTGACGTCCAAACTAATTCTTATTTCGTAGCCTATCTTGTTTAGCGACTCCCTTAATAGTTCTTAGCATCTCATTTCCGCAGCTTATATTTGTGATTTTGTCTTTGTTGTTAATGACCAGGCTTCTCACCCGTAAATTAATATTGGCCTCAAAATAACTGTGTATATGATCACTTTACATTTTGTTAGTATTATTTTATTTTATCTTTAAGAAGAGGATACAGTAGGCTCACATTTAAGTTATACTTACTCATTTTATTACTGATTTCAGTTTGTTGGAGATTTTCATCGTTAAAATTAACTCCCAAATATTTGATGTTGCTAACTTGTTTGAGTTTTGGTCTCCAATAAATATATTACAGTCTTCTTTATGGCCTCTTACGCTCATTACTTCAGTTTTTGCGACATTTATTTTCATTCCCGTTCTGCCTTGGACATCACGCCACCTGTATATAGCCATCTGCGAGTCTCTGCCGTTCTCGGTCGCAATGGCTACGTCATTGGCAGGTGCAAAAGTATCTTCCCTATCTTCGTTTACGCATATCTCTTTAAGACACTGGTGCATGTAAGCACACCGAACAAAAAATTAGTCACCCCTCTCAGAATGTACCTAATAACGTGTGACGGCGCCTCTGGCCTTGATAACCGCACGAATCCGGCGAGGCAGAGACTCTACGAGGTTGTGCATGTACTGAACATCGATTTGCTGCCACTCGTTCATCAGCCGGTCCCGAAGTTCCGCCAGAGTCCTGCGCTTCACTTTCTGTTTCCAGCCTGAACAACACCTTCGACGCATTCAGGATTAAAGGCTTCATTGGACCTGCGATGTACTCGTCGCCTCCCATCATTGGAAAACAAACAAAAACGGGACTCATCGGACCAAATTACACGTTTCCAATCTGCCGCAGTCCAGTTTTTGTGCCTCTGAGCCCATTTATAACGTGCCAATTTGTGACTTGCTGTTAACAGCGGCCTCTTCCGTGGTACCCTGCTCCAGATGTCCATCGCATGCAGTTCTCGTCGCAATGTCCGTTCGGAAATTGGTCGCTGGAGAACCTCATTGGTTTCTTGGAGCAATTGTTCTCTGGTTTGAAAACGATTTGCAGTTACTAGACGAGAAACATGGCGGCGGTCCCTATTGTCGAGAATTGTTTTCCGGCCGCAGTTACGCCGTCGATTGTCAGTTGATTGCGAACTACACCACTCTTTGTAAACTCGCTGGACAGTACGCGTTGACACACCAACAAATTGGGCTACTTCAGACATTTTGTGTCCGTGGGCTCTGCCAAACACGATGGCTCCTTTTTGCCACTGAGTAACGTCTGCCTCACGACCCATTTTGCAGACTATATCCAACACACACTTTGTTCTTCACCACCTCACGAAACAGATCTGATCCTGTGTGCTACGTCACCGCTACTTGTCACTTACCAATGCTACATCAGCGCCCTCTGTGTGACCTTGAACTTCCTACTATCGGTGCTATTAGGGGTGACTAATTTTTTGTCCGGTGTGCTTATATTATAAATAAATAGTAAGGGGGATAGTACACCTCCTTGTCTGACACCGGTCAGGTCACTATCACGTTCTCTGCATTTCACTCTGCTTTCGCAATGTTGGTAAACACTTTTCATAGCTTTAATTAGTTTAGGTTCCACGCCATATTCTTCCTGTCTCAGTGCTCTCCAAAGTTTCTTTCTTGGCACTCTGTCAAAAGCTTTCTTCAGATCGATGAAATTTTCTCCTTTGATTCCACTCCCAGCTTTTCTCTAACATCATTTTCACGGCAAATATCAGGTCTGTTGTGCCCCTGTTTGGCCTGAAGCTTTGTTGCCATTCTCCCATTTTCTCTTCTACTTGCGTTCTCGGTCTCTGCTCCAAAATTCTTTCATGTACCTTCCCAACGTGCAAAAGCAGAGAAATTCCTCGACAATTTCCACAGTCTGTTTTTTTCCTTATTTGTACATTGGACATACTGTACTACTATAGCCTTCCCCCAATCTAGAGGTACTTTACCTTGTTTCCATGCAGCATTGAAAACTTGTCTTAGCTAGTTTATTCCCTCTACCCCCAACTGCCTTGACAATTTTAGCAGACAATTCGTCATCTCCCGGTACTCTCCGTTTTTCATTTTTTTAAGTGCCCTCTCAGTTTCTTCGTATGTTATTCCGTCTCTCTCATATCCTTCATGTTATTCCGTCTCTCTGATATCATTCATGTTATTCCGTCTCTCTCATATCCTTCATGTTCTTCCTCATACACATCTTCCTGCACTTCTTTTTCTTCAAGGTCTCCTTCTCTCACACTTAATACTTTTTCAAAATATTCTTTCCATATCTGTGCACTGTAAATAAGTTTGCACTACTATTATCTTTTATTACATATGACGGAGGAGATGCGCCTTTTCTATAATTTTTAGCGAAATTATAGATAAGCCTTCTAGTGCCCAGCGAGTCTTTCTGTAAATCCCTTCCGATTTTGGCCCATGCTTCTCTTTTGGCTGTGCACTTCGCTATTTTAGCTTGGCCTCTCGTTTCAACATATTCTGACAATCTGTGACGATCTATGCAACACATTAGGCAATGTCTCATTCATAATTAAGAAACCTGGTGCAGCATTCCCAAAACAGGTTCTTCGATCCATACACTTCACCATGGTGTACCCACACCTACAATACTGAGCCATTAGTGCTTACGGAAGAACACGTCAATTTTCGCTACAGCCATTGGTATTAACGCCAAAAAAGATGAATTAGGACAAACTAAACATTGCCTCATACAACATATATCAAATCGTCCATAATACTGCTCCAAAAATCATCCAAAATAAAATAGTTTTCCAAACACAAAACCGCTTCAACACATGACAATCAAATACGTACATCAGAAAACGGAATTATACTCTAAATTGTGCGACTAGATCCTTATCCTCAACTGTTCCAAACCTTTGGAATTCAATTGCTCAAAAGATAAAATAATCTAAGACACTAAAAATCTTTCACAGGAAACAAAGACAAATTCATCAACTAATACAAGCCATAACTCTATCCCTTGTCTTATTTCAATAACAAAATTAAACTACATGCTCTTGTTTTCATATTTCTATGTAGCAAAACAAAAATAATAATACTAACTGGTAAAATAAAACCAAATATGAGCAAGGTCAAGGCATCTAAGGTTGTTAAGATACTGAATAAGGAAGGTTAATAATATTTCGATATTTTAATTATGTAATATTTAATGATATTTCAGCGTCTAATATCCAAATAAATACGAAGGTATAATTTTAGCTGAATAACTATAAGTAATTATGCGTAGTTATATGAATGTGTAATCTTAGCTAAATATCCTAACTTTCTAAACATATGTTTGTAACTTACCACAGAAAATCTCCATGTACTTTTCCTTTCTTTGCCCCTCTATCTTTAAAGCTAATGTACATAACTTCGCTATTTTGCATTATCTATCAAGATTTACCATACAACTCCATTTTCCCAATAAAACAAAATTTGCTTGTTAATAGCAGTTCTTTGCTATGTAAATATTGTGAAGGCATTACCGTCCCATTTATCCGAATGTACTCGTATATTGGGCATATATATATATATATATATATATATATATATATATATATATATGGACATATGTATGTATGTCTTTGTGTGCATTTATACAGGGTGTTATAAAATTATGTTTCATAAATCAGTATACATATTCAGGACGTCAAAGTGAACAAAAAGTTCCTATGAGCCTAAATTCGCAATCGCTTCGTTTCTGAGATACGTTGCTTTTTTGCCTAGGACGATCTAATTAAAATGAAAGTCATTAAAGTTTATCAAAGTTTATTTACAGCAAGTGCTCAAAATGGTTTCCCTGAATCAGAGTACATGCTTCATCGCGTCGTTGAAAATTTTGCTACATACGTTCAGAAACACCTACATGCTTGCGTATTGCTTCTGAACAATCCTGAACACGTTGCCACAATTCATCTATGTTATTAACTTCTCTTGCATAAACAATATTTTTTAAATAAACCCACAAGAAAAAGTAAATTGCATTTAGGTCCGGAGGCCTGGGTGGCCAAGCGACGGGACCATGCCGCCCAATCCACCGCTGAGGATATTCTTCATTCAGAAAATTTCGAACAGCAACAGCATTTTCGTAAACTTTAATGACTTTCATTTTAATTGGATCGTCCTCAGCAAAAAAGCAATGTATCTCGGAAACGAAGCGATTGCGGATTTAGGGTCAATTTGACGTCCTGAATATGTATACTAATTTATGAAACATAATTTGGTAATACCCTGTGTGTGTGTGTGTGTGTGTGTGTATATATATATATATATATATATATATATATACAGGGTGTCCGAGAATTATCTGTACAATTTTTTGCTGTTATTAAAAGTCAACCATGAAGTGTAGAAATTCCAGTTTGTCCCATTTTACAGAGAATCTCATTACGTTTTTTCTGATACCAAGTTTTGACAAGTTTTTTAGAAATTCCAGTGTGTCCGAACATTATCTGTACAATTTCATCTTTTAATAAAATTCTTGATAACACACGTAAAATTCTTAAACAAGATTATTTAGAATCTGTATTTTCAAAAGTTTCTTTTATAAAAGTAACGTTGTTACAAACATTCGATATGCGCACCATTAGTGATTCGCAAAACATCCAATCGATACTCCAAATGTTACCATGTACGCTGCAGCATATCCACATCAATTCGCTCAATAGCAGCTGTGATTCTTGCTTTTAAATCATCAATGTCTGTCACCCGCGTACATTTCTAAAAAACTTGTCAAAACGTGGTATCAGAAAAAACTTAATGAGATTCTCTGTAAAATGGGATAACACTGGAATTTCTACACTTCATGGTTGACTTTTAATAACAGCCAAAAATTGTACAGATAATTCTCGGACACCCTGTATATATGTACGTATATATATATAATATATATATATATATATATATATATATGTGTGTGTGTGTGTGTGTGTGTGTGTGTGTTCGTGTATATGTAAATATATGTCACATGAACATGTATGTATGTGTGTAAGTATAAGTAGTATGACCGTAAAAGGAGAGAGTGCAGAACAATTGCAATGTTGATCAAATGAGTGCCAGTGCCACCCCCCTCCAAGTGTCAACCCGCATCCCCCACACCCCAGGATGCCAAAAAAAAAGAAAGAGGGAATTCCCCTAGCAAGCTGCGGGAGTCCACCTAACCCAGTGATGGCGAACCTTTTCAAACCTGGGTGTCAAAAATTAAAAATTTTCGTGATCATATTCAAGTGGCGTGTCACATACATAAACGATCACTGTTATCAAAGGAACATCGCAATTATAATAATAAAACTATCTATTCTAGCTCATTTGAACAATACAGGAAAAATAAAAATAAATGACAATAAAATGTTTTAAAATAAAAATACAATTTTACCTGTTATTTAGTGACTTCTTTGTCGCTGTACTCTTGAAGAAAGCTCTTTTATAGCAGGTGTGTAATTCGTACATTTTAATGCTACACAAGCAGCACTGACGTCATCAACCAATCTGTCTCTCTTGTCCGTTTTGATGTTATTCAAAGTTGAGAACAAAGTTTCGCAGGAGTAAGTTGATGAAAAAATTGTCAGTCTAGCTTTGGCAAGTCTTTTAAGCGTGTCAAAAGTTTCCGGGATCCAGTTCCACACTTTCAGAATTTCATTGTCAGAATTATTATTCACAGATCCCTGCAAAAGGTCTCGCTCGAGTGTTTCTAACTCAGATCTAAGATCAATAAACTTTTGCTTCCAAATAGAGCTGGATTGGAACTCTGCTAACTGCATTTCAAAGTCATTTAAATCTAACCAGTCAAACAAATCTAACTTTAGATTTGTAAAAACAGCTTTATCAGGATATTTTACAAAATTTATTGTTCCTTCTAACTCTCTGAACTGCACAAATCTTGTTGAAAACTGCTCATTTATAGAGTTTAAAATTTCAACAAATTGTTCTCGAGCTTGTTCCAAGTCGTCTCTGTCTTGGCACTTCATTTCATCAAAATGTTTCTTCAACCTATGAAAGTACTTATAACTTCTACTTTCCAAGTCACGTTTAAAAATGTTGAGCTTGCTTTCAAAGCCTTTGATCAAGCCAAACATAACATCAATAGTTTTTCCAAAACCTTGTAATTTAATATTGAGTTCATTCAGATGTAATGACAGATCAGTGAAAAACATAAGTTTACTGAGCCAAGCCACATCAGTTAATTGAGGAAACTGTTCTATATTTTTCATATTTAAAAATAGCTTGGTTTCATTTAAGCATTCCACAAAACGTTCAAGTACCTTACCGCGACTTAACCATCGCACATTATTATACGTAAGTAATCCATTATAAACTGAATCAACTTCATTTAACAGTGACATAAATTCTCGTTTGTGCAAAGCCCGTGAAGCTATCAAATTGACTATTTTTGTCACAACTGCCATTACATCATTAACTTCTTTTAAGCCTACCGTTGCACACAATACCTCTTGATGTATAATACAGTGAAAGCATACAAGCGGATGACCAACAGTTTCTGTAAAATGTTTCACAAATCCAACATTTCGTCCAACCATATTTGGGGCACCATCTGTCGTAACTGACACTATTTTTGACATATCTATCTGTTTATCACGAAGCATTCTAACAACAACCTCACATATATCTGCTCCTGTTGTATTCAGAAGCAAATTTTCTAACTTAAGTAATTCGTCATATATTGCATTGCCACTGGGATATCTAGCAATAATAGCTAATCGAGCCGATGACGTAGCATCGGTGGTCTCATCGAGACAAATAGAAAAGAAATCACATGCATTTAATTCTTTTTTCACTTGATTTTCTATATCAGAGTTCATCTTCATCACTCTGTCTTTAACAGTATTTCTACTAATTGGTAATTCATTAATACGCTGAATAATAGCTGCTTTATTTTGAAAGTCATCAAATAAAAATAGTGCACATTTCATAAAAGCTTCCTTAACGAAATCTCCATCACTAAGTGAGTTTCCATGCTGGACAATAATATGTGAAATACTGAAGCTTGCAGACACTAAATTTGAAGGCCCACTTACAAATTTAAGTAAATTGTCTGATTGAGACTGTTTATCTTTTAACATTCGCAATATATATTCTTTACGTTCTTGCTCACTTTTTTCCAGAAGCCACTGGTGGTTAGTGTCGAAATGCCTTTTCACATTCCAAGTTCTGCTCACAACTGTTTCACTACACAGGATGCATAGAGCTTTGTCGTTCGTATCAATAACGCCATATTTTTCAGTCCACCAATCTTGGAAACTCCTTCCGCTTCCTTTCTTTGACAATTTTATTTTTTTGTTTACTGATTCCGCCATTATGATAAGGCTGAAATATTAAAAAACAATAGCAATTCAAAATCGTTAACACAAATATTTAATGTGACAAATGGATGTTAGAACAAGTAAAACGATGAATTAACGTTAGGCCTAATTAGTTTCAACGGTACCACAGTTAATAATGTTAATGGAGATAAATTTTCATTTTCCAACACAATAATATCAATAACACATAATACTAATAATTAACACCAGCAAACACTTAATATTAATTAATAATGAAACATAATCAAACAGCTGATACGGACGAAGCGTTATATCGTGAACTAAAGCGAATAATCGGTAGTGAGCAGGCTTTAGTTATGGGTGACTTTAATTGCGCTAACGTAAATTACGATACAATGCAGGGAGACGCGGAAGGTAATCGTTTAGTTAATTTTCTCGAGGATAGCTTTCTTATTCAAAAGGTTGGGGAACCTACGAGGTTGGACAGTATTTTAGATTTAGTAATAACTACGGATGATAGGCTAATTACTGATCTTCAAATAATAGAACCGTTGGGCAATAGCGATCACAATATGGTAGAGTTTGTCCTCTCAGTAAGTCACTCGAAACCAGCTAACTCGACGAAAATTCCTAACTTCCAGCACGCAGACTTTAGTAAATTTCGAAATAAATTGTCACACGTCAATTGGGAAAACGTGATGGGGAACTCCAACGCAAAACTAATGTGGGAATCGTTCGAAACAGTATTTAGGACTATAAATGAGGAATGTGTACCGTACAAAATTAAGCGTGCGAAAGTAAACAACAAGCCCTTGTGGTTTACTTCTAGAGTAGGAGACATTATAAAGAGTAGAGATTGGGCTTATAGACTACATAAGTGCGATAAAGACAATTTGTGGTTACAAAACAACTACATATCTCTAAGGCGTGAAGCGAAAAGTGTAATAAAAAAGTCCAAGCGCGAATTTGAAATCTCCATAGCTCGTGACGGTAAAGAAAACCCCAAGCGATTCTTTCAATACGTCAATAATAGAAATCCAGTAAAAAGCGTCTTGGGGCCTTTGAAAAATCTAAACGGAGATCAAGTTTCTGAAAACAAGGAAATGGCTACCTTGCTAAACGAATTTTTTAGGTCAGTTTTTACTATAGAAGATGTAACAAATATCCCTACGGTCACGGACATAATACCGTTTGATAATGGTAATATTTTGGATAATATAGTGGTTAGTGAAGGGGAGGTAACGCGCTATATTGATAAAATGAAAACGCGTAAATCACCGGGGCCGGATTCCATATATCCCATACAACTAAAAGAATTAAAAGATAGCATTGTTGTGCCGCTAACAAAGATTTTTAATGCGTCTATTTCTGAGGGGTGCGTACCAGATAATTTCAAGTTAGCAAACGTAACACCTATCTTTAAGAAAGGCGATAAAGGTGCGGCGGGAAATTATAGACCAATCAGTTTAACGTCTGTTGTAGGTAAGCTACTGGAATCAATAATTAGGGATCGTATAGTCGAACACTTAGAATTCCATAAGCTAGTTAGAAATACGCAGCACGGATTTAGGCGAAACAAATCTTGCTTAACTAATCTTTTAGAATTTTTCCAAAGCGTGGTTGACGTTTACGATAGACATCGGGCGGTTGATGTAGTGTATTTAGATTTTCAAAAAGCGTTTGACACCGTGCCGCACAAAAGACTCATTGAAAAAACTAAGGCTCATGGAATCAGGGGTGTAGTAATAAATTGGCTAGAAGAGTGGTTGCGAGGCAGGAAACAGAGGGTGGTCGTTGATGGAGCGGAGTCGTGTTGGGCTAATGTAGCGAGTGGCGTTCCTCAGGGTTCTGTATTGGGCCCCTTGCTTTTTCTTATATATTTTAACGATTTAGATGTCGGCCTGGTCAGTACAGTTTCAAAGTTTGCGGATGACACGAAGCTGGGTGGTAGGGCGATTAATGACGAAGATAGAGGTAAAATTCAGGAAGATCTGAATAAAATCGTTGATTGGTCAGTCACATGGCAAATGAGATTTAACGTTGATAAGTGCAAAATTTTGCATATAGGTTCACGTAACGGTAATTTTGCGTATAGTATGTCAGGGAAAGATTTAACAAGCGTAGAGCAGGAAAAAGATTTAGGAGTTATAGTCATGGGTGATTTAAAAGTAGCGAAACAAAGTACAGCAGCGGTCAATAAGGCGAATAAAGTGTTAGGTTTTATAGCTCGAAATTTTGAGTACAAATCGCGCGATATTATAGTTCCACTTTATAAATCATTAGTTAGACCCCATTTGGAGTACGCGGTCCAATTTTGGAATCCGCATATGCGCAAAGATATAGACAAAATCGAAAGAGTTCAAAGACGAGCAACTAAGATGATTCCGTCGCTTAGGTCAAAGTCGTACGAGGATAGGCTTAAGGAGTTAAAATTGACAACACTCGAGACTAGGAGGTTAAGGGGTGATCTAATCCAGGTTTTCAAAATTATGAATGGGTTCGATAACGTAGATAGAGATAGCTTTTTCGAACTATCTCAATATAATAGGACTAGAAATAACGGGTGTAAGTTGACAAGTAGAAGGTTCGAGACAGCAGTTGCGAAAAACTTTTTTACGCATAGAATAGTAAATAGCTGGAATAGTTTGCCGGTAGAAGTAATTAGTAGCACGTCTATAAACATGTTTAAAAATCGATTAGACGCATATGTTGATAGAAAGGGTATAGTTTAAGGTAGTAAAATTAAGGCTTTCTGGGGATAGATCCCACAGCTCAACACAAGTGTTGTGGGATATAGGGAGGCAGCGTCTTGGGTTAGGGGATACTCTCTGTCCTTACACACCCCATTTAAAGAGATTCCTCTGCCGAGCGGTGCCCCCCATAGTACTGTGAGGTATTGAAAAACTCATGATCTTCACTTGCCCCACAAACACCTTTAAATGGGAGACCCAAAATGGGTGCACACACATTTCTACATTACTGTACAGTCTTTACAGCCACACCTACACTTTTTCTCGTAAGTGTATATATTGTAATGTATATGATTGTAAATTTTGACTTGGTCCGCAATCAATATGGACCGTGACTTGATGGATACCGTAATGAAATTGACTGGATTCTTTGGATCTGATATATTTGCATGTCCGTTATAAATAGATATAGAGTGTAACATATTTCTGGATAGTAGTCTATTATGACTTGATCCTCTGGATCCAGAGATTCTATCTTTAGTTTTAAATCGATAATTAATTGGTTTTAAATTGATAATTATTTAGTTTCGTAAAAATTGGTCGTTGCCAATTTACCGGCGGTTTTTACATAAATTTCTTATGTTCTTGTGGTTCGGAACCCACGTAAAATTGTAGGTCCCCTCCGCCACCACGGAGGACATACACAATACACGATTACGAACACAGCTAGGTAGACCAGCCATGAGTGGATCCTAGGGTCTTTGTTGGTCTGAAACATTATAACATTATAACATTATAACAACAGTGATTAATAATGACTTAATTAGACTCATTAAAGCAAAATGCCCGTGTAAAACGACGCCATGGCTCGACTAAAGACAGAGAAAGAAGAAATCAGGGTTGCCAATTCTGAATTATGAATATATAATTCAGAGTTGCCAGCCAAAATTAATGCTTAATTTTATACTATTTATAATGGTAATTTATTTCAATTCAAATCCAACCGCAGTAATATGTAATTAAATAGCTATCAAATATAGAGAATTGAATGTTTATTTACAAAAAATATATATTTGATCGATTTTCATTCTTTATAGTTTTTGTTTAACTTTTGGACGATAGAAATGTCAGTTTAGGCGTGTCAACAAAAAAACAGCAACGTGTCACCTTTGACACGCGTGTCATAGGTTCGCCATCACTGACCTAACCTAAGAGACTTTGGGGGAGAAGTTGGGATGACCTCACCCCCCTTTAAAGGGGTTTCCCTAGCTTAGGAAGGTAAGAGAGGAAGGGAGAGAGGAAGACAGAGCATCCTACGTCTGGCGCAGGCAAACGCTTAATAAAATTTCTTTACAGCATCAGGTGGCTTATAAGTGTCTTTCAACCAGTTGGCTTGATCTGGCTTAGAAGGCGTAAATGGCTTGTGTATATATATTTAACAGTTGGCTTAGAAATCCGTCAGTCTGCTTAGAAGGCGTAACGAGCCATTTGATATTCACATATATATATTTATTGAAGGTGCATTGTTTATATATATTCCCATCCACCCAGTTATTCCTTAATATCGTTTATATATACAACTAAAAGAATTAAATAAAACAGCATTACACTATTCTGTTTATTTAGACGAATTATTGGAATTAATTTCATTAAATATATAGAAAATAAATGTACAATCAAAATAGTTCGTTCTGTACACACTTTAAACGATGAATATATATATATATATATATATATATATATATATATATATACAGGGTGTCCCAAAAAATGTACTCACTCTTAGACAGCCCTTTACTCATATAATTTTATTTGTTTCAGGCCATACTAACGTGAATATAATGGCAGACGTACGACTAACTTTTGAAGAAAGAAAATTTGTCATAAAGTGCTACTGGAAGTATGAAAACGTCACGGAAGTGCAAAGACAATTTAGAAGACAGTTTCACAGAGATCCACCAACGCGACGCACCATTGCTCGTATCAGAGATAAGTGTGAAGCAGATGGAACTGTTCAGGACGTCCACAAGCAACGTTCTGGAAGACCACGGACATCCACCAGCCCCGCAAGAGAAGAACAACTGCTGGAAACCCTCCTCCGATCCCCAAAGAAATCCATACGACAATCGGCTCGTGAGATAGGAATCCCAAAATCGAGCGTCCATCGCATTTTGAAACGAGTCCATTGGAAAAGTTACATTCCAACATTAATCCACGCTCTCAATGAAGATGATCCTGACCGGAGAGTTGGATTTTGTGAATGGTACCTGGACAAAAGCGCGGAAGATGCAGCGTTTCCAGACAAAATTGTCTGGAGCGATGAGGCCTCCTTTAAGTTAAATGGCTCAATTAATCGACATAATTGCACCTACTGGGCTCCTCAAAATCCGCATGTTACTTTGGAACAACATTTGAACTTACCAGGGGTTACAGTGTGGTGTGGGATATCAGCATTGGGCATCGTAGGACCATTCTTTTTTGACCAAACTGTCACTGGTGCCGTTTACCTAAACTTACTGCAGGAATCCGTCGGTCCATGCATTGAAGAGATGTTTGGTGACGAAGAGAGTTACTTCCAGCAAGATGGAGCACCTCCCCACTACCATCGTGATGTAAGGGCCTATCTCGATGCAACTCATCCGAACACATGGATTGGGCGCAGAGGTTGCGTTGAATTCCCTGCACGTTCACCAGACCTCACACCAATGGACTTTTTTATGGGGATATGTGAAAGATAAGGTTTACGCCGCAAAACCTGCGACAGTCGATGAGTTGAAAGAGGAAATTGGAAGACAATGTCTCGCAATTCCAAATGAAATGATTCGTAATGTTATCGAATCCATTGGTCCGCGTTATCAGCTGTGTCTGGAAAATGGTGGTCATCAGTTTGAACATTTGCGAACACGCAGGAATGAGTAGACTAGACTAGGGGGAAAAGACTAAACTTTTCTTTAATTTCATTTAATTTTCTTTAATTTAATGTAATGTTCTTTAATTTAACCTATTAGACTTGTATCTATGTCAATAAACACTGCATTTATTGTCATTCAAAGTGTGAGTACATTTTTTTGGGACACCCTGTATATATAATAAAAAATAATAATATAAGAAATACACAAGTTGAACGATGATATATATAATCAAAAAATAAAATAAAAAATAATAATACAAGAAATATAGTTTTAAATGATGGCATATAAGCATCAAAATAATAGTGCAGGGGAAATCTATACACGTATTATGTTCTACCGCGCTTAAGTAAAATACTAAACTCGCACGTGATCGAATCTACAGCTACATCATTGTTGCTTTGTACAATGCAATAAATACGATTAACATTATTTCACCACTCAATGTGTGCGAGCGCCTATACTCAATGTAAAGGGCCTTCATTTCGTTCAATACTATATTTGTGCCCACTTTACAATTGGTTGGCGAATTATCACTCTCTTTAAACACGGACAGGCTACAATCAAAAGCACTCACAAAGAGGACGTCGTTAGCCACAACATCATTATTAAATTCAAGTTTGTAAACACTCCTACCAATCGAGGGTTTTTTCTTACCGATCCGAGCTTTACAATCGTGAACTCTTCTTCACAACGCATAGCAGCAGTTGAAATAATCTTCTAAGTCGTAACGACAGTTGCTCATTATAAAGAAATAATTCTTCAGGGTGAACAGTGTAGGCGAGCTCTGCCCTGCACCACTCAAGTCCTTTGTACCAAAGTTCATGATATTTCGAAGAGTCTAAATCACTTAAATAAGCATCCAGCTCTAGACCATTCTAGCCATGTTCATTCCTACATTCGGGAAACCCGTCGAGCAGAGCGGTGTATGCGTATTCAAGAACCGTATCAAATTAACCATATCCGTAACACGTGCGGCTAATATAGGTTTTAGTTTGCGGAAACCAACGATTTCAAACATTCTGTCTACGATGAAGCGGTTTGGCGTGGGGACAAGAACGTTATTATCAGATGCATTCTTCCACATCAGTCGTATATCAATGCATGGCTGATCGTTATTTATACACAACGTACAAACAGTGGCAGATGAGGGGGTATCACTAATCTGTTCTCTTCTTGTACCTACACCTGCAGGTATTTTATAATGATCCTCACCCCATTTCTCAACTATTACGGAAACTCTATTCATCTCTTCAACACTTAAATAAACAACATTATGTTTACCAGAGTTTGCTTGTCTACAAGTCGTTTTAAGTACATAGTTAATGGCATCGGTTTTACGTCTGAACACGCGCAATGACTTCGTCACGGACACATCGTATACGGCATTGAGAATGCTGCTCAACGGAAGTTTCATCGTATTCTATTGTGAGAGTGCACGTCCAGTCGGTTCAAGCTCTGAGATGACTATGAGCAACCGGTGCGCGGTTTGGCTCGAAGACAGGTGTGGAGGAGTGAGTCACACGGACGAGTTATTACCAAGCGTTAATGTTTCGTGTACGGGTTTGTTCCACCATGAAAGAATCATGCGAGTACTTGTGCCCATTATACTGGTCAATCGGAATTTTTCCGATACATAGGACAATATCGGCTTTAATGTTTTATCACTCCCCAGAATGCGCACTAGACATTTTTTGTTCATTTCCACGAACTACACATATTTTATTAACAATCCGGCGCATTATTTGAGAGAAACATGTGTCCATATTTTTCCTTTTTGCCTAACAAGCGATACTCGTCTCTAAATTCTATTAAAAACTCACACAGGCCTTTAGCCACAACCTCACTGCGAACCTCGTCATGATATACAGTGCGTTCGAAAAGTCTCTCCGCAGTGCTATGTTAAACGCATAGGAAATTGGAAAACTACAATGTTTTCATTCAACCATGATTTAGTGATTTTATTACATAACCTTTTGATTTTACAGCATGTGTTGAAAGTGTTTTCCACCATTTTGCAGGCACAGAGCAACTCGTCTACAGTTGTTGTCAAACACTTTTGACAACAAGCACGTTGACTGCAGAGAGACTTTTCGAACGCACTGTATATGAATGTAGTGGTAAAAGTATTTGAGCTTATACATGATGACAAGATTTACATTCTCAGCCGCAGGGTACGCGTACTCGATATGATGCAGCATGACATAATACCGCCTGTCACACCACTCATCAACAAGACTCGCTACCATCCCCGTTGCTTCTCCTCTGCACGCGTTGTTTCTTTCACTTCATGGTGTATGTAAGCTTTTATACAGTTTAGTCCTACAACGTAGTCCATTACATCGTTTGTGCCGCGAAATCCGGCAATGCTCTCTCCAGAATATCCAAAGAGTATTTGAACCTCTTGTTCCTCAAACTTCGCACGGTTCATTGTAGCCTTAAAAGTCTTAAAGGAGGAAGGGCTAGGGAGTCTTTCAGTATCCACCACATCTTCCGACTTTACCGAATACCATTTTATAAACGTCGAACACGCAATATCAAAGGTAGCCATCACTATTTTTCGTCTACGCGAGATTTCTTCAAAATACACGTCTGAGATCCAGGGCTTGCTGCGGTGAACTGAGCACGCAGAGGCAGAGATTGCCCAGTCACGTGAGCTTTTGCCTAACCTTACAGTGGGCGGAGCTTAGGACATTTTCCTGTACACACACACACACACACACACACACACACACACACAAAGTAGAAAATGAAACCCTAATTGAAACATGATTTATTTAACAAACATAATCAAATATATGTAATAAATAAAATACCCAAAGGGTACGGTATCGTAGGTGCCAGGCACCTGGTAACGTTTCCTATAGGTGTTACGACACACTTTCGTACCCCTAAATTCCTTCACGCCCCCCAGTTTCTGTGCCCGAAAATTGTGGATCCCTACAGTCAGTTGGTGTGATTGGTCACCCTCATCTTCTAAGCACACTAGCTCCCGTAGGTTCGCCAGGTTAAGCGTGATGCCCTTCCCCTTCACGAAATATTTCAGCCCGCACCCCATAAATTTTTGGCCTTGTTGATACAAAGGAGTCAGCACATGCACTATCACCATACTTATCCTTGATCTCGTCAGTCAACTTTCCGAGGAATTCACCAATAGGCGGCATGTATTCACCGTCCCGCGCTGTGAACATTACGAAACCTCCACACCTCATATATCTTCAATATTCTGCAACCATGGCGGACGGCTAGGGACAGCGCAGGACTTGTATATACACCTCTGATCTTCCGTTGGTTGGTTGTGTGATTACAGGACCCATTGTTCTCCTCTGCGTACTTCACGCACAGGGAAACATGAACTTGTGATCTATAACGACGAGTAAGATCGGCATCCATAAATCGCGAGGGGGGAGCACGTCTACGAAAGAAAGACCAAAATAGTACTTGTTCAAATTTGTTGAGAACACCTCGATGGTGGGTAGGTCAGGTCCCACCAGTTCTTCAGGTGCACCTACGGTGTACGGATTGTTCTTCATCACGTAGGATATAAAGAACAGAAGTCGTAGTAATGGAGTTTCACGCCCTCTGTAGGCGGAAAGTATGGCTTGAATGGGTTTGTACGCCCTCCGAACAAGCTATTACCGCATTTGAGAGGACCCAACACCATTGAACGCTTGATCGTGTTTATTTCTTCACGGTACTGTCCATCTGTTTCCATCCGTGCATCATACTCATGCTCCCACAAGATCTTGTGAGTGAACTGGATGCCTATAAGCTGATCGCGGGTGCGGGTCCATGCGAGATTGTAGGCAGGAGATCTACCGTGGATATCTCCTACGATTCCACACTCAGGACGTAGGCATCCATGACACCAGCAACCGTTAAAGGAGTACACAGTCTTCTCACCAGTGGCACGGTTTTCGCTTAGATCATCAACCTAAAAAATACGACCATTGACCTTAATGGGTACTTCTCCCGTGTTGCGAGCGTGTTTTATGTATACTCCGGTCTGTTGCTGTATGTGTATGAGCCAGTAAATAGCCTTGTGCCCATAACTGCGAGGATTGTTTCTGTAAATGACGGCTAGTGTGTCTTTAGGCATGAAATTGTTCTTGAACACCGTAAAGCATAATAAGCCGATCGTGGTTGCGACTTGCAGCGGGTCGCACTTGAAACGGTCTATGTACAATTTAGGGTGGAGCGAAAAATACTTTTTTTCTAGTATGAAGTTCTAATAGTGATTAAAAGTTGCATTTAGTGGACGATATATATCTGCAAAAATATGAGTTCATTTGTTTAATATTTTCAGCTGCCACCAGGGGGCTAACGTTAACACAATTTTGAGTAAAAAGGAAAAAATGCTTCTATTTTAGGTTTATCAAACTATTATAAAAGTTTATCATAGAATTATCTAATAGTTTGATTAAGATTCATAAATGATAAGAATTCGTTTTGTAAAAATGCCTTTTTATATGCTTAATATCTTCAGCTGCCACAAGAGGGCTGAAGTTAACTTAAAAATGACAATTAAGTATGATTCTGTATTTACTTGAAAAAGGGAACAGTAATAAATTAGGATGTCTCTCCTCCTTTATACTGGCTTGAGACAGTTAAGAAACGTTATTTCGTGCCTTAGCGGAGTTACCACCCTTTCCCCAACCAACCTCCCTCTAGAAAGGGTTCTTGCTGAAGACTATTTAGTAATTTGCTTTTGTGTCAAATTTTGGCTGTTTTTTCCTTGATTCTAATGTAGCACGAATCCAACCGTCTCTGTTTGTAGGTCCGCAGACTGATCCAGCAGCGTCTGTAACGAGCTTGACCTATCTCTCTACGGCTTGTGTATGACATGGAAACTGAAATAATTATGAATGAAGAGTAGTACCATGTTTGATGCATGATTCAATATCATCAAGAGAAACTCCTTTGGTTATCGATGGTTCTGCTATCTGAAAATCTTGCCACATAATGAGATCTGTATAGTCTTTGGCATAAAAATTTATTTCTGGCACCTTAAAATACCTGATAACATCTGTTTCTTGAATGCATGCCCTTGCTTTTATGATACGCCTAAATCCCAACTGACGCACATGCTCCCTTTCATCAGCTGTCATTGCAGTGAGAATGTTTTCTTGATTTGCGTAATATGCATTTCGCTGAATGACTGAGTCATGTACTCTCCTAAGCTCTTCACGGAGATACCGGCTTCTTGCAATCATATGCCACATATGTTTAGCACCATATTGGCATAATGGTTTACGCTTTATCTGAAACCACATCGGTGCGTATACCCTAACAATGAAAGTAGCTAATTCTTGTAAATTGCCTGAAGGATTCTCTGTGCTTGCATATAACCGCAAAGTCCTGTTTGCTGTGGTGAGCCACCTTGAATGTGATATATTGCCTGGACTCTTATGACTAAGAGTCTTTGAGAATGTTACATTGATATAGCCTTGTGAATTTCAAGAAGGTATTTCTGGTCAGTACTTATGTCATCTACATCAACTTCACACATGTCCTCTTGAATTTCAATGGGTTTGAAGTTAACTATGGGAAGCTTTTCACAGTCTGAAAGTGCTCGGCCAATTTCTCCTGAAAATGCTCTTGGTCCAGTAGTGGTACCATCCAAGTGATGAAACAGATGGCGCAATGGAAGTTCATGAAAGTGTAAAAGGCCTATCAGCCACTGCAATGGCTTATTAAAGGCTTCTTTCAGTAATCTTATTGTGCCTCCAATACTACCAGTGTTAACCACTGTCGAATCACAGCCAACTGCAACGATGTTCCCTATATCAACATTCCTTTCTTTCAAGCAATTCACTAGCGCTGTGCAAATGTATTTAGCTTTGCCACTGGAAGGTGTCACATGTGCAAAGTACAGAGGGTGGAGCGAAAAATACTTTTTTTCTAGTATGAAGTTCTAATAGTGATTAAAAGTTGCATTTAGTGGACGAAATATGCCTGCCAAAATATGAGTTCATTTGTTTAAAATTTTCAGCTGCCACCAGGGGGCTAAAGTTAACACAATTTTGTGTAAAAAGGAAAAAAATGCTTCTAATTTAGGTTTCTCAAACTATTATAAAATTTTATCTTAGAATTATCTAATAGTTTGATTAAGATTCTTAAATGATAGGAATTCGTTTTGTAAAAATGTCTTTTCATATGCTTAATAGCTTCAGCTGCCACAAGAGAGCTGAAGTTAACACAATTTAGAGTAACTGAGTCATGTTGAGACTACACTGAATGTTGTGGGGGAGGGTTTGGGGAGGGTTGTGGGGGAGGGTTTTGGTGAGAAGGAATTTCTTTCTGTGAGACATTAGAACAGTGTGTTAACACTTGTCTTCTTAGGTAGTAGGCCTAGTCGCTCAGTTGATCGGAGAGATTTTTAATATGATCGGAATATTATAAAACTTTATTTTAAAGTGATTTATATAGAGATAATATTGATTTTATTATAAAATGCTTGTTATAATGTATTATATAATTTTAGTTTATTTATATAATATATTATATTTATTAATATATTATATATACTTATAAAATATATTATATATATTAATTATATAATGTTTTGATGTTACAAAATATTTTGTGATTGTGAATTTTTCTTAAAAATATTATGGCATCAAATACTAAATATAAACATTTCACTAGAGAACATATGAAGTGTGCCATATTTGAAGTACCTTGTGAGATGAGTGATATGCAACTACCAACTTATAACTGCATTATGAAAAATTACCTGTTCACAAAACATTTAGTGAAGGAGCAGATGAATAACAAGGAGCCTTCATTTTCTGAAATAGCAGAGGCAGTTTCCAAAAAGGTAGAAAATATTTGGAAGAAGGCCTCTTTGCCAATAGTTTCACATACACGCGTTTTACAGATGATGCGAGTGTACCATGATAAATACAGGTCCTTATTAAAGCCATACAAGTCACGCAAGGATCAGCCTAAGTACAAAAATCAGCTTGAAGAATTTGAAAACTCTTCAAAATGCACTTTGTTTGACATCTACACCTGCAAATGTAAGGAGTTTAGGAGATGCTCATGTGAAAAGAGTAAGAAAGTCCCTCCAAAAGAGCAGGATTTTTTAAATGACCAACGAACACGCAGAATAATGGTGATAGGAAGCATTGACATAACACACACAAGACGATTACAAGCAAGAGAACATCGAAAGGAAATGGAAAAAGCACGTCTGGAATCCTCACAAACAACTAGTGCTGCTATAACCAATACGTCCAACTTACAAATCGAAACAGAGACAAGTGAACTTCAACAACTAGAAGAGATATCTGAAGATAATGAGGAAGATACAACCTCGACTCAATATGTAATATCAGAACAACAGATGCGTGAGCCACTGCCTTCATTAGCAATTACTTGTGATAGATTTAAAATGTCGGACAGAGCTGTGGCTGCTATTGCTTCTGCAGTATTGGCAGATCTTAAAATTGTTACTCCCGAAGACAAAGGGAATATTATAGACAGAAGTAAGCTAAGACGTGAAAGACAAAAACAGAGAAAGGAACTACAACAGATAGGAGAGCCAAAAACCATGCGGGGATTATACTTTGATGGCAGAAAAGATAAAACAATGATTCAATTCCAGGAGAGTGATGGCTCTAACCACCAAAGAACCAAACGCGAAGAGCATATCAGCATAATATCTGAACCACACTCTCTGTACTTTGCACATGTGACACCTTCCAGTGGCAAAGCTAAATACATTTGCACAGCGCTAGTGAATTGCTTGAAAGAAAGGAATGTTGATATAGGGAACATCGTTGCAGTTGGCTGTGATTCGACAGTGGTTAACACTGGTAGTATTGGAGGCACAATAAGATTACTGAAAGAAGCCTTTAATAAGCCATTGCAGTGGCTGATAGGCCTTTTACACTTTCATGAACTTCCATTGCGCCATCTGTTTCATCACTTGGATGGTACCACTACTGGACCAAGAGCATTTTCAGGAGAAATTGGCCGAGCACTTTCAGACTGTGAAAAGCTTCCCATAGTTAACTTCAAACCCATTGAAATTCAAGAGGACATGTGTGAAGTTGATGTAGATGACATAAGTACTGACCAGACATACCTTCTTGAAATTCACAAGGCTATATCAAGTGTAACATTCTCAAAGACTCTTAGTCATAAGAGTCCAGGCAATATATCACATTCAAGGTGGCTCACCACAGCAAACAGGACTTTGCGGTTATATGCAAGCACAGAGAATCCTTCAGGCAATTTACAAGAATTAGCTACTTTCATTGTTAGGGTATACGCACCGATGTGGTTTCAGATAAAGCGTAAACCATTATGCCAATATGGTGCTAAACATATGTGGCATATGATTGCAAGAAGCCGGTATCTCCGTGAAGAGCTTAGGAGAGTACATGACTCAGTCATTCAGCGAAATGCATATTACGCAAATCAAGAAAACATTCTCACTGCAATGATAGCTGATGAAAGGGAGCATGTGCGTCAGTTGGGATTTAGGCGTATCATAAAAGCAAGGGCATGCATTCAAGAAACAGATGTTATCAGGTATTTTAAGGTGCCAGAAATAAATTTTTATGCCAAAGACTATACAGATCTCATTATGTGGCAAGATTTTCAGATAGCAGAACCATCGATAACCAAAGGAGTTTCTCTTGATGATATTGAATCATGCATCAAACATGGTACTACTCTTCATTCATAATTATTTCAGTTTCCATGTCATACACAAGCCGTAGAGAGATGCGTCAAGCTCGTTACAGACGCTGCTGGATCAGTCTGCGGACCTACAAACAGAGACGGTTGGATTCGTGCTACATTAGAATCAAGGAAAAAACAGCCAAAATTTGACACAAAAGCAAATTACTAAATAGTCTTCAGCAAGAACCCTTTCTAGAGGGAGGTTGGTTGGGGAAAGGGTGGTAACTCCGCTAAGGCACGAAATAACGTTTCTTAACTGTCTCAAGCCAGTATAAAGGAGGAGAGACATCCTAATTTATTACTGTTCCCTTTTTCAAGTAAATACAGAATCATACTTAATTGTCATTTTTAAGTTAACTTCAGCCCTCTTGTGGCAGCTGAAGATATTAAGCATATAAAAAGGCATTTTTACAAAACGAATTCTTATCATTTATGAATCTTAATCAAACTATTAGATAATTCTACGATAAACTTTTATAATAGTTTGATAAACCTAAAATAGAAGCATTTTTTCCTTTTTACTCAAAATTGTGTTAACGTTAGCCCCCTGGTGGCAGCTGAAAATATTAAACAAATGAACTCATATTTTTGCAGATATATATCGTCCACTAAATGCAACTTTTAATCACTATTAGAACTTCATACTAGAAAAAAAGTATTTTTCGCTCCACCCTAAATTATTGTACATCCTTCTAAAGGCTTGGAAACATACTCTAAGCACGCGCACACCATTCACGCAATAGCGTTTACACTCATCCGCTATATTGTAAGGATTATCTTCATTAAAACTGTTGTAGTAGCAGTCAAAATCTTCACGTTCACCTGTACTCATACATTCATAGTTAAAGTAATGTTTGGGTGGAGGTGGTCCTACGTAATTTAAAGTGTCGCTAGTAAGGAATGTGTAAGGGAAATAGCCTTTTGAAACTTTGGCGGCTACGCTCATCACCTTGGGTAGCTTGGCTAATTTACAAGGTGTGAATAATAAAGTGTCTTTAAACTGAACATTACTTCTTATTTGCAGCTGTATAAGTTTGTTTCCCCTTTCTAAGGGAACGCCTGTAAATATCTCCGATGACTCGTGTTCGAGCAGTTCCTTATAAAGGAATTGTGTGTCAAATTTTGCCCCGTTATGGGCAAGAATATATAGTCATTTTTTTTAACTTGTCCGCTAACTTGACAATATAGGACACAAAGAGTTTCACAAGGCTGTTGTGTGCGATCGTTTTAAAAACGTTTGTCCGTTTAACACATTTGTGACACTCATCACACTCGACTTCCATGCACTCATCACAGACAGTCTGATTTCAAGTGCTGCTGCTGCTGTTGTGAAGGATGTACCCGGAATTGAACAGGAATAAGAGGGTACAACTTTATTTGAGAAGGGAGCCAGTATGGGGGTTGTGTCGTAAGACGTAGAGGGCTGGGACTCTATTACTGGGGGTCTAACAACCCGCTGCACTCCTGGCACGTTTTTTACCTGACTTGGAAGGCTCTTCATCATGCCTCCATTTTGAATTTTCGCGTGGTGGTGTTAAAGGTGTCGCTGGTGTGTGCTCGTCAGCGGGGATGGAGTCTGTAACCACAACTACACTGTCATCGGGGTCGCCTGTAATATCGATGATGGGGACATGATGCTATACCTCGTCGTCATTCACGGTTCTGTGGAAGAAGAGGAAAAACAAGACTGTAGAATATAAGGAACATCACTAAAATTTTTATTATATTTTGTAAATGTTACATTTAGGGGTGTGACGTGTTAGAGATGGAATCTGTAGAAAAATTCAGGTTCACAAGTCCGTCCACGTGTATTATATCTGGCCCTACAGGATGTGGTAAAACTGTGTTTATGCTTAAAATCATTAAAGATAAGGGAGAGATGTTCTCAAAATTTGTGCATAAAGTAATATGGTGCTATTCGACGTACCAGTCAGTATTCAACGAGTACCAAGATGATATTTTTTTCCACAAAGGCATATATGACGTTAATTGGTTAAAGGAAAATGAGCATACAATCATTGTAATTGATGATCTCATGTTGGAAATGGATAAAACGTTTGTCGAGTCATTTACAGTGTTCTCCCACCATCTTAACATAAGCGTGTTCTTCATCAATCAGAATCTATTTTTCAAAAATAGATACATGCGCGATGTGTCGTTAAATACACACTATCTATTCTTGTTCGCGCAACGTAGAAATGTGTCACAAATTAGGGTATTAGCCAATCAAATGTTCCTGAATCAGCGTAAGGAGTGTTTGGAAGTTTATAAAGAAGATACAAGTCAGCGTTACGGATATTTTTCACCCGCGAAACACGTTTAGGGTGCTTCCAAGAACGAATATATTCCCAAACGAGCCTGAAACGGTGTATATTCTACATAGAATGACAAATAGGCTAAAGAAATATCGTGAATTAATAAAAATTTATAATCGATTGCCCCGAGCATTGCAACAGATGTTTGTTAAAAGTATCGACTCGGACTTTTTAAAATGCATCTGTGAAATCTGCCTTAATGTTATAAAATGTAATGTACCAATGAAATCCCCTCAGAAGGCTCGCCTACGTCGTTACAAGAACATAATACGTGCGCTCATTCCTCCCCATCTTATTTTCAGTTTGGGGGCCTTTACTGACTAGATTAATATAATGAAGAAAGTGGTAGTGATTCCGCACGAGGTGTATGCTTCACTGCAAAGTTCAAAGAGTTCAGACACGGTTCTAGAACCCCGTAAAAGCAGACTTAAAAGAATGGAAAGCGAATTGTTAGCCCTATTAAAGAGTGAAAAACACTTGATGAGAAAAGAATCTTATACCAAGAAGCTCTGCAGAAATTTCTTCATGAGTACGAAAATTATAAGAATCCGAGAGAGATCCCCGTGGTTATTAGGCACAGCGCGGGAAACGATGAGCATGGCGACATAGGACCTGGGACCGACGTTAGAGATGACCAACCAAAGAATAATGGTGAGCCCCGCAACATATCGAACATGTATTAAAAAGCAATCTCCCACATACATTGATGAGTAAAAGCTTAAGTCTTTATAATTTATTGAGTGAGGACCCCATCATACAGTGGACCGTTACAGGCGAGGTCATTGTTGAAGGAACAAGGGTACAGGGTTCGAATATCGTCGACATCGTCCATGATCTGGTGAGAAAGTGGGACAGGCCCTCACCATCAGGATGGAAGCATATTAAATCAAGACTACAACAAATAAATGTCCCCAAAACATTGACAGGAAATCTGAATAGGTTAAAAGACTTGGATCAAGTCTCGCATGTGCCACAACTGAGCACACCATCACCCCCAGCGGTAGGAGAAAGAAGAGACCAAACAACAACGGCCAACCCTCTCCCCGTGCCTCTAAAATACGCAAATGGCTAACATATTAAGAAAACGCTATTATGACATTTCTAACCCAGCCTCCTACGGCGGTGTTGATAGACTGTATAGAGGTGTTTACAATGATGGAGTAGGGAAAAAAGATGTTGAGAAGTTTTTGCGGGAGCAGGATGTTTATACACTTCATAAGCAGGTGAAAAAAGGTTTAAAACAACCATGACAACAGCGGCTTCGATTTACTCTATTTGGCAAGCTGATTTAACATACATTTAAAGATATTCAGTATACAGGGTGTTTATAAAGTACCTATTTCAGTGAAAACGTAGCAAAAAGGGGAAAATTCAATAACAGTATAATAGAAGGCATACATTTAATGAATACTTAAGAATATGATTCTACATGAGCACCATCAGTATCTATACAGAGTTCGAATCTATCAGTGCGGAACACATTTTGGAGCATGACAGGGGTTATTTTTGTAACTGCTGTTACGATACGAGCACGTAAATCTTGCAGATCTGTAACCCTCGTTTGATAGACAGTTGATTTGATGAAGCCCCATGCAAAGAAATCCAAGGGCGTTAGGTGAGGAGATCGAGCCGCCCAGGGCCTGTTGCCTCCACGTCCGCTCCACCGATTTGGAAATCGTTCATTTAGGTACTCACGAACAGTGTTTGCGTAATGACAAGGTGCCCCATCTAGTTGAAAGACGACGGTGTTTAAAATGCAATCTGAATGAAGCTGGGACATTTACGTGCTCGTATCGTAACAGCAGTTACAAAAATAACCCCTGTCATGCTCCAAAATGTGTTCCGCAATACTGCTGACAGATTCGAACTCTGTAGAGATACTGATGGTGCTTATGTAGAATCATATGCTTTAGTATTCATTAAATGTATGCCTTCTATATTGTTATTGAACTTTACTCTTTTTTGCTACGTTTTCACTGAAATAGATAGGGACTTTATAAACACCCTGTATAATGATGGCTATCGCTATATCCTATTCATAATAGATGTATCCTCTAGATATCTGTGGTTAATTCCCTTGAAAAATAAATCGCCTGAAACAGTTGCTAAAGCTACCAAAACGTTGATGTTGAAAGAAAACAGGATTCCAGGCTATTTTTGCACGAGTATGGGGAAAAAATTTATAGGCTGAGCTTTTCAGAACATATTGGCAAAGTTTAATATCAGTTACTACATTAGCAATTCTATACATAAGGCCTCTTTAGCTGAAAGAGTTCAACGTATCATAAAGGAACACATGCATCGCTATTTTTCACATAAAAACACATACAGATATATAAACATTCTGGAGTGATTGGCCTCATCCTACAACCGTTCACACCATCGCGCGATTGGGACAACACCTAACGAGGTTTTAGAAAGAGGTACGCACACAGAGCGTGAGGTGAGAAGAGATATTCGTAGAACACCGCCACACTCTACACGTGTCAAAATCAATGAATATGTAAGGCTATCGCGTTCGGGAAATAAATTCGCGAAGGGATTTGAGCAAGGCTGGACACGTGAGATTTTTAAAGTTAGGGCTATGAGACCTAAAGGCGAGATAATGATGTATTACGTTGAAGATTTGAATGGGGAAGAAATAGCAGGAGGCTTTTACCCGCGAGGAGTTGCAGAAAGTGACATTTAATTTAGGAAAAAATGTGTTTAAAATTGAAAAACGTTTAGACAGCAAAGATTCAGGGAAGAGAAAAATGTACCTGGTGAAATGGCTATGGTACCCAGAAAGCTTCAACACCTATATAAAAGTTGATGCAATAAAGAAACTTAAATAGTATATAACATGGCGCCCAACCACTTCTTTGTCACACTTCCGTCCTCTTCTTCTCTGTCTGTACATCCTAACAACACACAAGCCAACCTTGTAACAGAACTCCATAGGCCCATTGAATTGGAACGTCATTCGTATGAGGTGGGGATATGCGAAATTCAGCTATCCACCAGCTTCATAAGTATTGATTATAAAGAACCCGTTTTTACGGTTCTTAGAGATCGTGATGAGTGTGAAAAGGCTGGGGTAATTAGGGATGAAACCATGCGTGCCACCCGGAGTGGGGAGGAACTGTATTACACTACAGTAGTAACACTACGCCCGGGTCGTTATGGTGCGGCTGAGGATGTTGTGCGAGACAATCGGAAGTTTAAAAAGCTCAAATTTTACGGCTGATTTAGTATACGAAATCGTAAACAAAGAACACCCTGCACATGCTTTGACCCTAAAATCACAGGATAATAGAAATATTAAAGCCAAAGGATTGTTCCAAATTATAACCGAGTGCCGATATGGAGCAGTGTTCCAAAGAGATGCCTTTCACGAGGCACAACATGACTTGTCCAGCCTAATGTATCAGTTGAAATTGGAGAAATTGGGTGATGGCTATCCATCCCCAGACATGTGTTATATTTACAGCAATATCGTGGGGCATCAATTTGTTGGGGATACCCAGGCGCGTCTGTTCCGCATTGCACACATTCCCAACCATCGAGGGAAGAGCTTGAGCATTACATATGACAAGCCCCATTATGTGAATGTTGCGACTAATCTACTAAGAAATATCTCAATATATATAAGAATGATTGATGAAAAAAAATTTCCCATTCGGTGATGGAAGCTTAACAGTGAAGCTACACTTTCGTCGCACTTAGTTATAATGACCCGAAGGCCTTTCACAGTCTATCGAGGGGTGAGATATCAGCGTGGGAGTGGGCTTGGATCCTTTTTTTCAACCATATTACGCACGGCTGACCATTGCTGAAGAGGGGCGCCAGATACCTCGGAAGTAAAGCGTTACAATCAGGTTTTAACACGGTAGAAGACATAATGGCCGGGGCTAAACCTAAAGAAACTCTAAAAGGACATCGAAGAAGAAGTGTTCTAAGAGAATGAAACCTATGGTTGATCATTTTTTAAATGATATAAGCTGTGGACATTGCTCTCACGAATCATAGGATGTTTACTACTTGTCGAGAGAGGTGGCACTATTTCTGACTCGTCATGGTACGCTTTATCCATCCATGTAGCTCACAATGTTGTAAATCGGAACTGTCTCTTTGATATTTCCCCAACACAAGTTTCTATTGAGCACAGTGACTTTATTAAAATTAACCCATTAAACACAATTAGTTCCCCGAGTACCCCTATAAAATTCGTGATACCCAGATCAGGCCCTTACTTTTTTGATCCAAGCTGCATGCACATGTACGCTAAACTACGTATAGCCCATTCAGATGGAACGGACTGCGATGATAAATATGTTGTATTTCCCGAAACAAACTTTCTACACTCTATATTCAGTCAATGTGATGTATATTTAAACCAAGTCAACATTTCGGCAGGAACGGGTTATTATCACCTATGAGCCTATCTGGAAAATGTCCTCAACTTTTCAAAAGAAGCGAAGGATACCTTTTTAACTGCCGAGGGCTATTATTAGACTAAAGACGAAAGTTGTATAAAGGACAAATTTACAAATTCTAAAAAGAAGATATACGAATGTTTTGGACGTCTGGATACAGACTTTACATTCTAGGAGAAACTGCTTATGAATGAGGTGGATATGAAATTAAAGCTCACTGGCACGAATCCTGAGATCTGCATAAATCTGGGACCTGATCAAGAAGAGGGCGCAAAACCCGTTGTGATTCACATTATGGAAACATCTGCGCGTACGGGGAGTAAAATTAAGTTCGCCGAAATATGTAGAAATTGAAAAACATTTACTACATGCAACAGTAAAATACACAGTTAACAGAGTACAGATCAAACAATACACAGTACCAGCAGGGTTGGCCTCGAAACAGATAGAAAACGTGGCCCTGGAAGTTCTGCCTAAAAGGCTATTAATTGGAATGCAAGATGCTTCTGCGAATGGAAAATATAAAAAGAACGCCTTTAAATTTGAGAATTTCGGCCTTAAAAATATAACTTCATACGTCAATGACGTCAATGGCGTTGCGTTGGGCGGGTCTATGGATACGGACTGCTCATCAGACGCTGTGTTCCCGCTTTGCGCGAGAGTTTATAGTAATCTGGCCCATATTGCAGGCGCTTGTGATGAGCTCGGGAATGGGGTAACGCAGAAAGAATTCATCGATCAATTTAACCTTTACCCGTTTGATATCACAGCCGACTTATCTGCTAGTGTAAATACACACTTAAGTCCACAACAGAGTGGAAACATTTCGGTCAGATTAGAATTCGCCAACCCGATAGACGCGCCTATTAGCGTACTAGTATACCTCGAGTCACAAGCTCTAATAGAAATTGACCGTTTCAGGAACGTAGTCACTGACTTTTAAAATGGATGCGAATACACTTCAGAGTAATGACTAGTGATCGAATCACACGCTCCAAATTTATTGGTGTGTTTGCGAAGAATGAAACATTGAAATTGCCAACTACGAGAAAATGCGGGGAAATTATTGTCAACCCCAATGTTGGTGGCGAAAGGATTCATTGGTTTGCAATATACTTTAAAAATAGGGAAACAATGTACTATTTTAATTCACTGGGGACTCATCCCTGGAGTGACTATGTTATTGTAAAATTTCTCGAACAGTTGCATATTCCTGAAATTGAGTGGAATCCCCCACCGATTACAAGGATATTTTAGTAATATTTGCGGCATGTATTGCCTTTCATTTCTCTTGCACATGTCACGTGGAAAGGGATTTATAAATTGTTTGAAATTATTCGATTTGTGCGAAACTGAGCTGAATGATGAAATGGTGTGCATGCAGATAAAAAAGTTTCCTATTTGTGCGCACTCAATGTAGTGTGAAAATTTTACGCGTGTATATATATAATTGTAACTATATTGTATAAAATATAAGATGTCCCCAATAATGTTAGTCTTGTGCTCTGTAGCTTATTTAATGGATGCTAATTCTGTAACTAATTTAAGCTGAATTGTACTAATTTATAAAACATGGTTTCTATCAGTTAATAAATTAATGAAAATCCACTGTGTCTTGTTCTTAACCAAAAGAAATAAAAGCTTACATTAGTTCCCCGACGACCTGGCAATCGTTGGACCGGATGTGAGCCAATACTTCGACTTCCGTATTCATGTCACTGGGTTCACTACGCTGTAAAACCTCCAAATCGCCGTCGACTATTTGCTTTTCTTCAAAGTTGTCACGAAAAGTAGCTATAACACGATCGAGTTCCGCATCGGGCCTATAAGGAGAAAGGATACGGTTGTAGACAGAAAATTATTTTGACAGCTCATACATTTTACTAATAATGATCATATTGAATGACTATGCACCGTCACAGGGTATTGAGCACCTGGCAGATATTAAACGATTCATCCACATTGAATCTTTTTTAATTAAAATCAATTTATTCCACACACACACACACACACACACACACACACACACATATATATATATATATATATATATATATATATATATATAATTGAGGATACATACTATTTTAATGAAACACAAACTAATTTTAAATAAATGTTAACACGTAATTATTTGATAAACAAAATTCACTTTCTAAATACTTAATAGAATACATTAATTACAGAAAACCTAGCACAGTATCTTGTAGTAAACATACATTTATATGTCAGGACACCGCGATGTATATATGGGATGAGAGCGTTACAAGGAGTTACAATAAGATAAAATGTCGATTAGGGCGCCGGGATCAAATAATAAACAGCAAGAAGCTGGCCTAACCGGCTGGGTGTACCACGCATCGTCTGTCAACACAAGGTCTCGAACCCCTGGGCAGATATCTTTTCACTTCGTTTATTATGTTTTTTATAAATTAACTAACACTTGCAAGGGTTAAGCACTGAATGATACGATGTATATAGCCCGAGAATAAATCACAAACTAAATTCTTACGTAATTACCCACATCTCTAGGGTAGAGTCTTCTGCTGGTTCAAACGGTTTGTGTGAAGAGAAGATCATTCATGTCGGCCGCTGCGAAAAGATGGAGCGTAGCCCATGCAGAGAGGTCGTTGACTTCAAACAGCTGTGGGGAGCAGTAAAGCTGATGTGTCTGACTGGAAGTGTCCATGATGAGAGAATGTGTAGTTACTCGTTGATAAATCACTGTTCTGGATCCAGCTGAAAATGTTCCCTCTTATATACGTGACCATGATTATGCCCCACCCCCAATATTCGATTCGCGAGTTTCCTGTGTGAGAGCGAGACTTTCCGCCAACCAGAGATCCTGGATTCGTTCTCATGCCCGGCTCATTGGGTTGTAATTGGACGAGCCCCGAATTCTGGGGGCGTGTCTTTACCAAACATAACTTAGTTATTCCATAGGTTATTTTGTTTTAAAAATTATATTAACGTTTTTATGTTATAGTTTAAGGATATAATTGTGTCTTAAAGATAAATTTGTATTGAAACAAAATAGTTGCGTAAAAGGGGAAAAATGAACAAGCTACCCCGAAATAGAATCTATTTTTATTATAAAGTTATATTAATATTTTTTTGTAATAAGGTTTAAAGACATACTGGTGTCTTAAAGACAAATTTGTATTGAAACAAACTAATTGGATAAAAGAGGAAAAATTAATAAGTTACCCCGAAATAGAATCTATTTGGACGAAAGACGAGAAGTGAAATAGTTATCCCGAAATAGATTCTATTTGGTGAAAGACGAGAAATTAAATACTTATCAAGAAATCCAATCTATTTTTAATATAAAGTTATATTAATATTTTTTTGTAATAAGGTTTAAAGATATATTGGTGTCTTAAAGACATTTGTATTGAAACAAAATAGTTGCGTAAAAGAGGAAAAATGAATAAGTTACCCCGAAATAGAATCTATTTTTATTATAAAGTTATATTAATATTTTTTTTGTAATAAGGTTTAAAGACATACTGGTGTCTCAAAGACAAATTTGTACTGAAACACAATAAATGGGTGAAAGACGAGAAATAAAATAGTTACCCCGAAATACAATCTATTTTTAATATAAAGTTATATTAATATTTTTTATGTTATAGCTTAAGGATAAAAATGTATATTAAAGATAAATTTGTATTGAAACAAAATAATTGGACAAAAGAGGAAAAATAAAATAGTTAACCCTAATTTAATTTCTATTTTGTTTTAAAAATCATATTAATGCTTTTTGTTATAGTTTAAGCATAAAATTGTATATTATGGTGGAAATTTGTTTTGGCATTAAACTTAGTTTATCTTATTCGAATTTTGTATAAACCATCGTCTACCAAACGTCAAATTGGCCTCGTGGTATTCCACCATTAGAACTTCTAATTTAGAAGCTTTATAGAAAAACTATTAGCATTGCCCTTTCTTTGAGACCTTGTCGGTCTATCCCATGGCCCAATAAACGTCGCTCTACCAGGAGCTGGTAAGTAAAAGCCGTGGGTAAGGTGGGTTTGGTTAGGTGATGATAAGCTACACTTAGACGATTGGTGGGTGTGGTGCTGGTTGTGGTGCTGCGGTGTTTTTTTTGTGTGGTGGTTATGCTCGTATATATTTTGCTATTGGGGCTTTACATGCATCTGTATACGTGCATGCATCATATACGTTGTGTGGTGTGTGTGTGTGTGTGTGTGTGTGTGTGTGTGTAATAATACGGGATCTATGGGCGTATATATAGTCGGGGAGTGTATGTGCGTTTGTGTGCGCTTTTAATTCGTTCGAAGGTTATTAATATATACAGGCTATTTACGCCTTCTAAGTCTTCTAAGTCAACTGGCTGATTAAGCCAACCGGCGAATTTCGAGTTCTAAGCCAAGTGATGCTACCTCACCTCTCATTAAGCGTCTACATCTCCAGACGCTGGATGGTCTCTTCCCCTCTCCCCCCCCCCCCCCCCTCTCTCTCTCTCTCTCTCTCTCTCTCTCTCTCTCTCTCTTAGGTTAGGTATACCCCTTTGGGGGAGGTGAGGCCGTCCCACTTCTCCCCAAAGAGGTTAGGTGGACTTCGCCCCTTTTTGGGGGGGAACCCTGGGGTTTGGAGTTGACACCTTGCAACAAGGGGGGTGGGTGGCACTGGCACTCATTTGATCAACATTGCAATTGCGTATGCACTCGTCCATTTTGTGGGCATACTACCTTCGAGTACGACAAGTACGCGTTTACCTACTTATTTAGTACCTATTCAGTAATAAAACACAAGACATGTTCTTCACTAAGGTTTTTCGCTAAAAAAGTTGCCACTTAGTTATTAATAATATTATAAATGTAAAGTATTGCATAAAAATATAGTAAATAAATCTGAAAATATAAACCATATTGAAATTAAAGTTGTAAATTGTTGCTTTTATGGTACATTGGGAGTCTAGGACAGATCTTCATATTTGAAATTAGTTTCAGTGCAAGTACGATTACAGCGATTTCAGATTATATCGCGTACGAGTATGAGTACGATTACGGCAATTTAAGATTACTTCAAGTAAGGGTACGAGTAAAACAAAACCCCGTACTCGAGTACAAGAATACTCGAGTACTGATGTACTCTTTCCACCTCTAGTCTCATCTTCCTTGTGAGCAGTACAGCATGTTCCCAAAGTGGACCCAAACACACTCTTCTCCCTCTATTCCTGACTACACATACATGCATCTTACACACTACACATTCTTTTCAAAATTTAAAACAAAAATGGTATAGGTTTTAATAGCTTTAGAGACCTTGATTCCGACTCTCTCCTTTTCCTTCTTTGGAGGAAGGGAGGGTTTTTTGCGGGCGTTCGCCCTTGGCCCCGGCTTTCTGCATAAAAAATGTATATACAGATGTATGTTATTATATGTTACTTTCTGTATACATGTAGCAAAGAACAATAAAATAATAATAATTATTATTATTATTATTATATCTTCTTGCTTCCTAGTCTTCATCCATCGTTTGAAAGGTTTCATTTTCGCTTTTCCTACTTTCTCATCCAACTTCTTTCCAAACTCAAAGTCGCTTAACTTCGTTTCGCTAATCGACGGGAAGCGGTGCTGCGACATGGCTACGACGTAGCCCGACTCAACTTGGCTTTACTTACCTGAGGTGAAAATTCGATTGTTACTTATCTGAACGTAATAACTACTTCTACTACTACTACTACTACTACTACTACTACTAATACTACTAATAATAATAATGATAATAATAATAATAATAATTAGTGATCAGTTACATAGTTTTTCATGCTCTTTGGTGCATGTGTGGGTGAGGAGAGACAAATAACTAAACGAAGAGTCGTCAGAACAACAGTACATTATATTATTTATATATATATATATATATATATATAGAGAGAGAGAGAGAGAGAGGAGAGAGAGAGAGAGAGAGAGCTTTTTGGAAACAAAGGCTTCACTGTTTCACAAAGCACCGCTTCGTCCATACACCCACCCAGGATACGTGCAGCTCTCAGCATCATTGCAATGTACTTACTAACGAGGCTTCTGTACGTGGTTGTATTGGAAGCAGCAGTGCCTTGCTTTTTCTTATCCCAATAAGCGGTCAGATTCGCGATCGTTTCCTTGTTATTGTCGTTAGTTTGCATTATAGACAATTCTGGGTTTAAGGTCAGGATGCATGATTCATCAGGAGCAAGATTTATCGCAAGTTTGCTTTTCTCCCGGAGGCAATATAGGCCTATTATATATATATATATATATATATATATATATATATATATATATATATATATATATATATATATTGGTAATAGTGTTGTTAGTGTTGTGCGTGGTGCTAGATTGTAGTGTGATAATGAGATTCGTTGCTGACCTTTCATCCAATCCCAGCGTTTGCTTTCCTCTCAAAGTTTGGGATCTTTATTTAGTTTGAACAAAGCTTTTTCACCGGACGTTTAGTGCGAACCCCTTAGAGTTCATGGGCCCCATACTCTTCGGGTATTACGATGCCGACTTTCACAACCTCAAAGCCAGACCCCCCCAAAACACGCCAAAGCAAGAGCTGCATTGGATTAGAGGGAATTCAAGATCCTTCTCTCCCCCCTTTCCTAACCCATTATTTGTTCGTGCCCATACTCTTACACTTTTACTCTGCTGCAGGAAAAACTCCTCTGGGTCAGTGAATGTTCATACACGACCCATATATATATATTAATATATATATATATATATATATATAATATATATATATATGCGTGTGTGTGTGTGTGTGTGTGTGTGTGTGTGTGGACAAAAGAGGAAAAAAAATCAGTCTATAAATCAGCACACACGATTTGGCACAAAGGCAAACGAATAATTGCATCATGACATGGTCACTATTATTTTTTGCAAAGTTCACCTAAAGTTTCACTTAGAAGTGACGCAGATGTGGGAGAAGGATTTCGATTTCGTGTAGTTTATCGGCCTTATGACACTTTATCGACAAGTTTTCATAAGATTAGATTAAGTTAGGTTAGGTTAGGTTAAGTTAGTTCAGTTTATATTTATAGTGTCAATGGTTTAGTCCTACTTTACGAGGAAGATGCTTAAAAATATTCAAGAGATGGTGCTTTGCAATCTGAACCCCACCGAATTTGGTGTCATATAAATAGTTAGTTAAGGGTAGAAGTAGTCTAGATTAGTAGACAACTTGAGTAATTTGGAGAGAAAGGAAAGTGAAAAAACTACCCGAGTAATGTGATAATTTTAAACACTTAAACTGTCGACCTTAATTAACACCACATTAGGTTAGAATAACTCAAAAGAGAGGAGAGTATGGGTACATATATTGCATCGTAGGGACCAGCTGGTCTGTTGCTGTTTGGTGTCCTTTGTATTCATTTGTATCTCCATTTGCCTCTGTCGATGAATGCTGATTTTACAGTTATGATTATGACTGTGACCCGTGGTTTAATTCTCGTGTTATAAAATGCCATATGTTTGAGTGTCATCTCCTTAGTCAATGCTAGCTTTCGTGTTATACTGGCGGCTATGAACAGGGATTTTGGCTGAGACCCAGAGAACAAGTAACACTGAAATGATTGTGTGCGAGAAAGAGACATTTTTCGCGGTCTGTATATACCAAATGTTCTTTGGGTTCTTTCTCTAACCAGCAGTGGTCAACCCTGGTCAGTGGTTGGTTTATGAGATGACCATATGAACTCTCCTATACACAAAACCATGATTTTATGCTCTCTCTCTCCTCTCTCTCTCTCTCTCTCTCTCTCCCTATATATATATATAAGGCGTCCGATAGATTAATGGATACAGTGGCGGACTCTGAGCGGTGAGGCTCTGATTCGCTCACGCCTGCTGGTTCCTGGGTTGGCCACTTACTATGTTAATGCTCTGGCTAAAGGTAACCCATCTGGCACACTCACACCCACCGTCGTAGGGAAATGAGCTTCTTAGATGGTTCTATTTTTTTATGCAGGAAAGAGGGGCTAAGGGCGAATGCCCGCAAAAGCGCGCCCCCCCCCTTCAAAGAAGAAAAAGAGAGCCAAAATCAAAGTCTAGGGTTATCGAGATGCCTAAACACTCTGAGTTGAGTAGATCAGTAGATGAAAGATTGAAAATACCGATTAACCATTGCGTTAGAGAGTTGTACAGAAAAAGAATGAGAAAGTGTAGAATGTCTGGTGCTGCGTGCTCTCCTTAAAGGAGGAAGCATGCAGTTAGAGAGTTCAGAAGAGTTGTGTCCATTATAATAGCGATAGTAAAGAGAGAGCGAGGCAACACTGCGGCGAAGAGAGAGGAATTGAAGACAGTTAGTAAGAGGCGGGGAATTGATGAAACGAAAAGCCTTTGATTCCACCCGGTCAAGTACGGCTGTGTGGATTGAGCCACCCCATACATGAGAAGCATACTCCATACAGGGTTGGACAACACCCCTGTAGAGAGACAGAACTGAGTGGGGGTGAAGAAACTGCGGAGGCGGTACAGCACACCTAACCTCTTAGAAACTGTTTTGGAAAGAAAGTATAGGTGATCTATCAAGGAAAGATCACGAGAAAAGGAAACACCAAGAATGTTTAAGAGAAGAGGAAGGATTGAGTTGTGTATTGTTGAAGGTAAGTGGATAGTCGTGTGGAAGATTGTGACGAGGAAGACAGATTGAGGAACTGAGATTTTGAGGCATTGAAAGCCACAAGGTTTTCTCTGCCCCAATCAGAGATAGCAGAAAGATCAGAGGTCAGGTGTTCCATAGCTGTCCTATGCGAATCATGGAGTGACTGTTGAGAGGGACGATGTGTGAAGCGGGTGAAGTGAAGAGTGGTATTATCAGTAGAGGAGTGAATAGGATAGGAAGTGCGAATTAAAGGATCATTAATAAATAAAAGGAAAAAGAGTGGGTGACAGGACAGAACTCTGAGGAATACCGCTGTTGATAGCTTCAGGAGAAGAACAGTAGCCATCTATAACCGCAGCTATAGATCGGCCAGAAAGGAAATTCGAGATGAAGACACAGATCGAAGGATAGAAACCGAAAGAGGACAGTTTCGAAATTAAAGATTTGTGCCGGACTCTATCAAAAGCTTTCGATATGTCTAGCGCAATAGCAAAAGTTTCACCCAAATCCCGAAAGCAGGATGACCAAGAGTCAGAGAGATATGCAAGAAGATCGCCAGTAGAACGTTCCTTGTAAAACCCATGCTGTCGATCTGAAAGAAGATTGTGAGAAGAGCGGTGTTTAAAAATTTTCCTATTAAGGATAGATTAAAAAACTTTGCAAAGGCAAGGAGTCAAAGCAATTGGACGATAGTTGGAGGGTTGAGAGCGGTCACCCTTCTTTGGGACAGGCTGAATGAAAGCGAACTTTCAGCAGGAAGGAAGAGTACCAGATGAGAGACAAAGACGAAGAGTTTGCCTAGGCAGGGTGTCAGCAGTGAAGCACAGTTCTTAAGAACAACTGGAGGAACGCTATCAGGACCGCATGCCTTCCTAGAGTTAAGCCCAGATAGGGCAGAAAAAACATCTTTGGAAGAGATTCTACTTTCAGACTTAATGAAGTCAGCGGGAGGAGGAGATGGAGGAACAGCAGGGCCGCATTTAGGGGGTGGCGCACCGGGAAAATGTCCAAGGCCCCGCGCCCGATGGGCCCCGCAAATTTCAATTAAAAAAAATTAAACGTCACGTATTTGCCATCTGCAACGAGTTTTACTTTTTCCGGAAGGCGGCATGGCATCAGGCATTCTAATATCCGCTTTGATGGTGTTTAATTTGTTGTTCTTGTTAGTGTTACTCATTTCTAACGTTGTTACTAACTTACTTCTTGTTGTTTCTGTTGCAGATTCATGATTTATGTTCTTATTGTTGGCACTGTAATACGTACAACATGGAAACGAGCCGTGACCGGGATCTAAGGAGGAAATATAAACCCGGTAGTGAAAAGCGTAAGGATAAGAAGCGTAGAGAAGAGTTTCTTGCGACGGTGCCGAAACTGACTAATTGGATTAAATCATCAGCAACTAAGTCAGCCCCTTCAGCAGGCCCACCAGCTGCCTCCGCTACTTCAGCAGCTGCGTTTTCAGAAGCCGCGTCTACGTCAGTGCGTTCAGCAAGCCCAGCAGCTGCCTCCACTACTTCAGCAGCTGCATTTTCAGGAGACTCGTCTACGTCAACCCCTTCAGCAGGCCCACCAGTTGCCTCCGCTACATCAGCAGCTGCGTCTTCAGAAGACCCGTCTACGTCAGTGCGTTCAGCAGGCCACCAGTTTCAGGACATGCAATTAATGACATTGGTTTGTGGCCACAAGTGCTGACCAATGACTTTAGAGCAGTGGTGCACAAACTTTTTTGATGTGAGGGCCAAACCAACCATCTGTTTTATATGTAGGGGCCAGATATATAGATATTCTATTTTTTATAAATATGCATTTTTATAACCAGGGGTAATATTTCAGATTTTTCTTTGGGTAGCTACCCTTTTCATGTGAAAAATGTGAATTGAAAAGACCCGTGGGGGCCACATTTGGCCCGCGGGCCAGGGTTTATGCATCACTGCTTTAGAGAGTTCTGGATAGAGCGGGGAACATCAGATTGTCGAAATTATGACAGCGACTTCAGTAACTCTTCAACTACTGAAAGTGGTACAACACGCCGATGTACGAAGACATTATTTGTTAAGAAACATAGCCTGACGAATGAGAGGATTGAGGTGTCATGGCTGTGCTATTCTGAGTCCACAGGCTGTGTTTACTGTTCTGTCTGTAAATTAATGTCGAGAGCGGACAGCAAGTTTACAATCGGGTTCAACGACTGGAAGCATGATAGGCAATCGGTCGAAGCACACGGAAAATGTGAGCAACATATGGAGTCGATGAGATATTTGTTGGTTAGAAAGTCTGTCTCCGGCCGTGTTGATTCGAAACTGGTGAACCAGTTTGAAAAGGAGTGCAACTACTGGCAGGAAGTTTTGCGGCGCTGTGTCGACGTTATCAAGTATATCACGTCACGAAGACTAACAATTCGTGGACACGACTCCCGTTTCGGTTCACCAAACAACGGCAACTATTACAGAATTTTGGAACTTTTAAGTAAGTATGACAGTTTTCTAGCTGCGCATATAAGCGAGCATGCCAACAAAGGTAGCGGACACACCTCGTATCTCTCTCATTTCATTTGCGAGGAACTCATACTGTTGATGGCCGATAAAGTACTTCAGACGATTATCCGAGAAATCCAGCAGTCAAAATACTACTTTCTATCCGTCGACTCTACGCCTGATGTTTCCCACACCGATCAACTGTGCTTCACCGTCCGATATGTGGTTGAGTCTGGGTCCGTCGAGCGATTTCTACAGTTTATACCTATGAACACACATACAGGGAAAGGAATCGCCGACGTGGTCCTCAACTTTCTGGAGACGCATGGCATTCGAATTGGAGACTGCAGAGGACAGTCTTATGATAACGCAAGCAATATGGCAGGGAAATACAACGGCGTAAAGAGCCACATCAAGTCAAAATCTCCGTATGCTGAATTTGTGCCATGCATGTGCCACTCACTAAATCTCGTGGGTAAATCAGCAGTGGACAGTTGCACAGCAGCCGTTGAATTGTTTATGCTCATTCAGAATGTCTACACGTTTCTCGTCTCCTCCACATACCGATGGCGTCGACATGTAGAGGTTCTCGATAGTAGTTCCCGTAGTGAGAAACTAAAGGTCGACAAAGGTCTCTCCGATACCCGATGGTCAGCCAGATCAGATGCCGTCCAATCTTTAACCGAAGGCTACGCCGAGAATATCGTGGTACTGGATGAGCTAGCAGCAGATACCAGCCAAACTGCGGAAGCCAGGATCGAAGCCAGGGGATTGTCTAAACAGCTTCAACAACTCGAAACAGCCATTTTATTGGTTTTATGGAACACTATTCTCGAACGATTTCAAAAAACGAATGCATCTCTGCAAAAACAAGGAATGTCGTTAGACTCAGCCACCCTCTTGCTGAAATCAATACTGCAATTTGTTGAAGATCTCAGATCAAGATTTGACGAATTCGAGGACCAGGGCATCGGAAAGTGTGGTCATCGAGTACACAAGGAAACGACTCAATGCACAAAGAAGAGAAAGCGCCATCATGACGAAATCGGAACTGCCGAAGATACGAACCTGACACCAAGAGATTCATTTCGGACCACTGCATTTCTACCGATAAATAATTGATAAACTGTGTACCACTCTGAACACTCGTCTAGAAGCGTACGCTGTCCTGCAGAAAAGATTTGGATTTTTGTATTTCCTTCTAGTCCTGGACATCGACAGTCTTCGACGGTCAGCTGAACATCTAGTAGAATGCTATCCGGCTGATCTGGAGAAAGAGCTGGTAACAGAAGTTGTCCAGTTCGCTGCCCTAATGAAGCTCACCGAAAGTGAAACAGAATCCCAGACGGAACGTGAAGACATGTGCAACAGATTTCATCGGCATATGAACAGAAACGAACTGAAAGGAACATTCCCAAACAAACATGGAAATAGCAATGAGAATATACCTGTGTATGTTTGTCACGAACTGTTCTGGTGAACGTTCATTCTCGAAACTCAAACTGATCAAAAATTACCTTCGCTCCACAATGGGCCAGGAACGCCTTTCGTCCCTGGCGCTGTTGAGTATAGAGCATGAGGTGTTGCAGTCGGTGAGTTTCGAGGACACAATCACGCAGTTTTCCAAACAAAAAGCCAGGAAACGTCCTATGTAATATTCATTACAAATCTACACTCTATCTACAGTACAGTAAGCTGTACAGTTTAGCTGTTTATTAAGTGCATTACAACTGTGTAGCTGTTTATTAAGTGCATTACAATAACTGTGTAGATGTTTATTAAGTGCATTACAACTGTGTAGCCTACTAGTGTAGCTGTATACACTGTATGTGTACATAGTTAAGTTATAGTCTTTAATATCACATTAATAGGCCGAATGGCTTCCGCATGTGTGTTTTGTGTGTGCTAAAAAAATATATCTGTTATGTGCATTACAAAATATTGTCATTCATTAACACACTAAAATAATACATCCCGAGAAATAGTTTGCCCAAGGCCCCGCACACTGTAAATGCGCCCCTGAGGAACAGCATGGGAATCGTCCATGCTTGAGTGGGAAGCGAAAGTTTGAGCGAAGAGTTCACTTTGTCAGGAGCAGAGACGGCAACTGAGCCATCGGAATGGAAAAGAGGAGGGAAAGAACAGGAAGTAACGTTGTTGAAGAGGTTCTTAGCAAGATTCCAGAAAGAGTGAGAAGAATTAAAATTGCACGATTCCGGCCAGAAATATAAGCTGATTGAAAGTCAGGAGTTGGATGGCGACGGTACCTTGGTACCATAGTACCATAGTAGTAGGTATAGAATATGGAATGTACGCCTCCATGTCCGAAGGAATCACCTCCAAGATGCGCTCAGCACACTCGGAAGGTCCTCAGCCACGGAAGCAGTAATCATTCCATGGGAAATCAGAGAAGTACTGCCTAAGAGCCTTCCAATGAACGGCGCCAAAGTGCCAAAGGCGCCTCCTATTGGGGGGATCCAAAGGCTGGATTGAATCGATAGGATAGGAAACAGATATTAGATTGTGGTCGGAGAAGCCCAACTGAGAAAAAAGTTTGACAGAGTAAAAAGAAGGACAGAGTAAAAAGTAATAAATCCAGAATGTTGGGCCTATCTCCAAGGCGGTCAGGGATACGAGTAGGGTGCTGTAAAATCTGCTCTAGGTCATTTAGGGTAGAAAAGTTGTAAGCTAGTTCACCAGGGATGTTTGTGAAATGGGAAGAAAGTTAGTGAAATGGAAAGAAAGCCAAAGGTGGTAGTGAAAATTGCAATCTTCTAAAATGGAGATTTCAGCAAAAGGAGAGCGGGAAAGAATATATTCCACTTTAGAAGTTAGGTAGTCAAAGAATTTTGGATAGTCATTAGATTTAGGAGAAAGGTAAACAGCGCAGATGTATTTAGTTTGAGATTGGCATGTAAGCCGTAGCCAGAAGGTATAGAATTCGGAAGATTCGAGTTCGGGAATACGAAAACAAGTTAGGTCACTGCGTACTTACATATACGCAACATCCACCTTTGGAGTGAAATTGAGTATAGAGAAAGTAAAAGGGTACAGAAAAGGGGTTGCTGACACCTGAGATTCAGTGAGGAAAAGAAGATGAGGTTTAGAGGAGGAGAGGTAATGTTCAACAGATTGAAGATCTGAGAAAAGGCCACAAATGTCACAGAAATTAATGAAAAGTGAATCAGACAGAGGCCCAGAACATTTCGAATGGGTGGTCCGAGTCTGCATTACCGGTATCGGCAGCGAGGGATCCAGAAGTAGAGAAATTTATGGTCCCCTCCCCATAGGACTCTGAGGCTCCTGAAGTTGATGCCATTTTTAATTTTTTTTTTAATTTTGAAAGGTTATGTAGTCTGTAAAATGCATATAATATATATATATATATATATTATATATATATATATATATATGTCGGCGGAGGATGATAGAATAGAATATAATAGAATAACCTTTATTAATAAAAAAAATAAATACATTTTTTCAATTTACAATGACATGAATAATTTTGAAGCTCGACTATTTATTTTTTTTTTAATTTGGCCCTTAAGCTTTAGGCTTTACTGGGCTCGAGCCCAATCCTGGTATAGGTAGCCAGTGTCGGAATAAAATGTTATTCTTCGTTACACCTTCTCCGACGGTTTATGGTATTCTCAGTATGTCGCTTCCTTGCACCGACAATGAAGTTTATACTGCTAGCGTCCACGGTTCTTCTTTTCGTGGAGTGGAATGCTTCTCTCGTGAAAGGATAGACATGACAAATTACCTTTTTAATCTTTATTTCACAAGGATAGATCACTTTTAAAATATTAGATTTTTTTACAATGCACAGTAATTAGAAAATCAAATCCTTAACATGACACTTGGTTAGAGAGTTAGTTATTAACGAACAAAGGACCTGAGCCGAACTGGATGCCCAAAGGGCGAGTCACGCACTCCCAGAAGGGTGAGGCTTCGACTGCCCTCTCAAGGTGTATGCACTCTGCCCTGGAGAAACTCCCATGGTACCACGTTTACAGAAGATTCTTAAGGTTGCAAAGGTTGTCTAACAATGATATTAGCAAAAGAATTTATATAATTTTGGTTCTACACTTAACTCTTTTATGTGCAAAAAACTTCACTTTTTTCTACTTGAAGGTCAAAATATGAAAATAAAAACCCACTCTAATAGACAGAGTTTATTTCCACAACAGTTTCGATGCCCACTGGCATCCACCCGAGGAGGATGCCAGTGGGCATCGAAACTGTTGTGGAAATAAACTCTGTCTATTAGAGTGGGTTTTTATTTTCATACTTCTCCTTTATGTGATTTATATTAGCAGAAAAGAACATTTAGAATTTAGGAATCTCTGTTTAAGATTATAGATGTGGCACCTTTGAAGAGGCTTATAATTTAGGCTTATCGAAAAAGATGCCAAAAAAAATCTCCTGGGCATTGAGCAATTTATACAAATACTCAAAATTTAACGGATTAATACTTTAATTTATACGAATAGAATAATATCTTTTAAAGGATTAATACTTTAATTTATACAAACAGAATATTTTTAAATTTTAACAAAAATTTATTTCCTGTGGTAAACCTTTTCCACATGGCTCCCCTCCCAAAGTTGGAACTTGGGGCTTAATTCGAGAATCTTCTCAACAAAAGTAGTTGGATGTAGTGTTACATAAAGAAAAAGAAATTATTGAAGAAGTAGTTGGATGTAATGTTACATAAAGACAAAGAAATAGTTAAACAAAATACATTTGCTCTACAGTATACTTAATCCACTATACTTATCAGTTAAATCTTCAAATCCGAACCACGGGTCGCTACATAATCTGGGCGCGGAGGACGGTCTCCCATCCTACTACCCAGAACCAATGTCGCTTAACTTCGTTGATCTCCGGGAAGCGGTGTTACGACATTGGCCACGACGTAGCCCCTAAAATCGATACTTATGCACTAATGAACACTTATAATTAACGGTCACTTATGTATCCTTGAGCACTTGGAGTCTGATTTGTTTAGGTCCACTTTTTACACTGGTCTAAGTTCACCGTGTGCATACACTTTTAAATCAAACGCGATTTTTATCCTTTATGAGAACAAAAATTGAAATGAATATCAATGAACTATGGGAAAAAGTACCTTAATGAAATGTATACGATTTCTGCAAGGTTTAGAACGGATATTGGTCGTTTGAGAACTTTTTAGAACTTTGGAATTGACTAAACTCTATAGCTTGGAAGGTATAAAATTTCAAGGGTTTGTGCAGTGAAAGGTTTATGTGTGGGCATTGCTCAAGTTTTTGGATGTACGCGTTGGTGGCTAATTGCCTCCGACATCAATCATTCCACATCTCAAGCGTATTTCAATAAATTAGTGCGTAGGGCATGAATGCACGAGTATCGCCTAAACGAGCATATGGAGTACGTGTGGTGGTAGCTCTTGAACTGGAAATACGGTTAAAGCAACAATTTGTAAATTTGATAAACCGACGTTATGATTACTGTTCTTTGTTTCGTGTATTCAGTCCTTTTGGAGCTACGCGAGTGACCTTAGTGATGGAAGTTCCGCTTCTGAAATCAAAGTGGCAGATGGCTTCAGAAAATTGGTACCAATCGAATATTCAGGAACAGGCAGGAGTCCGAACGAGTGGGGCCAATCTTGGAGATGGCCTTGAAGGGCGGTGGCCTATCGGGCTGCGAGATAATAGGGATAGAGAAGGGTAAGAAGGACTTGAAATAATGATTAATATGACAAGAACGAAGAAAGCCGATGAATTCTGAACATAAATATTCCCAAAAGCTATTTTATGGTGGTAGAAAGGAACATTTAGAGGAGGAGAAGGAATGTTATGGGCCATGCCGAAGTCCTCAACCCGTGGTTTGACCTGAGGAAGGACCAACAAGGAAACAGGAGGAGAATGAGTATTCTGTTCATCGGACGGGAAACAGGATGAAGATAAGTCTTCTGTTTAGAAGGAGAAGACGACTCTCTGCAGGTGTCTGAAATAGCACTGCAAAATTTCGATTTCCAAACCTTCTGATTAGAAAGAACAGAATCGAATGAACTATGTCCTGTAGAGCGATGTAGAGATGTATCGCTACCTTTGGTGGGAAGAGAAGAGTGGCAATTCCCTTCCGAACTCGTCCAAGACGCGTTGTTGGCGCATGACAAGGTTTGGACCTCATTAAGACAATGAGACTTGAGGTCATAAGCCGAGCTTACATCATGTCCAAGGGACATAAGCGAGTTTTCAGTGACCTCACATGAGTTTGCAGAAGAAGGGGGATCCCTCGGTAACTCCGCGCAATGCTTACTACTCTTCCAAGTATGAGCAGAAGTTGCATCATTAGGGACTTAATCTGAGATGATCTCGTCACAGACCACTTCCCCCTGAAAATTCCCCTCATCGAGAACTTCCTTCGTGATATCTGGGGCAGTCTCTTCATAGAGCGCTTCCGTCGTGGGGTTTGGGACAGCCACTTCATAGGGCACATTCCTCGTCGTACTGAGGACTTCCAGCGTGTCGTGCATGCTACACAAACTAACTGGATGGACAAGTGTATTCCGTGTTTGCCTTTCCGCACGAGCAACTTCCGAAAGCGGAGTAGGTTCGGGTTCGCTCCCGGCACCTGTAGGCTTAGTCTCGGAATTGGGTGGAAAATCCTCTACCTTTGAAAACGGAATCAAGTGATCTTCCTTAAATAAGGATTTGAGCGAAATGACCAAACCGGAACTCAAAGGAGACGAGTCTTCAGATTTATTTGGAATAACCGAAACTCTGGAAACTTCAAGTTCCTGCCTAACTGTAACCGAAGGGGGTGACTGTTTCTCTCTGTGGAGCCACAGGGCTCTACTGTGAAGACATTCAAGTCTTCGTGCTCAAAATTACCGAAGGTCTTCTGGCTTTCTAGTTCCTCGTTCGCCGGAACTGGAATGAAACAATTGGCGATTGATAAGGAATCTTCCCCATCTAATAGAGCGAAGAGTAGAGGTGATAAACATACTCGAAAGGTGGGTTCTCTCCTCGAATTAGGCTTACCGCCTACTTCTCTATCGGCCACATAGAAATCATGCGTAATAAAGAAATTCATCCCCAGGATTAAATCTCCATCCCAGTCTCCTTCAGATATGACCACAAATGGGGTCAGATAAGGGACTAAATCAAACTCAGTAGGAAAAATAATTTCTCCGATACTGTATTCTTTCCAACCATCACCAATGCAGGTCAAACAAGAACGCAAATCGAAATTTCACGTAGCCGCCTTGAGTAATTTTTTGTATACATCTTGTTTAATGTAATTCGCCTGACAGCAGTCGTCAACAAGAGCCAAAACCGCTTGGTTGTTGACAGAAGTTTTCATGAAAATTTGTGAGCTCTCGTCAAAACGCAACATTTCGTGAGCCTAAGAAGGCGTTTCCGAAACATACGGACATACTACATCGTCTGCGTAATCGATGGTTTCGCGCGGGGTCCAGAAAGCTTCCGACCATCCCGTCTTCCTTAATGCAGTCGCATTTATTTTGTCGTTATAGTCTTCCGGTTGGAACACTTGACTAACATAATTCCGAAAAGCGTTCCTAGTAGTAAAACTTTCCAACAAAAATGGGTGCAAGACGTTCCTTGCGCAATCCTCTTCATCATCTAAGACGTGAGTAACCATCCGAATCTTCGCGATATCATCGCGAACGTTAAAATGAACATAATATCCCTCTAATACGTCAAACCATTCATCCACGTATGGAGGTACCAATTTACCATATTCTCTCCCCTTAAAAATTTGAACCTTAGGGATATTACTCGTCCGATAATTATATATGTATCCTTTTTTTCTAAGAAAAACGACAAGGGAAAGAAAAATGGACTTACAAACGAGGAAGGCGACGCGAGACAAAGAAAAAACAGAAAACTTATCCTTAATACCGTATATACACAACAGAATTTAAATGAAAAAACTTAAGCGTGACATTAGGTATTTCGGTTTAAATAAACACTTAATAAGGTCATCCCAAACGAAGATGCAAAACTTGCCTGTCGATTTCGACATATTACTCGAAATGTACGAACTTATTTTAATTTAAACCGAAAAAGTAGAAGCGATTTTCCGCAAAGCACAAAGACAAAACTATTTGCGCTCCAACCCAATACCGCAGAAAAAGAAAAGACGAAACTTTGCGCATCAACGCTTTACCAATTAAAAACAAGAATGAAAACAAAAACGTTTGCGCACCGACGCGAAAGAGCGAGAGAAAAAAAAGGAAAAAAAAATCCTTTTTACTAAATCGAAATGCACCGAAACGCGCCAAATTCGCGCGATAAACGAGTCAAACAAACAAACAAACACACGCACGAACTATATACACACACATATTGGTACAATTAATTTGAAAGTCCACTATAAAATGAAAATCAATCCAAAATTCCGTTTTCTGTTATAACAATATGAGACACTTCAAATTTAAAAAAAAAATTAAATACTCACTTTAAATTTTTTTTTTCAAATTCCATAAATTTGCCATATACTTTGCAGAAACCGTTTCGTTACAAACAATAAATATATAATTCACCTATATATTTATATACAGGGTGTCCCGTAAGTCTGGACCCATAGGGAAAAATAATAAAATTACAAAATAGTCCAAAAATTTATTTATAATATATTTTTTTATTATTTTTATTATTATTTTTATTATTTTTTTATTATGATCTTACTCCACTGGAGTTTTATTTGTGGGGCCACTTGAAAGCCAAAGTGTACGAGGTCAAACTTCAGAACATTTTCCACCTTAAAGCACGCATTGTGGAGGCGTGTCAAGAAATTTCTGCGACTGTGATTCAGAAAGTGCTGTCGCAGTGGAGATTGCGTCTTCAACTATGTGTGCGACACAACGGCGGACACTTTGAACAGATTATGTAATAAATTTTTGGACTATTTTGTAATTTTATTATTTTTCCCTATGGGTCCAGACTTACGGGACACCCTGTACTCAAATACTGCATGCAAAAAGACAAACCTCTCAATTCCTTTCCTCTTACAACAAAAAAGAGAAGGTTGAATTAAATTGACTGCGAACACAGACAAATAAAATTCGTTTTTTAACTCACAAACGAACACTAAATTGTTTATGAACAACAAATATAGTTCACTGATATATATATATATATGATGAATAAAACCACGAAGGAAAGGAAACACAAAATGGTGCTCAAGCGCTTTCGTCTAATGACATCCTCAGGAACACTGAAGTATATAAAAAGGTTAAGCCTATATATAGGTTACAGAAAGAAAAAAAGAAAAATAAATAACATACATACACACACCACACATATATATACATATATACATACATATCTATATATACATATATGTGTGTGTGTGTGTATGTATGTTATTATTTTTCTTTTTTTCTTTCTGTAACCTATATATAGGCTTAACCTTTTTATATACTTCAGTGTTCCTGAGGATGTCATTAGACGAAAGCGCTTGAGCACCATTTTGTGTTTCCTTTCCTTCGTGGTTTTATTCATCATAAATATTTTTCACGTGTTACCTTCGTGAAATAATTTTCATATTATATATATATATATATATATATATATATATATATATATATATATATATAGAAGGCGCGAGCGGTACACAATAATATACATATGGAAAATACTTGAAGGCTCTGTCCCTAACCCTAGAAATTAAATAGAAACAAACTGGAATGAGAGAAGAGGAAGATTTTGTACGGTTCCAGCTGCGGTGGGACAAGGGGCCATGAAAACGAGGATGGAAAATACCCTCAGAATAAGAGGCCCAAAGCTTTTCAATGTCCTACCAAAAGAAGTGAGAAATCTCCAGCACACCAACCTGAATAACTTCACGAACCAGATGGACAGATTCCTGTGCAAAGTCCCTGACCACCCATGCGTGGCTGGCTACGAGGGCAGGAGATCAGACAGCAATTCCTTCCTTCACCAAATCCCGCAAATGAGGTGGGATGCTGCAGAGGGGTCGACCGCAGGTCGATCCTGAACCGTCGTTCAAACTCACCTAAAGTAACCTAAAGTAAGTATATATATATATGTATATATATATATACATTCAACTGGGGCATTGGTTTCTGCGAGTATGTAGAAGAATTACGGCATTTGGAAGAGTGAAGTCCATGGTGTAATGGTATCGCGTCTGACCGGCAATCGGAAGATCCCGGGTTCGATTCCCAGGTGGTACTTAATTTTTTCCATTTGTTCCGTTTTCTCCTCTCGTCTTGCGCGGAATATCTCTATACAAGCGTCGTTCTTTACGTTATTTATACTGCGTGTTCTTTGCAGTTGAATGTATATAATGTTACGGCATGCGGGAGGTGCCCCCTTGGGGCATTGGTTTCTGCGAGTATGTAGAAGAATTACGGCATTTGGAAGAGTGAAGTCCATGGTGTAATGGTATCGCGTCTGACCGGGCAATCGGAAGATCCCGGGTTCGATTCCAGGTGGTACTTCATTTTTTCATTTGTTCCGTTTTCTCTCTCTCGTCTTGCGCGGAATATCTCCTATACAAGCGTCGTTCTTTACGATATATATATATATATCTTCTTATCTTAATCTTATGTTGTTTCGTGCGTTGGTCTCTCTTCACACGGAGGTCAAGCTGGTGGCCCCGCCTCTAGGTCTGGCCTGGTGGAGGAGCGAGTTGCTTTCTTGCGCTCTCCACCGTACATAGCCAGGCACGCCCGGCTCATCTGGTACTGTCCTGAGCCAGGCATCCATTCTTTTCTTGAAGACTTCAACTTTGACCCCCGTTACGTTTCTGAGGTCCTTAGGAAGCTGGTTGAAAAGTCTTGGCCCCCTGACAACCAAGCTATTTTCCTTCAGGGTTGAGGAGGTCCCTTGTCGTGCTTTTAATTTGGGAACACTACACATTCTGCCTTTCCTATTTTCCAGTGTTGTTTGAATGGTAATTGGGTTTAGTTTTAGGTTTGGTACCAGTTTTTCGATCATTTTCCATATGTAGATTATGATGTACCTCTCTCTTCTTCTTTCCAGTGAGTACAGATTTAGTTTACGTAGTCTTTCCCAGTAGTTGAGTTCTTTACAGCCATCAATCTTGGCTGTGAAATGCCTTTGCGTTTCTTCTAGTTTATTAGTTTCTTCCTTTTTATATGGGGACGTCAAAACTGAGCAGTATTCAAGTTTTGGTATAATCAGTGTTTTTAGCAGGGGAATCATTACTGTCCTGTCCCTTCTCTTGAACGTTCTTAGAACCTGTCCGGCGACTCTTTTTGCTTTATTTATCGCTACCTGATTTTGTGTTTCGAATTTCGCATCATCTGTCATTATTATCCAGAGATCAATCGCTTTCATGCTTCTCTGAATTTCCTGTCTATCTGGAGCATAATATGCAGTCTGTTTAAGTTCTTCTTTTCTACCATATCTCAAGAGCTGAAATTTCTCGGCGTTGAATGACATGTTGTTGTCTTCTGACCATTTGTATATTTTGTTCGTGTCCCTCTGCAAGGCCTCCACGTCATGTACATCGCTGATTTTTCTGCTGATCTTTGTATCGTCTGCAAAGGATGTTACTATACTATTGCTGTTTACTCCGCTGTCTATGTCTGTTAGCAAGATAATGAACAGGAGTGGGGCCAGTACTGTCCCTTGTGGTACTGAGCTGCGTACTTCCGATTCTGATGATGATATACCTTGAATTTTGACGACCTGCAGACGATCACTAAGGAAGTTGTAGATCCATTTTCCCACTTTGCCTGTTATTCCCATGTCTTTAATTTTATGTGCTATTATACCATGGTCACATTTATCGAAAGCTTTAGCAAAATCTGTGTATATAACATCGTAGTTGTCATTGCCTTCCAATGCATCTAGGATATTGTTGTAGTGCTCTATTAGTTGTGATAGGCATGATCTACCTGATCGGAATCCATGCTGATTTTCGTTGAATCTTTCCCGTGTCTCCAGGAAATCATAAATTTTCTCTCTAACTATTCTTTCAAATACTTTGGTGAGGTGGGACGTCAATGACACTGGTATATAGTTCTTTGCTTGAGATCTGTCCCCTCCTTTATATATAGGGACAATGTTTGCTCTTTTCAAGATGTCCGGTATTTCCCCAGTGTCTAGGGATCTTCTCCATATCCAGTATAAAGGTGTAGCTATTTCATTTTTACAGTTTTTAATCAATAATGCGTTCCAATTGTCCGGACCTGCAGCTGAATGTAGTTTCATTTGTCCTATAGCTCTCGCTACATCTTCTGGTGTAAAATCAAAGTCAGTTATATACTCTCCTTGCAATTCCTCTTCAAAGAATGCATTTATGTCAGGTATCGCTTTGTCACTTTTTGGGGTACTGAAAACTGATTCATATTGAGCTCTCAATGTATCAGATATTTATTTTGGATCGTCGGTTAGTTCATTATTTCCCGTCCTTAAGGGCCCAATAGCGGCGCGCGTTTTTGTTTTCCTTTTTGCATAGCTATAGAAGTATTTTGGATTTTCCTTTATTGCTTCTACCGCCTTTTCCTCTTCCCTCTCTGTATGGTCCTTAATCAGGGCTTGTATTTCCCTATCGATACCCTCCAGTTTTTCTTTTATTGCTTTCCTGTCATTATCTCTGCAGTTACCTAACTTTGCCTCCACTCTCTTTCTTTTGCGGAATAGTCTTCTCTTTTGCCTTTCTAGCCAGCTCGTCTTTCCTTTTGGCTGTGATTTCGGAGCATATTTTTCTAAAATTCTCAGCGTTTTTTCCTCCAAGGTTGTTAGCATTTCTTCAGTTGTTTTATTCTCGAAAATTGTTCTCCATTCTATTTGGGCCATGTGCGATCTGATTGCTTCCCAATTTATAGTCTTCGAGTTTAAGTTAAAGGCCCCGAATTTACTTCTTTCCACAATATGTGTATTGTCTTCTAATGCTGCCGTCATATTTGTTGATATTTCGATTAAGTTGTGGTCTGAGATAATGGTTGGGGTTATTTTTATATCAGCAATCAAGTTCGTGTTATTCGTTATTTTTTCTGGTATTTTCTGTTATCTCCTGTGTCAGCATAAACTCATTTGTGAGAGCCATCAACATTTTTGCTTGTTCCTGGTCTTCTCTTGTGCCCCCCTTGTCCTGGTGAATATATATATATTCCTATTCACCTTTTTGTATTTTATAAATGGGAAGTTAAAGTCTCCGCAGATCATTATATTGGGGGATGGAGGGTTTATGGCCTTTATTAGCTTTCTAATGTCATCAATGGCCTCCGAGAATTTTTCGGTTGGGGTGCTTGGAGGTCTATAGATGACTATTACTATCAAGTTTATTTTTCTATTTTCACTGCTAGGAGTTCCACATAGCTGTTTGATTTACTTATTATCGTCTCTGTCATATGACCTTCCTGTACATATATAGCACAGCCACCTTTCCGTCTCGTCGTTCTATCCGCTCTTAGTAAGTTGAAGCCCTCTATATTTATCTCTTTCTTATCAATACAATGTTCGCAGTTTTCACAATTTCCTTGGCAATCTTTAAGATATATATATATATATATATATATATATATATATATATATATATATATATATATACACAGTACAGTATATGTGTGTGTGTGTGTGTATATATATATATATATATATATACGACTGTGTCGTATTCCCAAATTGAAGGCGAGACAGGGAACATCCTTAATCCTGAACGAAAATAGTTTTGTAGTGAGAGGCACAAAGCTGTTTAATCAGTTGCCCAAAGACCTAAGAAACACGAAAGGAGTTGCAGTGGAAATCTTCAAAAGAAGACTAGACGCCTGGCTCAGAACAATCCCCGATGAGCCGAGCGTGCCTAGCTATGTGAGGTGGAGAGCGCAAGAATCCAACTCACTACTTCACCAGGCCAACTCGAGAGGAGGGGCGACAAGCTTGACCTTCGCGAAATGAGAAATCATCGCGCGGAACCTTTGTAAGGTTGTAAGGTAAGGTGTATATATATACGCAAAATACTGCATGAAAAAACACAAATCTTCTTACAACAAAAAGAAGAATAATAAATTTTTTTTTTTTCAAAACCAATGCGTTAAACTGGGATACACTTTTAATTCACGCCTTTATTTATTTACTGATATTAATGTTAACCTTACTTGCCAAAAGCAACTTTATTCCAGTTACCGAGTTTTTGCTATTTCCTGTCCTTCTCATTTCGTCTTGAAAGAACGTTTGTTTTCGTTTTCTTTTTGTCTTCTCAAATTCCGTAGGACTGAGTCGAATGCGTTCGACTCTCCCGATCCGCCAATGTGAAACCGTTTCCGAATGAGATGTATTTACAGAATCGAATACGTTTGACTTCTGTAATTTCTTATTTCTTTTTTGAAGAACGTTTTTCGTTGACGATTAATGTCTTTCAAAATCTTCTCCAATTTCGATAATTTTTTAGTGCAGAATCGAATGCGTTCGACTCTCCGTAACTTTTCCAACGATCCGTCGCGCGTGGAGATTTACATTAATGCCGCGCGTCGCGTGTGACGTTTCCAAGAGAAATTAAATTCGTAAAATTCCTCTCCGCATGCCCAATAATAATTGTCGTTGTGGTCGGTCGAAACAGAGACAGTATAAAGGTTCTCTCTTCTAAACAAGTGAGTGATTCACGGCTCAAATTCGACCTTCGTTTCGGATGCGTTGACTTCCTTGTAGCGGGATTTCTGACTGAACAAAGGTTTTCAAATCCTGGCATCGGGCGACAGTGTCGCAAACGATGCCTGTTAAAAATCCTGGTTTAAGTCGTTAGTGTCGGCGGACGATGATGTTTGTTAACTTCCTTCGGTATAGGTCGCCAGTGTCGGCGGATGATGATGTTTGTTACAATCCTGGTATAGGTAGCCAGTGTCGGAATAAAATGTTATTCTTCGTTACATCTTCTCCGACGGTTTATGCCTTATGGTATTCTCAGTATGTCGCTTCCTTGCACTGACAATGAAGTTTATACTGCTGACGTTCACGGTTCTTCTTTTCGTACTTACTTAATCTGACTGCGAGTTACGGAAAACAATTTATACCTTCGCTCAATGGCGTCCCCCCCTCCTCAGTCCGTTGTGGGAGTGGAGAATGCTTCTCTCGTGGAAGGATATAAATGACGAATTACCTTTTCAATCTTTATTTCACAAGGATAGATCACTTTTAAAATATTAGATTGTTTTACAATGCACAGTAATTAGAAAATCAACTCCTTAATACAACACTTGCTTAGAGAGTTATTAACGAACAAAAGACCTGAGCCGAACCGGCTGCCCAAAGGGCGAGTCACGCACTCCCAGAAGGGTGAGGCTTCGACTGCCCTCTCAAGGTGTATGCACTCTGCCCTGGTGGTTTATATTAACCGAAAAGAACATTTAGTATTTAGGAATCTCGGATTAAGATTATAGATGTGGCACCTTTGAAGAGGTTTATAATTCAGGCTTATCGAAAAGGATGCCAGAAAATCTACAGGGCATTGAGCAATTCATACAAATAGTAAAAATTTAACGGATTAATACTTTAATTTATACGAATAGAATAATATCTTTTAAAGGATTAATACTTTAATTTTAACAAACATTTATTTCCTGTGGAAAACCTTTTCCACATACTGTATATGTAGTTAGGAATAGGGATAGAAGTGTGTTTGAGAGCATGCTGGACTGCTCACAGGGCAGATGACACACGGAGAAAGATCAGCTAAGAAGGACAGTGAAAGGAGAAACGGGAGTTCCAGCACTCCCTATCTTCTGTCTTACGTCTCCATCGGAGTATTTCCCTGGTCGATTGGTGTCTATAATCTCCTCATATATATATATATATATATATATACACCTTACCTTACAACCTTACAAAGGTTCCGCGCGATGATTTCTCATTTCGCGAAGGTCAAGCTTGTCGCCCCTCCTCTCGAGTTGGCCTGGTGAAGTAGTGAGTTGGATTCTTGCGCTCTCCACCTCACATAGCTAGGCACGCTCGGCTCATCGGGGATTGTTCTGAGCCAGGCGTCTAGTCTTCTTTTGAAGATTTCCACTGCAACTCCCTTCGTGTTTCTTAGGCCTTTGGGCAACTGATTAAACAGTTTTGGTCCTCTCACTACAAAACTATTTTCTTTCAGGGTTAAGGATGATCCCTGTCTCGCCTTCAATTTGGGAATACGACACAGTCTACCGCTTCTACTTTCCATCGTTGTTTGGGGAGTTATGGGATTCAGAGTAAGATTAGGGACTAGTTTCTCCATTATTTTCCAAGTGTAAATAATGGTGTATCTCTCTCTTCTCCTTTCCAGTGAATATACTGTAGGTCTAGTTCTCGTAACCTTTCCCAGTAATTTAGTTCTTTGCACCCATTGATCTTGGCTGTGAAGCTTCTTTGGATCCCCTCCAGCTGTCTAATGTCTTCTTTTTTATATGGGGAAGTTAGGACCGAGCAGTATTCTAATTTGGGTATGATCAGGGTTTTCAGTAGAGGAATCATTACATTCCTATCCCTTCGTTTAAAGGTTCTCAATATCTGACCCGTTATTCTCTTTGCTCTGTTTACTGCTATCTTATTTTGTGTTTCAAATTTCGCATCATCTGTCATTACAACCCCTAAATCTTTTGCTCTGGAATTTCTCTGAATTTCCTGTCCATTTGGGGTATAATATTCCATGCACTTTAGGTCTTCTCTTTTTCCGTACCGTAATAGCTGAAATTTCTCGGTGTTAAACTTCATATTGTTGTCTTCAGTCCACTTGTAGATTTTGTTTATGTCGGTTTGTAGAGATCCTATGTCTTCTGGGTTTCTTATTTTTCTACTGATCTTTGTGTCATCCGCAAAGGATGTTACTGTGCTGTCTCTGGTAACGTCCTCATCTATGTCAGTTAGCATGATTATGAAGAGTAGTGGAGCTAATACTGTTCCTTGTGGTACTGAGCTGAGGACCTCTGATTCTGATGAAGATACTCCTTGTACTGTAACGACTTGCCTCCGCTCACTAAGGAAATTATATATCCATTTCCCTACTTTTCCTGTTATTCCCATATATTTCAGTTTAAGTATTATGATTCCGTGGTCACACTTGTCGAACGCTTTAGCAAAGTGTGTGTACAGTACATCATAGTTTTCATTACTTTCAAGTGAATCAATAATGTTGTTGTAGTGTTCCATTAGTTGTGATAGGCATGATCTGCCTGATCGAAACCCGTGTTGGTTATCATTGAATTTTTTCTGAGTTTCCAAAAAGTCAGATTTTCTGTCTAATTATTCTTTCAAATATTTTAGTGAGATGAGATGTAAGCGACACTGGCCTATAGTTTTTGGCCTGGGATCGATCTCCTCCTTTATATATTGGGACTATGTTCGCGCTCTTCAGGATGCCCGGTATTTCTCCCGTGTCTAATGATCGTCTCCATATCCAGTATAGGGGCTCAGCGATTGCATTCTTGCAGTTTTTGATCAGTGTGGCATTCCATTTATCCGGTCCTGCCGCTGAGTGTGTTTTTAGTTTCCCTATGGCTTGTGTAATATCATCCGTCGTAAAGTCGAAATCCGTTATACTTTCCCCTTGTGGTTCTTCTTCAAAGAACGCGTTTCTATCGCAAATCAATTTGTCAGTTTTGGGATACTGAAAGATGATTCATACTGAGCTTTTAATATTTCAGATACTTCTGTTAGATCATCAGATAAATCACTGTTCTCATTTTTTAAAGGTCCGATAGTCGCTTGGTTTTTCGACTTTCTTTTTGCGAAATTATAGAAGTACTTTGAGTTAACCTTTATCGCTTCTATATATATTATATATATATATATATATATATATATATATATATATATTATTTTATTTTTATTTTTTTCATATCCTATATCCACGGCCGCCGAGAAGGAAGTACATATTATTGTTCGATATAATTAGGGGCCCGCACACCATCTTATGCCCCTGGACCCGAGAAACCCTAGGGGTGCTCCAATCTTCAGTTTTAATACCTCTTTACTTAATTCCGTGAACTCTCATCCCCAGTTTTTATGGGGTATTTTTTTATATAATAATTATAAATGTATAAAATTGGAATGGAAATCGGCGAAACAGAAATTTACATGTATTTATTTTCCGATAAAAAGTCGTCCTCTAAAATTTATCTCATAATTCAAAATGTCACTAGCACATATGAACCAAGTTACACACACACACACACACACACACACACATAAATCTATAGAACTTGATCGTTTTTAAGCATGAAATTCTCTGGTTAAACCTAATTGAACATAGCAAAAAAACCGCGTTCTTTACAATTAAGAACAGTAGCTCCACCGGAAGTAATTCAATTCTGCTCTGACCTACACTTCCGGTGTCAATTTAAGGGGTCCATTTTTCGGATGTGAAAATCGATAGAAGATATTAACGAATGAATTATACCGAACAAAAATTTTTTTTTAAATGTTACACACACACACACACTATATATATATATATATATATATATATATATATATATATATATATATATATATATATATATATGATACACACAGACCGTGCATGGAACAAGGAACTCTTCTAGGAAAATTAAATCCACTATAGTCCGAATAAGTAATGGTAAATGACAAATACTATAGTTTTTTCTTTTTCATGATGCTAACCCGACGTGGGCAACGGGTCACTCGCAAAGAGGTCACAAAAATATAGCTTCCCTCACCAGCTATCTGCAAAGCAGATAGGATCCAGCTTTGGGACAGGATCTAGGGTTTAAAGCAGCCTAGCCCAGCTACCTTTAGAACCTCAATATAAGCAAAAATATGCTAAAATATGGGAATATGGCTAAAAATATAATAGTTACCCCTTTTTCTTTGATGTATTCAATCTGACGTGAAGGCAGCGAGTCTTTTGCTTATATTGAGGTTCTAAAGGTAGCTGGGCTAGGCTGCTTTAAACCCTAGATCCTGTCCCAAAGCTGGATCCTATCTG